>CM035135.1:81615960-82226869 GCA_020205605.1 Panax ginseng | reverse complement strand
GCACCCCATGTGTGCTGACTGTGACTACTTTGACCTATTTTTGTAAAACGTTCATAACATTTTCATACGAACTCCGATTGAGGTGATTCAAGATGATCCAGAACGAGGACAAATAGACCTACAACTTTTGTTCTTTAAGTTTTTTAATTGGAGGTCTTTAGGAAGGGTCAAAATAGTCATCTTTGTGACTATTATGTATTCGAAGGCAATCAGAGGGCATCGATCGAGCACATACGCAAGTATAGTGCTCCCGGTGATGGAATATGTTATTCTAAGTGATGTAACATGAAAATGCATGATATAATACATGACATATAAAATTTCCTTTCTCATAATAAAAAGCATTGGCATGACTTAGTATATGTTTTGAAAAGAAACTTAAAGATTTTGAAAAAAAAACAAACAAACCTTGTGGAACTTATGTTCTATAAGTTCTGAACTTAGTGGGTTATATACATGATTGAGTTCAAATATAAATGAGCATGATATGGTGTTTATAGTGTCTTGTTCATGATAAAACTTGTTAGACCTTGTGTTAGAAAAGTTTTCAAGAGAAACTTGATATAATAGAACTAAGGTGCATAAATACTACATGAGATAGGTTTTGAACTTGAGAAGACGTTATCATGACTTAGTTACTTATGATAAGAGTTTTTAAAAGTTGTCTTATATGTGCTATACTTCATCATTAATGATAAAATGATTTCAAAGACAAACTCCATTATCTTTTGTAAACTAAGTATTAAAACATGAATGATATGTGCACTCAACTAGTCAAGCATAACATAAGTTATTAAGCATGTTTTAAAAGTATGAACTATGCTATGTCCATGTAAATGAGATTGATACATGTGAGCATGCTATTAGAGGCTTATTAGTACAAATATATGGTTTAAAAGCTTATAACATCAAATCTTGTTAAAGAAAGTTGTTAAGACTTAATGATTGAAATAAATCTTTATGGAGCTAAGTAATTTGAATGTGAACTTGAAAATAGATCACAACCTATTTGATGTCAAGTACAGATAGTTAAGGTATACTTATACATGCCTAGCTATTCTAAGAGTATGATGAGAAAGTGAAATAAAGGTTTTACAAACCTAGTTAGGAAACAATGTAATGTTACTATTATATTAAGAATGTATGAAATATATGACTAATGGATGTGAATCCATGATTATATAACTGTGTAGGAATACACGAAGTGCAGATAAGCGTTAAGTTGTTAAGTAGTAGTTCATAAACTACGAATCAGGCAAGTCTTTCAGTTCCTATTTGCTATGTGAACTTGATGATTGACTGTTTTAAATCTTTATTACAAAGAGCATGATGTGTTATATATATGTTGAAAGTATTAAATGTTAAAGTCAATTTATGACTATGTTGATTGATTATAGCATGTTGAGTAAGGACTCACTCTTTATACTTGTTATATGAATTGTAGCATGTATGTTATATGTTGAGCATATTATTATGTGCTATGTGATGCATAAGCTATTAGATTTTGTTTGGTCATTGTCGAGCTCAACCTTGCAAATAACCACTTTTTGCAAAGTTCAAGATTCAAGGTAAAGTTATGTGTTACTTGAAAGACATGAATCAGATGTGATACTTGAAGATTTATACACTTTGGTTGTGTTATTATTATTTAAACCATGTTTAAGGTTCCGAATAATGTATTAATGTTGAATTGTAATATCGTTTTGCGATGTAAACTATTATAGTATTAAAATGATTATGAGAAATTTAGATGTAAAGGTTGAAGGTTTTGGAAACGAGGATAGTTTGTAATAGAAAATTTTAATTATTCTGCAAATTTCAATGGTTGTATTATCGTTTAATGATGTAAAATTAGAGGTTGAATGTATTATTAACGACCGAAGTCGAGAATTAAATTGTATGAATTTTGGGGTCGTTACAATATTTTATGACAACTTGCATACTTTGTAAAATTTATAAATACTACCCACAACTATAACATTATATCAAATCCACACCTTAATATTAAAAAAAATATTTCAAGAAATTAAATCTTTATTCATAAAATTTGGGGTCTTACAACCTCCCTTCTTATGAAATTTCGTCCTCGAAATTGACGTATGTACCTGGTATGCCGAATAGGTGAGGATACCTTATTTTCATTTCAGAATCTAACTATTGACGTATAACCTTTGAGCATAGAATATATTCCTTCTTATCCAAGATTTTAATAGGTATCATCTCATATGTTCAATCTTCTACTATCTCGTCTAGTTCTAATTCAATAATGTAGTTCGGGTCATCCAAATATTTACGTAACATCGATACGTGAAAAGCGTTATGAACACGCGACATACTTAGCGGTAAAGCGTGTCTATAGGCCATAGTTCCTACTCGATCGAGGATTTCAACTAGACCAATAAAATCGAGGGTTGAGATTTCCTCTCTTCGTCAATTCTTGCTTCTAGAATAACTCCTTCTTGAACCTTCTTCTTCATATTCATCAGCTTTGAGTCTGTATCTTTAGCGACTTTTAACTTTATTGATTAAAGTCGATTCTAATCGTATATTCGATATCTTCACGTAGGTTCTTGGAGTCTTTAACTCTATCTCCATCTTTTATAAGTCGTACGAAATGGGTCTTTGTGTTAACAACGTCGCACTCGTAACCGCATACGATCTTCTACTTAACGCGTCAGCTACCACGTTCGCTTTTCTAGGATGGTATTGAATGGTATTATCGTAATCTTTCAACAGCTCGAGCCAACGTCTTTGGCGCATGATAAGTTCGTTTTAGTTGATGAAATATTTGAGGTTTTAGAAATGGGTTTTGTACTGGGGTCAATACAAAATTTGATTTCACATTCTGGGGTAGGCCAGAAAGTTCTTTGGGGTATACATCAAGAAATTTATTAACGATAGAAATATCATTCAAAACTGTGACTCTCATCCAAGACTTGGATAGCACGTCACATTGATACTTATCAATTTACCACCGTTATTCACGGCTTTCCCTACGGAAAGTCTGGCTTCGGTGCATTCCAAGACTTGGAAATCACCAGCGAAAGGTTTGGGGATCTTTACTTATGGCTTAATATAACAATGATTAATTTTAGTGGTTTGGTTACTTGAATTGCATAACAAGTTGGTTAGGAAGGCTAACAACCTTACGAAAATAATTAATTTTAGCATGATGAGTAGTTAACCAGTCGATTCCTAAAATCACGTCAAAGGAAAGTATTTTCAAAGAGATAAGATCGACAGGTAACATGAGGGTATCGATTTGAATCAAACAATATTTATAAACAGTGGATGTAACGAAGGTTTTTCCTAACGGAGTTTCAACAGATATATCAAAGTCTAATTTCTCAAGAGTCAAGTTCAAACGTTGAACACAACTAGGTGAAATAAAAGAGTGGGTAGAACCAGTATTGAATAAGGTATAGACTTCATAAGATTTTATGATTAACTTACCCGTGATAACTTCGTTCGGGTTCCTCGACAAATGCTCTCACTTAAACTACCGGTTTTGAATTGTCTAGGACATCCTTTAGCATCGCCATCCCAGCTGGACTTGACTTCAATACACGATAAAATCGAGCTAGGTGACCTTCTCTTCCGCAATTCAAACATGCTTTGGATTGCTACGTATAGTTTGGACGGATGTGTCCCTCATGTCCGCATTTGAAACATACGACCGGTGGTCATTCTCCTTCCTTCAAAACGGGTGTCGGTGCTGCTGTCGATGTCTTTCCGTCATTGTTGAATCTTCTTTTCTTAAAGTTTTTCTCACTTAGTTCACCTTTCCTATTATCTTGGCCATGATTACCACCGAAGTGGTTACCATTTCTGGCATTTTAATTTCCTCCACGATGGTTATCGTTGTTCCGATGGCCTTTGCCACCGGTACGATTATTATAGTGTTGTTGATCGTTGCATTTTGCTTGAGCTGACTCATAATCGCATTCTAATAATTGAGCCATATTCACAACATCTGAATATAAACAAAGTTTGTGAGAAATGAGGTATTGACGTTTCGGGTTTCAAACCTCGCAGAAACATTCGCGTCATTCTCTCCTTATTATCTACCAAATAGGATGCAAACAGGGATAACTCCGCTAATTTAGCCACGTACTGCGATATAGTCATATTGGTTTGCTCCAGCTTGATGAATTTAACCTCCTTCATGTGACGAATACTTTCAAAAAAGTACTTGTCGTTGAACAATTATTAGAACTTATCCTAAGACATCTTTAGTGCGGCAGGTTGGGTACGTTTTACAGATTCCCACCAATGATCTGCCTCTTCTCACAACATAAAGCTGGCAAAGGGAACCTTTTGCTCCTCTGAGCACTCCAAGGCATCAAATATCATGGTGATCTGCTTTATCCACATCTCTGCCTTAAGTGGTTCTGGCTTTCCCAAAAACTCTAGTGGTCCCAGCTCCTTGAACTGCTTAGCGGTGACCAGCCGTGAGTTGCCAGTGTTTCCACCTGCATTTTGTACAAAAGTCTCTCTCGTTTGGTTTTACATAAATTCAAAAAACTTCCTAAACATACCATCGTTCGTCATTTGGTCGGTGTTGTTGTTTACTCAAGGATTATTGCCTTCCTGATACATATTATCCTGGTTATTGATTGTCGGTGACTCAACGGTCTCATGTGCTTCATTGCTTATCTCAACATTTTTAGATGCCATTCTCAAACACTGTCACAAAACAAGGGTTAATTGACATGCCACATATTATATCTATACTCTGACCGACTAATTAGATAACAAATAAACTTAGGTAGGTCATACTAGCGAAGGAATTATCCGTCTCTCCCCTCCTAGTTGTAGTCTCACATCTCAGTTAGGGATCATATCCTTAAGCTTTGATACCAACTGTGACGCCCCCAAAACAGGTATACATCACCCATCTTGGGTCGCCAGATACATCGTACAGAATACAACTACAACTTAATTATACAACTATCGTGTAGAATACGACAAAACATAAGCTGTGAGTTTTAATACAAATAGTGTCTCCTAGACAATATCCAAACTCAAATTCAATCCTCATTACAATTATTATCACACTATTTCACAGAATAGTGAGGACTCCTAAAGCAACCATCTGGATTGTCACTCCGTTCCCTGACTAGTCCCAGCTATATTCTCATTTCCTGAAGGGAACGGTGAAAGAAAAGGGTGAGCTCAACTAGCCCAATAAGAAATATTATGACTAAGATAATGCAGAATAAATTATCCTTAGCCTTCAACAGTATAAAAACTGATAGAATACAATAGACAACATGTTTTATATCAACAACTGCAGCGGATTAAGCAATCCATTAGAAAAGTCAAGTAGAGCATGATATCTACTATCTTCTATGATTTAAAATTTTATCATCAATTTTATTGCTAAGACTCAGCTTAATAAATAATCTACATCACTGAATTATCCATGCACTACGGGCCAAGGATATTCATTAGTATCACGACCATGAATTATCCATGCACTATGGGCCAAGGATATTTGTGTTTTTACCAATGGTCATGATCATGTCAAACAACAATTCATCTTTGCACCCTTGCCCGAAGAGAACGCATGGTTATGATCATACCAACATCTGTCCATCAATGTACTATGGGCCAATGAGAACTTTTACCACATCATTTGTAACATTACGGTCATGATTATACCGAATAATCCCTGGTCATAATCATACCAATCAACAGTTCATCTACGCATATAAGCCACAAATAACTTTAATCACAACATAAGCATAAGGATGATGACAATGATATAAGAATTCAATTAAATGAAATCAAGGATAAATTTTAAAGATTTATAATTTAATTTATCCAGAATTCAATAATATCCAAATTGTCAACATGATACTGCTTTGTAGAGTAAAATTCAAGAATAATATTGTATCAAAAATAATTTGGACCGAAAACAAATCAATTTTTGTCATGAATAGTACTCCGGGTGAATAGTATTTTATTAATAGTATTTCATGAATAGTACTTTATGAATAATACTTTGTGAATAGTACGATATTTATGAATGGTACTGTATTTATGAATAGTGCCTATGAATAGTACTCTGTAAATAGTACTGTACGTATGAATAGTGCCATATAAATGAATAGTACCCATGAATAGTACTCCGGCATGAAAAGATTAAAATTTAACAAGAATGTTCAAAAAAATATTCTTCTGAAACGATACTAGATGAAACGCAAATTTCAAGGATATTCTACTAATTTCACGGAGTATAGAAGCAATACTTCAACAAAATGAGTGTAGAATTAAGGATACGAAACGAAATAATATTACTTACATACTACGGAGTATGGAAAAAAATATTATTTCATACGAATATTGAACAAATATAATATCCCTTACGAATACGAAAGAAATAATACCCCTTACCTTAGTAGAAGGCTGGATACTGCAATAGTGAAGTAGCAGAATACTCTTCTTCTTTTCCTCTATAACTTATCTCTCTATATCTTCTCTCTATAGCTTCTCTCTCTATAATTGCTCTTGTGAGTCTTAGTGAATTTGTGAGAATGAAAGAAGAATGAGCTTCTATTTATAGGAAAACATAGTGTCGATAATTGCACGCTTTGGGGCTCAAATTATTACAGTATAGTACCTTCATCTTTTCCTCCATTTTTAATTTAGTCCTACAAGTATTATCAAACTTGCACCACCTTCCCTAATAGTACATCATGTGAATCAATAGTTCCATTCATGTGAACAAATAGTTATATGCATATGAACTAATACCAATTAATTGCTCATTTATCCGATTAATTACCCGATTGGTCAATTTAATCTTCAAAAATTAATTATTATCGAAATAAATGTCGATTTCCACTAATACTAATAATCTCAACACAATGGAAATATCAATTTCATCTTTAATCAACACGAACTTATTCATCACTAATATTATAACTCAGAGTATTTAACAACCAGATCATTCCCAGGAAAGTGGTGGCTTTCTGATAAGGATTTCTACCTATTGGCGCGCAATTAGGTGACCAAACCCCTTTCCTTGACAGAACTTTCAAGACCTCGTCAATATTGAAAATAATAATATGAATAACTTTATCGTCTTAATTATTGATTTAACAATTTAAAATATTATGCAGATGATACTATGACAATAATTGAATCAATAATATGAGAGATATTATGCAGCAATTACTGTGGCAATAATTGAATAAAACTGAGTGACTTCTCACGTAAGCATCAATAATCAAAGATATTGTACAATACCGTGTGCTACTATGCAACCACGTGTATTACTATACTTTTACCACCGGGTATTTCAACAGTTTAATGGTAAAACTTTCGCCGTTATTTTTATAAAAAGATATTTCTGTCATTTTCTCATTCCGACAGTAATTTTGTTGTGGGGTCCACCAATGATTGTGTCATCGTACGAATATTCCCTGATAAAACGAATATTCCCCGACCAATCGAATATTTTATGACAACTTGCATACTTTGCAAAATTTATAAATACTACCCACAACTATAACATTATATCAAATCCACACCTTAATATTAAAAAAAATATTTCGAGAAATTAAATTTTTATTCATAAAATTTGGGGTCTTATACACGTCTTCATTTATCACTATCAATTGGTTATAACCCGGTCGCAAATCTATCTTGCAAAAATAATGATTTCGCTTCAGTTGATTAAAAAGATCTTCGATTCTTGGTAATGTGTACTTGTTCTTGATCATGACTTTATTCAATTCCCTATAGTCGATACACAGTCACAACGATCCATCCTTCTTTTTAACAAGCAATACATGTGCTCCCCAGGGAGACACACTCGGCTAAATGTACTTTTTGTCCAACAATTCTTGTAATTGAATAATTAGTTCTTTCATCTCTACCAGAGCCATTCGGTACGAGGCATTTGAAATTGGCATTGTACCTGGTACTAAGTCTATCCCGAATTCGATCTCCCAATCTGGTAGTAGTCCTAGCAAATCCTCTGAGAATACATCCTCGAATTCCCTTACTATTGGTATCTATTCTAATTTCGTCCACGTTCTTTGGGTGTCAACAACATAGGTTAAATAATTAACACACCTTTTTCTTAACAACTTATTGGCCTACATCATCGTTAAACAACATGACAGGCTCAGTGATTTGCTACTATAAAGAACATACATGTGACTATTGCTGATCTTTTAGGCAATTTGAGTCGTCATCCATTAGTTTATCTATATGCGAATGAGGTACTTGGATTCTACATTGAATTGCATCTTTTTCCATTCTTGGTAATGGTTGAACCTTGATCTGAATGTAATGCAGGTCCCCGGGTTTCCTTAGCCAAAGGGGAACTGGTTCAACTTCCACTCATTGAATAGGACTCTTCATCCCGAGTATTAGGCCTTTGCAGTATAGGACTCTTCAAACCCCAAAATAGATTTGTCGTCCATAAGCCAGAAACCAGTCCAGCGATGACTAATAAACCTGATCTTTTCGCAGTCAAGAATAACCATTAAATCCAACCAGCCCAAACAAATAAAAAGTAATCTGATAAAAGAACAACATAATCTAATTAATGGATATGATAAGTTATATGCACACAAAAATCAGGTCGAGCAACACATCTTCCAGAAAAAGGAAAAAGAAAATCATAGAAGACATCTGTGACTAATTCAAGAAACCCAAATTTGGCAATGCTCAAGATATCAACATGACGCCCAAATAAGATCTAACACAGATACAGAAAGCTCTAACCATCATCGAAAGAATCCAAACCCCCACCCCCCCAACACCAGTAGACATCAAGATCTGAAACCTAAACCCAAAGCATATCACCCTCATAGATTATAACTTCATTTCTAGTACGCACAAAATCAAAGCCTCTTACTAATCACACGTAAAGCCCCACAATCTAGCAGCCCCGGACTTTTGCAAAGCATAGATCGGAGAGGAAAAACACCCCAGATTATCTTGTAGAGGGCTTCGAGGATGGCTTTCGGACAGGGGCGAAGTATGCCTTGTCTACTCGGAGGGTTCCTTTCTGAACGAGGGAGGTTATGAGATCTATTTGGGAGAGCGAGCTATAAGATCTGAGAGCAGATCCTCTGTCCCCAAATTCTCTATCTCTCTTATGTCCCCCACTTAAATTTTGACACATATCATTTATTTAATTTTAGAATTAATTAGTGTTAAGTAAGAGACTATGTGTCAAAATTTAAGTGAAGGGACACAAAGGGATAGAGAATTTGAGGACAGAGGATCTGCTCTCATCAGATCTGATATATCATAGGGGAGATCCACATTGTTGTTCTTCTTCCTGCTCTAAGGTATTGGCCTTTGTCCCCGCCATCCCTTGAAGGGCCTAGATGGTTTCATATTGATAAGTAGTCCTTGTACTGAGTATGCCTTTTATTGTTGGTTGATTCCTCGCACCATTGAGGTTCAGACTCGCGCTACTCAGTTTTTAACAGGCATGGTGCCTGGGTCAATAATGATTATAGATTGGATAACTTGTGAGAGAGAGCCTATTCATTTGGAGCATATTGATAGCTTGACCCAGCGGTTTACCCGGGCTCATCTTTTCATTCATCATTTAGGCAGATATTCGATAAAGGCGGATACTTTTGATCCTTCTAGGTCTGGTACTGGTCCTTTTGGTAGTCCAGACATGGGTGGTTTTGATGGAAGAGATCCACTTTTGTACCGTCCTCATATACCCTTTAGCGGAGACATAGTGTGATAGACTTCACGGCACGCTTGCATGAGATGGTCATCGCCCGGATCGTTTCTAGCATATTTGATAGAGTGGAGCTCTCTCGACACCTCAACACAATGTCTATATTGATAAGAGAACCTTGGTACAATCGATCAAGCAATGAAATTTGCGTTCAATGGAACACCAACGACGCCTAAACCCCTTGTTTATATTGAAATTACAGGAACCTCGGCACAATCGACGATTGATGCAGTAGAAGACGCCACACACAACTATGTATTATGTATGATAAGTCAAATTGAATCTCAAAGAACTAACTAAGGAATTAGCTTAGGAATTCTTCAAAGAACCAAAAGTAGATAATAATCTTACAAGTAATTAAATCTGAATAATATTGAATGAATAATGTCAATTACATCAACAAGCCTTTAAATAATGCTAATAAAAACCCTAGTGTAAGACCCCAACTTTATGAATAAAGAATAATTTTCTCGAAATATATTTTTGAATATTATGGTGTGGATTTGATATAATGTTATAGTTGTGGGTAATATTTATAAATTTTGCAAAGTAAGCAAGTGGTTATATAATATTCGATTGGTCGGGGAATATTCGTTTTAACAGGGAATATTCATACGATGGCACAATCATTTATGGACCCCACAACGGAAGTATTGTCGTAGTTAGAAAATGACATAATTATCTTTTTATAAAAATAACGGCGGAAGTTTTACCGTTAAACTGTTGAACTACCCGGTAGTAAAAGTACAGTAATACGCGTGGTTTTATAGTATCACACGATATTGATTATTGATGTTTACGTGAGAAGTAACTCAGTTATACTCAATTATTGCTACAGTAATTGTTGCATCATATCTCTTATATTATTGATTCGATTATTGTCACAGTATCATCTGCATAATTTGATATATTATTAAATCAATAATTGAGATGACAAAGTTATTCATATTATTAAATTGTAATATTTACAATGTCTGTGAAGTTTCATCGAGGAGAGGTTTGGTCATCTAATCAATTGCGGCATAATAAGGAGAAATCCTTATCGGAAAGCCCACTCTTTTCTGGGAATGACCTGGTTGTTAAATATTGTGAGTTATAATATTAATGATGAATAAGTTCGTGTTGATTAAAGATGAATTTGATAGTTCCATTGTGTTGGAATTATTAGTGTTAGTAGAAATCGACATTTATTTCTATATTAATTGATGTCTGAAAGTTATACGAACCAGTCGGGTAATTAACCGGATAATTGAGCAATTAATTGCTATTAATTCACATGATTATAACTATTTGTTCACATGTGTGTACTATTGATTCACATTCTTATACTATTAGGGGAGTTGGTGCAAGATTGATAATACTTACATGACTAAGTCAAAAATGGAGGTATAGATGGAGGTACTATACTGTAGTTCGTATTTTTACATGATTATAACTATTGATTCACATGATTGAACTATTGATTCACATTATTTACTATTAGGGGAGGTGGTGCAAGTTTGATAATACTTGCAGGACTAAATTAAAAATGAAAGAAAAGTTGAAGGTATCAGATTGTAATATTTTGAGCCCCAAAGCGTGCAATTATCGAAACTATATTTTCCTATAAATAGAAGCTCATTCTTCCTTCATTTCTCACCAATTCACTAAAGCTATAGAGCAATTATTATAGAGAGAAATTATAGAAAGAAAGAAGAAGAGAAGTCTGCTACTCTCTACTCCAAAGATCTAGTTTCTTTCTAAGGTAAAGGGAATTATTTCTTTTCGTATTCATGAAGAGAACTTCATTATTCCATTCTTTATTATTATGTTAGAATAACTTTGTCTCATAAGCACCGCATACATGGTGAAATTCTTCTATTATTCCATTCTTTATTATTCGTTGGAATATCCTCATGCATGCGGATTACGCTAGACTTGGTTCCATTCTTTATTATTCTATTGGAATAACCTGTCTGTGCGGTCTATCACGTGCATGGTGAATTCTTCTATTATTCCGTTCTTTATTATTCTGTTGGAATATCCTGTCTGTGCGAATTACGGTAGACCTGGTTCCATTCTTTATTATTTTGTTGGAATATCCTTTCTGTGTGGATTACACTAGACATGGTTACATTCTTTATTATTCTATTGGAATAACTCGTTCATGCATGCGATTTCATCGCATGCATGGTGAATTCTTCTGTTATTCCATTCTTTAATATTCTGTTGGAATATCCTGTCTGTGCGGATTACGCATGACCTGGTTCCATTCTTTATTATTCTGTTAGAATAACCTGTCTATGTGGATTATCACATGCATGGTGAATGATTCTTCGTATTCATTCCTTATTAAATTGTGAAAATGATCTGTCTACGTGGATTACCGCATGGCGGGTGAAAATCTATTTGCAGTTTCATATATTTTATGATACTCATTTGGTTAAAGTTTTGGCTTCTATACTCCATGAAATTAGTAGAATATCCTGGATATTTGCGCTTCATCAGGTATCTTTTCATGGAAATATTCTTCTGAGCATTCTTGAATTTTACTCTACAAAGCAGTATCATGTTGACAATTTGGACGTAATTGATTTCAAGATAAATTAACTTATAAATCTTTAAAATTTATTCTTAAACTTGTTTTATTGAATTATTATGTCATTGTCATCATCCTCGTGCTTATATTGTGAAGAAAGTCATCTTTGGCTTACGTGTATAGATGGACTTGGTATGATTATGACCAGGGATTATTCGGTATAATCATGACCTGTAATGTTATAAATGATGTGGTAAAAGTCCTCAAGAGCTCTGTAGTGCATTGATGGATGAGTTTTTGGTATGATTATGACCAGGATTATTCGATATAGTCATGACCATTGATGATTTAATGAATATCCTTGCCCGTAGTGCGAGGATGACTCGATGATGTGGTTTATTTATTAATTTTGAGTCTCAAATGATAAAAATTAATGAAAACATTTTAAATTATAGAAGATAGTAGATATCATGCTCTACTTGACTCTTCTAATGGATTGGTTATTCTGCTGTAGTTAAACTTGATGTCTATTATATTTTATATTAGTTTAACATTGTTGAAGACTAATGATAATTTATTCTGCATTATCTTAGTCACAATATTTCTTACTGGGCTAGTTGAGCTCACTCTTTCTTTCACTGTTCTCTTCAGGAAATGAGAATATAGCTGGGACGAGTCGGGGAACGAAGTGATGGTCCAGATAATAGCATTAGTAGTCCTCACTATTCTGTTAAATAGTGTGACAATAATGTAATGAGGACTCCATTGAGTGTGGATATTGTCTAGATGACAATATTCTTTTTAAAACTCATAGCATATGTTTTGTCGTATTTTACACGACAGTTGTATAATTAAGTTTTTATTTGTATTTTGTACCATGTATTTGGCGACTCAAGATGGGTGATGTATACCTATTTTGGGGGCGTCACACCTAGAGTCCAATAAGGAATCACTAATTTGATTTGGAAATAAAATCATATCTAAAGAGTCCTGAATACAATAGAATTTATGAAAGATACGAAAAACCCTAAAAATATGGAAAGAAATCTACTAAGAAGAAGTCAAACTGGTCAAAAACGCATTTTCGTGGAAAACGTTCCCAACCTGTCAGACGTTTGGTGTAGAGCGGGCCAACCTTAACCCATTAGCGGCGCGGGGTGAGCTACCTAGGCGGAGTCTCATAACCTCTATTATAGTTCAAGCTAGGCATGTCCTCGTCATTCCTCTCCGCTTGAAAAGGATTTGTCCTTAAATCGTCACCTACATCAAACAGACTTAGGTCAAAAACATTGAATATTGCACTAACATTATACTCACCTGGTAAATCTAGATTTTAGGCGTTATCATTAATGCACTCAAGAACTTGAAATGAACCATCTCCTCACAGTAGCAATTTCAAACGTCTTTGAGCAAGGAATCTTTCTTTTTGCATATGTAACCACACCCAATCTCCCGGTTCAAAGATAACTTTGCTCCGACTCTTGTTGGCCTGCTTCACATATTGTTTCGTCCTCCTTTCAATATTGAGTCTTGCTTTCTTATGTATCTACTTAACAAATTCATAATTTTTTCTTTCCATCCATGTTAGGAAATTCAGAAACAGGTAATGGTGACAAATCTAATGGCGTTAAAGGATTAAAACCATAAACAATTTCAAATGGTGAAAATTTAGTAGCAGAATGAACATATCTATTATAACCAAACTCAAAATGTGGTAAACATTCTTCCCGGTGACTGATATTCTTTTTAATAATAACCCGTAACAATGCAGACAAAGTCTTATTTACTACTTCAGTTTGACCATCAGTTTGTGGGTGACAAGTTGGGGAAAATAAGAACTCAGTTCCCAATTTACACCACAAAGTCTTCCAAAAATAGCTTAAGAATGTGACAACCAAGAAAATCGGATTGTCTAGAATTTAAGTTTAAAGAATTAGTTATTAATAAAATAATTTTTTATTAATAATATTTTGTGCTATGTGTTTATTAATCGTTCTAGAACCTAGAATGATTATAAAACGGGAGGATTCTGGCTACGAGCTAGACTGAACGAGTAAGAATTTTCAAGACGGAAATAAAAAATTTCGCGGGAACAAAAATATTTTTGAGAAAAAAGACGAAATAGGCACTATTCACCCGACGAAACTGTAATGAATGAGAATTTTATAATTAATTTTAAATATTTATTGGATTAAATAAATATTTTAATTGATTTATTTATTGAGATAAATAAATAATTAATGAAATTGTGATATAATAATTTAGTTAAGTGTGTATGTTAACTAAAGTAATGAATGGTAATTTTATTATTTGAAGATTTAATTTAATGAAATAATTAAATTAAATGAATTGTTTAATATTTAAGGAAATAATTAAATTAAATAAAATGATGTTCTAGTTTAATTTAATAATTAAATTAGATATGTAATAATTTGTTAAGCATAAATATAATTATAATGGAAATTATAATTGTAATTGTAAGTTATTAAAATTAAATAAATAGAAGTGTAACAAGGAAACTATATGATAAGAAAATATAAAAATAAATTAAAAGGGGGAGTGTTGTGTGTAGCCAAACATGGCCTTGTAGCCTTTGGCATAATTTAACTGATATAGCCTATTGGTTTTTTAACGGATGTATGTGGGAGAGGCTATATTAGTTTAATCCTAGGCGTATTTTTCCTAAGGCTAAGAAATACAGAGAGTTTAGAGAGGAAGGAAAACACAGAGAAATTGAGAGAGAATCAGAGGAAGGAATTGAGAGAGTGGAAAGAAGTTGGAGAACCAAGGAAAAACAAGCAATTCTCTATCATTCTTCTTTCCAGTAATCAAGGATTAAGGTATAATTTACTCCTAATTTCTATGTTTTGGTTTTGAAATATTACTCTCTGTAATTGGGATTTTTGTTGAATTATTGTTTAAGATATTGATTATATGTATGTATAATCTTGTAGAATCTGTTAATTGTCATCTACAAACAATTTTTAGTGATCAAATTCATGGAAATTGGGTTGTAAGAAGAAAATTAAAGTAATAGTGTATACATGTGTGAAAATGGCTTAATTGAGTCCAAAAGTTATGTTCGATCCTTGTTACAATTTGTAAATTGATTGTAGATTGTGTTAATACATTCAGAAATGAAAACAACACAATTGAAATGGTGTAATTTGGTTAAAAACAAACATTTGGCAATTGAATTCGCTAAAAGTATTGAAATATGAAGAAATTATTAAAAACATGCTTTTTGATCCTTAAAAATTGATTTTATATAATGTTTATATTAGTAGAATCATGAAATGTATGCTTGGTGTTATTGTTAACAAAATTCTAGCTTTTGAGTATATGAATTTATGTAGAAATTGAGAAAAATTGGAGTTTGGGTTGTAACAGGGCCGAAGCTGCTGCAGTTTTTGTCTACATACTGGCGCAGCTGCGCTGGTACAAAAGGAAGAAATGGTGCAGTACCGTCTATTTGGTTCTGAGGTTGAGCACCAACGCAGCTGCGCCGTACCCTGAATAGAGACGGTGTATTTTTTTTAAGTTGAAGTCTATGATATGATGACCTAACCTAGTTTAGTATGCATGATAAGATGTTAAATCATATCATAAGATATAATAACAAATTGTAATGTATTGTAATACCAAAAATGAAGATTTTTAAGTATTTACTTAATAAGTTATATCATGATTGAAATTCAGTGTTTGTAAGAGTTAGAGGTGAGAATTGAATGCTAAAGATTTATATTAAATGATAGTGAGTTTTCAAATCCGTGTGAGTGGTTAACCAACATGGTTAGACCTTAAGTTAAAGGTTATGACTTAATTACGATGGAGAATTAAATATACAAAGTTAATGATAGTATAGCTAATCGGTATTGCGATTTCAATTGTATATGTAGGGTATTTGGCGAACGTTTATTAAACTTGTGTAGCTTACGCACGAGGCAAGTTTTATAAATTCATTATCTTTATAATGAATGCAAGTTTCATAACTCTACTTATCTTTTATTGTCGAGCAAGTTCTTTAACCCTCATTTTTAATTATTACGAGTTCCTAAATAATATATTTAAGTTGAGCAAGTTATTGGTTCCATCTTGTTTATGATTATGCAAGCTCTTGTATTCTAATTCTTTACATTGAGCGAGCTTCACATCCCTAACTTTTGTTCCTTTCTATTCAAAGTATAAATTGTTTAAAGTCATTGTTCCAAATGAGATTTCCTAACCCTTTTGGATATATTACTTTGTATATACCATGTCTATTCAATTGTGTATTGTTAATATTCAATCTTTAACTTATGTACCATTGTTCAATCTTACATTATTGTGTTAAACCTTCGAATAGCAAATAAACTTTTATTGATCGGACTAATCTATAATTGATGAGTGTTCTAAAATTCTAAAACCACTGTTAAGTTAGTTCCAAACTAAACCTTCTTTAGTGCAGAAATCCTAAAGTCAAATTGAGATGAACAACTCTAATATAGGAGATTATGTACGCGTTAGCGTTTAGATGTTTATGCACAATACATGGTACGAAGGGCTGATCCCCCTAAGTACATAAGGAAGGGTCTGTATTGTAAGACCCCAACTTATTATAAATAGAATTGAATTTTTCTATTCATTATTCTAAATTAATAAGGTGTTAATTTGATATAATGCTTTGGTTATGGGTGAAATGTGCAAATTTTTCAAAATAAGCAAGTGGTTATAGAATATTCATTTCTGTCGGAGAATATTCGTTTGGTCATGGAATATTCTTGTTGTCGGGGAATATTCGTAAGATCAAGTGTGACCATTCAGTGGGCCCCATAATGTAAAAAACGGTTGGATGAAGGAAAACGACAAAGTATGAGTTTTTATAAATAATAAAGATAATTGTTACCGTTAACCTTTGTTGGAATACCCTAGGTGGTTAAAAATACAAGAATACGCGTGGTTGCACAAATAGCTATACGGTATTGCACGAAGATCTTTGAATTATTGATCCTTACGTAAGAAGGCACTACTCAATAATTGTTACAATAATTACTGTTCAATATTTTATTTTATTGATTCAATAATTGTTGCGTTGATATTTTATATTATTGTTGTTTTAATAATTGTCATTGCACAGTATTTCTCATTATCATATCAATAATTCATATTATTTGAATAATATTATTAGATAGCATTATTGACAATGTCTAGAAAGTTCTGTCTAAGGAGAGGTTTGGTCACCTAATTGCACGCCAGTAAGGAGAAAACCTTATTGGAAAGCCCCATCTTTTCTGGGAACTGCCTGGTTATCATTATTGTGATTCTGTAATATTATTTGTGAATAATTAATTATTGATAAGGAAATATTTATTTGATGGGGATATAAATGATGGATTTATTTATTTTATGTGGTTGTAATTGAAGGAATTAATGTTGAGGTATTTTATCAGTATTTTTATCAGAATGGAGGTATTAAAAAATCAAATCAGTATTTTTACGATATATTGCGTGAGTTATAATTTTTAATCTGACCGTTGGATCGTTGTGATTTTTGGATATGTTATACATATATAAGTTGAGTATATGTCCACAAATTTTGAACCGTTAAAAATGAACGTATGATTTGTTATGAATTTTAAGAGGTGACTGATTCGAAAATTAGGTTTATAAATGATTTTGGTAGAAAATTCTAGAATTGAGTGGGCCCCACTTGTGGTTGGTGAAGAAATGTGCTAAATTTTATTTCAAATATGGTGGGTGGCAATAGTAGCAGGTAAAGCCATCAGGTAGCAGGTCAAGTCTGCTTCGGCATGCTAACATTTTCCTATAAATAGAGGGCTAAGTTAGAATTGAAAATCACACTAAAAACATAAGCTTTTCTCTTCTCTCTCTATATTATCTAATCGTATTTTGTGAGTATTTAGATACTTTGAGAGTTGCTATTCAAGATAAGTTTCATTCAAAGATCACTTCCGACCTTTCATTCCAAGCATTGTTTTTTGAGGTAAGGATGTTACTTTCTTCTTAAATGATATTATTTTCTTCAATATCATTATGTCGAATTATTTGTTTGAACTTTTTAATCAAATTTGAAACTTTTTGTGTCGGGGTTACTATTCACGTATACGGCACTATTCACGAATACGTCACTATTCACCAAAAAATAAAATTTTTCCTTTTTGTCCAAGATGTCTATTATGGTTACTATCTTTGATTGTATCCATGTTTTGATCTTTATTTTTGAATTCTGCTTCAAAATTGGTTATTATGAAGTATTAGTGATCTTGGATAAACTGTAACACAAATCAATAATATTTGTCCTTTTATCTCACTAGATTCGTTCTCTAAAATGTTTTTCATCATCCTCAGTCCTTAATGATGATATTATTGAATATCTTTGGCATGTAGTGCAAAGATGAATGATTAACTGATGAATATCTTTGGCCCGTAGTGCAAAGATGAACAGGTGTTGAGATGAACATGACCAAACTGGTGATACAAATGAATATCTTTGGCTTCTGTAGTAAAAAAGATGAATATTCGATTAAAGATGTATATTGATTTTTCTTACAAGGATAAAATATTGATGATGGACTTTTAAATCTTAGAAGATAGTAGAACTCATTCTCTACTTAACTCTTCTAATGGATTGTTGTTTCCGCTGCAGTTTTGATCTAAAACTTGTTGTCTATTATGTTTTATCAGATTTTTCCCTGTTGAAGACTAATGATAATTTTTTGTATATTATCTTAGTCATAATATTCTTTAGTGGGCTAGTTGAGCTCACCCTTTTCCTTTTGTTCCATTTTCTTCTCGTGGAGGTGAGAACATAGCGAGATCTAATGGGGTATGGAGTGATGGTTCCAGAAAGATGTTTTAGCAGTCCTCACTATTTCTGTAAAATAGTGTTTGAATAATTATAATGAGGACTTATTTGAGTGTGGATATTGTCTAGAAGACAATATTTGTATAAACTCACAGTATGTGTTGTCGTATTTTGCACGACAATTGTATTATTGAAGTTGTAGTTTGCTTTCTGTACCATGTATTTGGTGACTCAGAATGGGTGTTGTATACCTATTTTGGGGGCGTCACATGTATAGTCTAAATGACTATTAAGGTTGAGGTGAAAATACCTAATTACCAGGGACATAGTTCATGGTCTTAAGACCCTTAGATATAAATCTCGAACTTGTTTTCTATTCTTGATTCGTAGAACGAGTTCTCTATTATTCAGTATTAATTTTTTAACCTCATGTTGTTGCTATTATTATTCTTTATATTAGTGAGCAATTGTTTGCTCACTCTTGCAATTAACACTGCAGCTCAAGTTGAGAAAGTTGAAGAGTCGTCTTCTAGCAAAGGAAAGGGCAAGATGTCCAAGTGTTGAAAACTATTTCAAATTACTTAGCTGAATTGATGTTATAAGACTTATGTTATTTTGTGATGTATTCTGCAGACTTATACAATAGTTTAAGGTTAGATTACCTGGGATTGTTTTAAGTTAATGTAACCCTTTAATGGGGAAGATTATTGTTGGTTGATTTCGCAATCAAAGCAAACGTGCAAGTATACACGGTCAACAAGTAATAGAGTGATAAGTTAGAGTGTCGATCCCACAGAGAATTCTAATTAATAAATTCCAACTACTAGCACTATATCAATTCAATTTTATTTAAACAACCATAAATTGTTATTTTTCGAATTAAGAAAACTAAAGTAAACAATTAAAAGAGATTAGTCTAAAAGAAAGCAAATAAACAAAACTAAGACTTGATTAAATTCAGGTAAATAAGGATTAAGACTCCAATATCCCCAATTATGAACTATAAATTAATTATCCAATTATCCCAATTATTATGCCTACTGAATTGTTAACAGGAATTCTCAAGTGCCAAAAGTCCTTTTCCAAGTGATCAATTGCCTTCTATTTAATCCACATTAATCTTGCTATATTCCTATGCAAAACAATTGAATTAAACTCTTTTCAATCCTAATTCCTTATATGCTACATGCGGTGAATAGATATTTCCATTCAATTCACAAACCTAATTATTCACTTTTCAAATAACTAAGTCACATGTCACCATGCCCAGTTCTAACCCTAGAATTCCTCTTTCAATTCCTTCTAAAGTAACAAGGTAATTATTGGCCAGATAATTAATCAATCAGCACAAAGCAAGATGAACAATTCACTTCAACATAAATAATTGAAATAAATCAAATAATTAATTCATAGCCATAAAAGGTTCAATTGGAATCTTAATTAAAGAAATTAGTTCATAGCAAAAATTAAAACCAACAATCTTTTGTAAATCATCCTTAAAGAATTACACAAATTAAAAGAATGAAGAAGAAGAAAAACTCCAAGTAAAATCCTTCAAATTCTCCTCTTGCCTCCTTGATCAATCCCCAATTGTCTAGATTCCTCTTTTACTTCAATGTAAATAAACCTTATATACCTCCCATCTTGTACCACAATCCTTTTCCAAATCAACTTGTTAAATAACCTTCCTTAAGCAAGTTAACCGTCCAGTCAACGCGCGTCTCTATTAATCGAAATCCCACCCAATACCTTTACCATGGGATTAGTATCGAGTAGCGCCTCGGCCATTACTGGATGCGTAAAATTACTATTATGCCCTTTTCACTCAAATTCCCCAAGAGTTCCTACAATGCTCCAGAATCAAGATAAAGAACACATAAACACAAAGAAAAATGAACCTAAATACCTTGAGAATACAATAATTTATGCCCAAAAGTATCTGATTCATGGGTATATAACACAATCATCAAATACCCCCAAACTTAAATCGTTGCATGTCCTCAGGCAACAAGGCACAAGACACAAAAGACAACTAAACAACCATGCAATATCCAAATTATCTATATGTTCTTAATTCCAGCAATCGAATAGCACAAATATATTCATAGGCCTCAAAAAAATCACAAGAACATGCTAATACATCATGTTAAGGCAGGTCAATAATATCCCAATAATCAATGAATCTAAATCTGTTATTACTGATACCGTGAGTGTGTGCTCAACAACCATGCTAACCAATGAACAGCAAAATATGAAAGATAATAAATTTCTTAATAGGCATCATACAATTTAAACTCGAGAACTCGTCAAATAAACTTGATTCAACTGAAATTAAACAATCATCAAGGCCCAGGGGTCAAAATGGAATACTTGTGCTTTTTTTTTAATTACGGGGGCGTTTTGCACTTTTCCCGCTTTATTATATTTTTTTTTCCTTTTTTTTCTCATGACTATGCATTGTCTTATTCCCTTAGGCTTTTCAATGTTACCTTAACGAGCTTTCGACCAATGACTCCCAAGCCATTAAGACCTTAGGGCGCTAGGTGTAGAGACAATCCCCTCGGGCTTACTTACTCAAGTAACAAAGGCCACAAAATTAGACAAGCATGCCACGGTGTATATTATATATTTTTTTTAAGCTTATATACTCCAAATATTTTTCCCCCAAACTTGAGTTTATATCTAAATTCAGTCTTCACTAGCTATTCAAATTGTTCTTTTATTTCACTAGCATTCATCCTTTAGAACTCTATTATCTATCCATTTAAACTATCATAGCCAACATGGTCATTTTTTTCAAAACGTGCTATCCTGATAATATCAGTGTCAAACAGATAAAGATTTGTGCCATGTCAAGACAATCATATCACTAACTCAACAATCCTTACTAGACTTGTTCATGTAAATTTTAATTTCATCATTGGCCCAAACATACGTACTATCAACAGCTGGAATTAACATGCAATCCTAAAATGCAACACTTAATCACAATAAAGATCCAAATTAAAACCATTAATAATCTAATAATTCAAAATAAAAATTAACTACCCCCAAACTTAACAAGAGCAATGTCCTTATGCGAAAGATAAAACAATATAAAATAGAGGACTTCCCTGACGAGCTTATTCCTCGGGTGGAGCATCCTCATCCTCGCTCATCTCTTGATTAGAAGGGGGAAACACAAAGCAGTAATCAGGAGCAAAAGAGGAATCGGTTAAGAGTAACGCCTGGCAAGATACAATTAAGCTGCATGGCATTCTCGAGTAGTAAAGAAATGTTAACCAAATATATTTGTAGATGACATCTTGACATTCTGAAAGACGGACATTCTGAGATTCAATATTGTAAAACCATCCGTGTATTTCGCGCTAGACTGCTTCTGGAACCACACCACGGTGAGCTGCGGAGGAAGAGCCATAAGTAGGTGGAGCTTGCGGTGGTGGAACTTGAGAAGCTTCAACGTGGGGAATTATGAAACTCAATCCCCTAGGGTGGTTTGCCCCACCTGTCCACACTTTATACCTGCTGATCAACTTGTGGTCCAAAATGGGCATTGGCGTTTGAATCATCTCATCTAATTTCCATTTGACCCCAAACTTAGCACACAAAACGCAAATGAGAGACGAATGGGGCAACCCTCCTGTGGTCCCTCCGTGTGACGCTCAAAGAATAGATTGCTGGATAAGGTGGCCGACATCAATTTTGAATCCTTTAATGATTGAATATAAAAGCACCGATCGCTCCTTGGTGACATGACTCACATGTGTGCATGGCATGAGTTTGGCACAGATAAAAGCATACCATGCCTTCCCGTATAAACTTAGGTTAGAAAGCGGGAAAGTCATGCTACCACGTTCATGCACTGTCCATGTGGTGCCCGGTTGACAAAGTTCGCGAATTATCTTTTCATAGTTCGGCCCGTCACTCACAAGACTAGCATACTCATCGTTCAGTCCCTCTAATGGTAGTTGAAGCACCCGTTTATGTCCTCGTCGCTAATTTCAACAGTTTTGCCCCTTACAAACACCCCATAGTGGAAGTGTTCAGGCACGTTGGCGTAGAACTCTTTAACTACTGCAATGACTACTGGGTCTGGTTGTTCGGTGAGGGTGAACCAATTTCGCTCAGCTATCATAACTGTTATTTCTCCATCCTTTGATTGATCGGGTCTCAAACCGCGTTCTGGGACTAGTGAGCATGTAGCCATGCGGTTGTAGCGTTCTTGAGTCGCGGCACTGACAAAACGACGGCTGTCAAATTTTGGAGGTGGAGTCGAAGCGGTCCCTGAACCTCCGCCACGTTGATTCTTGGAAGCCATGTAGAAAATTCTGCATGTAAAGACATACACATGTATTAGCATTGGACAGAATTCTAGTTAGGATACCCGCATTCATGATAATACACCCAAACTTCAAAATATATGTGTACATTGAGAATATTGTTGGGGGTGTGGCATGACACAAAATAGCATGAAAATGCGATTAGATTCATGTATTCTTTAACTTTTATAATCGGCAAAAGAAACACGAGATATGCCCAAAAGATTTGTCGTGTAGAGCAATATGATCTATGTATGCATCAATTTGGTTTAGTACCCTCCCACAATAGTGATTAATATGTGTGACAGTAGGCCTATACTATTGTGGTGGCAAGATGGCAAGTAAATACAGTGTGTGGATATGGTGATATGAGCAAATTTAACCGTTAGCATTGAGTCAGGCAATTTATCGAACACGTTATGGGCAACTCATAAATTGCTTTGAATCACACTAGTTTTCTATCAAATCCCCTTCCTGGTATACAATCACCATTGACACACATCATATGCCTACCAATTGAATTTGGCTCACACGCATGCAAGGGAATATAGCCACATAGAATGATAATATGCATCTAAACCATGACATCCTTTTAACACTTACCAGTATGCAATTGAGATTTTCTGTAATAGAAACTGACATTAAATTCATGCATACCTTGTATATGAGAATAGATGATGGGAATTACTGACCAATGTGAGGAGAAAGAATTGCAATTTGAAATTGTAGCACACGTTTTTGCAATATCAATATATTCCAGATGCAATTATGGTGTGAAAGCTTTTGTGTGTATAAGAGAAAACGTGGTGGGAATTTAAAGAGAAAGAAAATAATGGGAACCGAAGCAGTTCGTTAAGTCTCTTGTGGTAATCATTTCCTCAGCACGAGTATACCGGGTTATACACGCTTCTATAGCGCCGGTACCGTTAGTCAAGAATCGCAAAAGGGCTTAACGTCGGGAGCTTGATTTATATAGATTACAACATTGCCAAGGCCGAGTAAAAAAATTCGACATCGACGATGAGAGACCGGCACTACGGTAGTTCATTTTGGGCGCCGGGTGCCGAACGGCTAGGCAGATTATGTTCCACCACGGGCGCTGCTTTTTTTTAATTTTTCGAGCGCTGGGCGCTTATCATTATCCCGCCCCGCCCATTTAACCTCTTTCTTGGAATTTTCCTGGGAACACAAATTTCAATGTTAAGGTCATGCAAGGAAATATACTTACCACGAAATTGAAAATGAAATAAATTGAAGTGCAACTAATTGGACTAAAGTAAAGCTAAATAAATTAAAACTCTCGGGGTTGCCTCCCTGAAGCGCTTGGTTTATAGTCTTCAACCCGACTGCGCTATGTTGTTCAATTGTCCACTGGTTCGGAAAGGTACACGGCCGTAGATTGTCGATCGATGGATCCACTCCAGTAGTGTTTAAGTCGTTGACCGTTCACCTTGAATGTGAGTTTTGAATTTGGTTCCTCGACTTCGATATTACCGTGTGGTGCAACAGATACAACTTTGAAAGGTCCCGACCAACGAGATTTTAGTTTTCCAGGGAATAAATGCAATCGAGAGTTGAAAAGCAAGACTTGTTGGCCCGGTTCGAATATCCAATCAAGAATCTTCTTATCGTGCCAGGCTTTGACTTTCTCCTTGTAGAGTTTTGCGTTCTCATACGCATTGAACCGAAATTCATCCATCTCATTTAATTGTAGTAACCTTTTCTCACCTGCTGCTTGTAGATCAAAATTAAGTTTTCGAATGGCCCAGTGTGCACTGTGTTCTAATTCGATCGAAAGATGACACGCCTTTTCGTAGACCATTCGATAAGGTGACATGCTGATCGGATTCTTATATGTTGTTCGATACGCCCATAGAGCATCGTCAAGACACAAAGACCAATCTTTTCCTGACGGATTGACCACCTTTTCCAGAATTCGCTTGACCTCCCTATTCGAGACCTCCGCTTGACCATTGGTTTGGGGATGATACGCGGCTACAATTTTATGACGAACCCCATACTTCACAAGCAATTTAGTAAACTGCTTATTACAGAAATGAGTTCCCTCATCACTTATTATCGCCCTTGGCATCCAAAATCGTGTGAAGATGTTTTTTTTTAAGAATCGGAGGACGACGTTGGCATCATTCGTGGGTAAAGCTGCGGCTTCTACCCATTTGGACACGTAATCGACCGCCAATAGAATATATTTATTATTAAAGGAAGATGGGAAAGGTCCCATAAAGTCGATTCCCCACACGTCGAACAGTTCAACCTCCAAAATTATGTTGACTGGCATTTAATTGCGCTTGGAGATATTACCTACTCGTTGGCACCGATCACACTTCAGAACATAGAGATACACATCCTTGAATAGAGAAGGCCAAAAAAATCCTGATTGTAACACCTTGGCCGTTGTTCGATCACCGGAATAATGGCATCCATAGTCTGATGAATGGCAATGACCCAGTATGTTGTCCATCTCTTCATGTGGAACACAACGTGTAATCATTTGATTCGCACAGGCCTTAAACAGAAATGGTTCGTCCCAATAGTATTGCTTCACGTCGTGGAGGAACTTCTTACGTTGCTGTGAGTTCAAATCCGGGGGTAACACTTTAGCAACCACGTAATTCACATAATCAGCATACCAAGGAAATATTGTGGTTACTCAGAGAAGTTGTTCATCCGAAAATTTCTCATTAATCATTACGTTGTCTTTATTCTGAACCTCCACGTTTTCCAACCGAGAAAGATGATCTGCCACCTGATTTTGGGTACCTTTTCTATCCCGGATCTCCAAATCAAATTCTTGCAACAACAATACCCATCGTATTAACTGCGGTTTGGCATCCTTCTTCTCAATCAAATACTTAATGGCGTAATGATCAAGATAAACGATTACCTTGGTCCCAATGAGATATGCTCTGAATTTGTCGAAGGCAAACACAACTGCAAGTAATTCTTTTTCGGTGGTTGTGTAGTTCAACTGGGCATTTGTAAACGTCTTGATGGAATAGTAGATTGTGTGAAAAATTTTATCGTGACGTTGTCCCAATACTGCTCCAACTGCGTAGTCGCTGGCGTCGCACATCAATTCGAATGGTAAAGACCAATCGGGCGCCAAAATAATTGGAGCAAAGACCAACTTCTTCTTTAGTACCTCAAATGCCTCGATACATAACTGATCCATCTTAAAGGGCACATCTTTCTCCAACAGGAAATATAAGGTTTTGAAATTTTGAGAAAGTCTTTAATGAAGCGCCTATAGAAACCCGCATGTCCCAAGAAGCTCAATTCCCTTCATCGATGATGGAGGAGGTAGTTTTCAATCGTCTCAATCTTTGCTTTGTCCACCTCCAACCTCTAACCTTTATGCCCCAAAATAACCTTTCACCATAAAAATTTTCCCCTTCTTTCATCGCTTCAACAGTGCCATCATAAATCGTTGCTAAAGGTAACACGTAAAAGTGCATCCATAAATATAACCCAAAAGACATGCGAGAAATCGCCAAACATACCGAAAGGGGCATTATATGAATGTAAAAGACATCTTGATGCAAACCTCTGTAGGGGCATGTGAATGTAGTTTTCTTGATGGCAATGCTATGCAATTTGATTATACCTGTAATATCCATCCAAAAGACAAGAGAATCGATGTCCCGCTAGCCTATCCAACATCCGATCAATGAATCAGCAAGGGAAGTGATCCTTTCATGTGGCTTTTATTCACATATACAGTAGTCCATACATACTCTCCATCCTCAGAATTATTCTAGTAGGGATGAGCTCATTAGCTTCATTCTTCACCACCGCCATACCCCTTTCTTTGGTACGCGACCGCATGTGACTCACCCATGAACTCGTCCGAGATTGGGTAAATAATGCTCAGATCCAACCATTTTATGATCTCCTTTTTCACCATATCCTTCATAATGGGGTTTAGCCTTCTTTGCATCTCAATGGTTGGTTTTGCCCCCTCTTCCATTAAAATCTTATGCATACAATATGATGGACTAATTCCCCAAATATTCGCTATAGACCACCCAATTGCTGTTTTGAACTCTCGCAAGACCCATAACAGTTTCTCCTTTTACGTGTTGGTTAACTCTGTCGAAACAATAACTGGTAGGGTAGCATCTTTTCCCAAATAAGCATACTGTAGATGAGATGATAGTGGCTTTAATTCCAACACCGGTGGCTCTTCTATCGAGGGTTTAAACTTTTTACCTTCCGTTTTGGGCCTATCAAGGGTGTCAAATGATTGATTGCTTTTCCGGAAAACAGATGATGTATCTAGCCATTTGACATACTCCACGTCATCTTCAATATCATCTTCGTCCATCCCGAGCAAAATGGATTCTAGCGGGTCCTCTGAATAATTTCCATTGAACTTGTGATTAATCAATTCCTCCATGATATCAACCCGCAAACATTCACCTTTTTCTTTCGGATAAGACATTGACTTGAAAACATTAAAGGTGACCTGTTGATCTTCAACTCGCATCGTCAATTCACCTTTTTCACATCAATTAAAGTTCTACCCGTTGCTAAGAATGGTTACCCAAGAATAATTGGGATTTCGCTATCCACTTCACAATCCAAAATAAAGAAGTCCGCGGGGAAGATGAATTTATCCACTTTAACTAAAACATCCTCAACAATACCTCGTGGATATGTAACCAATCTATCCTCCAACTGCAAACTGATATTTATTGGTCGTGGAGCCTGAAGTCCAAACTGGCTGTAGACGGATAATGGCATCAAATTTATACTGGCCCCCAAATCACACAATGCTCTTCTCGAAAACTGATTTCCAATTTCACATGGTATATTAAAACTACCTGGATCCTTAAGCTTCGGTGGTAACTTATTCTGAATAATTGCGCTGCATTCTTCGGTCAATGCCACTTTTTCGAACTCACCCAATTTCCTCTTCCTCGACAAAACCTACTTCATAAACTTGGCGTAACTCGGCATTTGTTCCAAGGCTTCTTAAGAAAGGGATGTTGATATGCGTTTTTTGAAAATATCCAAGAATCGTGGAAAACTACTTATCCAACTTGGATTTTCAAACCTCTGCGGATACAAAGATGGGAGGCATTGTGATGGTTGGTTCCAGCTTTTTCTATTCTAAAGATCTCATCTTGACTTTTTCAAATGTCCACCACTTCCTCTATTTCACTTGTTCGTTGTCCTCTTTTCTTTTCCTATCCGTGATCGCCTCTTGCAAATCCTTTCCACTTCAGAGAGTTACAAACTTTACAATGCTCATCTCTGCCCGGATTTTTCTCTGTGTCACTCGAAAGTGTTCCAAGTGGTCGGTTATTAAGCGCATGTGCTATCTGCCCCACTTGATTTTCCAGATTCTTGATTGACGCACCTTGGGTTTGCATAATCAGCTCCATTTGATTAAATTTTTTTTCTTTTTCCTCGTTCTTTTTGTCAGTAGCCCTAATGAATTTTTCCAAGGCTTCCTCCCAACCTAATTTCTTCTCTGGTTGTTGTGTTTAATTTTGAAATCCGGATGTGTTTTTTTATCTCGGCGCTTGAGCTTGAGCTTGATTGTTACTCCATGAAAACCCCGGATGATTTCTCCAACCCAGATTATATGCTTTTTGATTCGAGTAAGGTTGGGTAGATCGATTATAGCTCCTCATTTAACCGAAATGATTCGTAATTTATGGCACATTGATCCGTAGCATGACCCCCAGCACATAATTCACAAACCATTGCTACCTGATGTGTGGATTGTGGACGCCATATTTCCACTTGCTTAGCTATTGCGGCCACTTGTGCTGCTAATGCTATCATCGCATCTACTTCAAACTTTTTCGGTGTTTACGGAGGGTTAGACCTAGTCATGGGTCACTGATAGTTGTTGGCGGCCATTGTCTCTAACAGCTGATATGCCTCATCAAAACTCTTAGACATGATCGCTCCCCCATCACGCATCAATATCGCCTCGTGGACGCTATGGTAAACTATCACAAAATATCCCTAGCTGCATCCACTGCGGAATTTCGTGATGTGGACACTTATGGAGTATATCCTTAAATCTTTCCCACGCCTCATATAATGATTCTGAGTCAAACCGTATGCGAAGGTGTGAATATCGTTCGTAGTTTTTTGACTCGATTTCACCGGTGGGAAAAACTTAGCTAGAAATTTTTGAGCTAAGTCGTCCCAAGTTGTGATTGAGCCAGGAGGCAAAAAATGTAGCCAACTTCGCGCTTTATCTTTCAAGGTAAACTGGAACATCCTCAACCTTGTAGCATCTTCCGATACATTGTTGAATTTGAAGGTGTCGCAAACTTCCAAGAAACTTAAGATATGCTCATTAGGATCATCTATCGAACTACCCCCAAACTGACATGTATTCTGTAGCATCTGAATTATTCCCAGTTTGAACTCGAAGCTATTTGCATTGATTTCCAGCTTCCTAATACTTGACTGTATATCCGTGACATTCGGCATGGCATAGTCCCGAAGTGATTTCTGGTTGTTCCCTGCCATGTTCGCTGAAATTTCTTGTTCTGCCAGTTCTTCTTCCACAGGTGACACTACACTAGTCGACTGTAATTTCCGGAACTTCCTTTCAATATCGTCCGTATAAGGAAAAAGTTCCTTTTTCGCCCTTGATCTAGTGTACATACACTCGCAAAGAATTCCTGCAAATACAAGAAGAAAAATAAGTAACGTTTAAATTAAGACCAAATTGATTATAACTAATAAGGAATTAAAACTAATAAAGAATTCCCCGACAACGGCGCCAAAAACTTGTTGGTTGATTTCGCAATCAAAGAAAACGTGCAAGTATACACGGTCAACAAGTAATAAAGTGATAAGCTAGAGTGTCGATCCCACAAAGAATTCAAATTAATAAATTCCAACTACTAGCACTATATCAATTCAATTTTATTTAAACAACCATAAATTGTGATTTTTCGAATTAAGAAAACTAAAGTAAACAATTAAAAGAGATTAGTCTAAAAGAAAGCAAATAAACAAAACTAAGACTTGATTAAATTCAGGTAAATAAGGAGTAAGACTCCAATATCCCCAATTATGAACTATAAATCAATTATCTAATTATTCCAATTATTATGCCTACTGAATTGTTAACAGGAATTCTCAAGTGCCAATAGTCCTTTTCCAAGTGATCAATTGCCTTTTATTTAATCCACATTAATCTTGCTATATTCCTATGCAAAACAATTGAATTAAACTCTTTTCAATCTCAATTCCTTATATGCTACATGCGGTGAACAGATATTTCCATTCAATTCACAAACCTAATTATTCACTTTACAAATAACTAAGCCACATGTCACCATGCCCAGTTCTAACCCTAGAATTCCTCTTTCAATTCCTTCTAGAGTAACAAGGTAATTATTGGCCAGATAATTAATCAATTAGCACAAAGCAAGATGAACAATTCACTTCAACATAAATAATTGGAATAAATCAAATAATTAATTCATAGCCATAAAAGGTTCAATTGGAATCTTAATTAAAGAAATTAGTTCATAGCAAAAATTAAAACCAACAATCTTTTGCAAATCATCCTTAAAGAATTACACAAATTAAAAGAATGAAGAAGAAGAAAAACTCCAAGTAAAATCCTTCAAATTCTCCTCTTGCCTCCTTGATCAATCCCCAATTGTCTAGATTCCTCTTTTACTTCAATGTAAATAAACCTTATATACCTCCCATCTTGTACCCCAATCCTTTTCCAAATCAACTTGTTAAATAACCTTCCTTAAGCAAGTCAACCGTCCAGTCAATGCTCGTCTCGGTCAACTAAATTCCCGGCCCAAGTACTGAGTAGAGCGCTCCAGCGCTGGGGTGCAGAAAATTACAATTATGCCCTTTTCAGCTCAAATTCCCCCAAGAGTTCCTACAGCTCCCGAATCTGCATAGCAACACATAAACACAGTAAAAATGAACCTAAATACCTTGAGAATACAATAATTTAAGCCCAAAAGTATCTGATTCATGGGTATATAACCCAATCATCAATTATTGTTTAAGTTATTTAAGTTATGTCTTTATCCTTTATTATGGGTAGTTAGATGTAATTGTTTTTGGATAGTGAGCACCAAATCCTGTGGGAATGAAGTACCCGAATTTGGGGTGTCACAGGTTGGTATCAAAGCCTTAGGTTATGAACCTTAGGTGGGAAAAACCTTAGGAAGTAACTTTTAAGGAGACAGAAAACATAGTGGTGCCAAACTCTTATCGAGTTCTAAGGAATGAATTGAGGAAATTCATTAAAGATAAACAATAAAAGACTTTATGTGCTATGTGTTAATAACTTATGTGCTCGCGAGTATCAAAAAGTGTCATGTAATAAATAAAACTTAAAAGTATTTTGTTTGCAGGATGTCTAACGTTGAAGGATCTAGTCAAGCTAGGGAAAAGATACCTCAGGTACCTAGAGATGAGGAGCCCTGCGATGTCCATGTTGTTCGGGAGTAGTTGATCCAGAGGGAGCCTTCTCTGTTGGCTACTGAAGATGAGCCTGTGTTTGATCCTGAGGAGGAGGACTCTGAAGAGTTAGAGGTGGAGGATGAGGAAGAGGATCATGTGGAGTTTCTACTAAACTCCATATCCGCGGAGATGTATGATGCGCTATACGACCGTAATATAGAATTACAGGATAAGATTGAGGAGCTGAAGGAGTTAGTTGAGATGCGTCATGTTACTATAGAGCAGAAGAATGCAGAGATTCAGGAACTCGACTCATGACTTGGAAACACGGAGTGGAACCTTGTTCACACGAAGGGACATCAAGAGGAGCTATTGGCTGAGAATGAGAAGATGAAGACTGAAGTGGAAAAGCTGAAAGATGACTTGAAAGAGAAGTCAACTAAGCGTGAAAGAGCAGAAGACGCTTGGATGAAGGCTACTCAGTGTGCAGATCGTGATGAAGCCAAGGTTCAAACGAAGAAGGCTAAGATGAATGAAATGGATTGTGCCTTTCATTCTGCGATTGATAGGGCCTAGGATCGAGTCTTTTATTACCCACCTCAATTTGAAGACTTGCCATGGTACATGATGGATCGTAGGAAGGCATATCGTATTATGGAGGAAGAGTGTGGAGAAGCCTCTCGACGTCTTAATATGCCAAGATAGGAAGAATAATAATAATAATAATAATAATAATAATAATAATAATAATATGTGATTAAGGATGTGATTAAATAAATTGTAAATCCCTTATTTTGAGATAAATAAAGGGGTAATATGAGTATGTAATCCTGAAACTTGCCAAGCTCAGGAAAGATGATGTTGATACTAGAGATTGATATCCTTACTATGTTATGAAAAACTATGAATGAATAAAAATATCAAAGTTTATTGAAATGTTATGTGTTAAGCTTTAATCCTAGAATGTTTAAGATAAACTTTAAATAGTCAGGAATTGAGTAATGATCTAATAAGCGTATATTTTAAACAGTAAATGCCTCCTAGAAGAAGATAAACACGCCAACAACCACCTCTTGAGAAGTCTACTAACAATAACAATAACGAGGCCAACGCTAACCCGGTTCAGTAGTTAGTGACTTTGTTAACTGGAGCACTTGCGAATCAGCCGCAAGCTCAAGCTATGACCTTCAAGGACTTTAAAGTGGTTGGACCGCCAAAGTTTTAAGGGTCTATGAATCCAGTTGAAGCCTAAACTAGAATCATGGAAATGGAGAAGTTTTTTGATGTTGCTAGAGTTAACGAGGATGTGACGCCCCCAAAATAGGTATACATCACCCAACCTATTCTGAGTCACCAAAAACATGGTACAGAAAACCACTACAACTTTATTACTACAATTGTCGTGCAAAATACAACAACATATATGTTGTGAGTTTTGATACAAATATATACCAAATGTGACTCTGGACACCAACTCGGATAGCACGTCACAATGGCACCTTACATAAAGGTACAGTCAATAACTGTTTTAGAAATTAAAATCTTTGGAAAATGCTCAAGAAAACCTTAGTACATGGGAGGCCATGCGTCTAGGTTATGATAGATATCATATGCCCACAGAATTTTCCTTGGTTGACCCAATAGACCCCAAAGAAAAATGAGAAAATTACTATCATGTTCTTTCCAATGGTGAGTCTTCTCTTGACATATAACTATCTCTACTGCCTGCAATTAAAAATTATATTTCAACCAAACTCCAAGATTATATAGGTAGTGCTCATAGATATACTCAGCAAGTGGATGTGCACAACCCTGTCTTATGATAACATGAGGTTGTATGTCATTAGACATCTTGTATGATAGTGGAAAAACACCCTTCCAACGTTGGGTTCACCTCACCCTATTCGGTTCACCAAAATTAAATATCAAATAACGATACAATACAATACTTATTACACTTATCTAAAGTTCTCAATAAAATTATTTCCATACAATTTAGGAGAACCTCAACAACTATAGACCACCGCTTTATTCCCTCGATATCCCCCGTCAATTCGATAAACACTCTTATTACACGAAAGGAATTGTGAAGCAAAAGGGTGAGCACAAATAGCACAGTAAAGAATATCATGACTAAAGATAATTAAATTATCATCAGCCTTCGTCAGTAATAAATCAGAGATTTAGATCATATGGTAGATGATAAAACTTTTAAATATTTGACAGAATCCTTTTAAGGAGTGAAGGATGTAACGAACAAGAATTTTGTAATTAATTTTAAATATTTATTGGATTAAATAAATATTTTAATTTATTTATTTATTAAGATAAATAAATAATTAATGAAATTGTGGTATAATAATTTAGTTAAGTGTGTATGTTAACTAAAGTAATGAATGGTAATTTTATTATTTGAAGATTTAATTTAATGAAATAATTAAATTAAATGAATTATTTAATATTTAAGGAAATAATTAAATTAAATAAAATGATGTTCTAGTTTAATTTAATAATTAAATTAAATATGTAATAATTTGTTACATAAATATAATTATAATGGAAATTATAATTGTAATTGTAAGTTATTAAAATTAATTAAATAAAAGTGTGATAAGGAAACTATATGATAAGAAAATATAAAAATAAATTAAAAGGGGGAATGTTGTGTGTAGCCAAACATGGCCTTGTGGTCTTTGGCATAATTTAACTGATATAGCCTATTGGTTTTTTTAACAGATGTATGTGGGAAAGGCTATATCAGTTTAATCCTATGCGTATTTTTCCTAATACTAAGAAATACAGAGAGTTTAGAGAGGAAGGAAAACACAAAGAAATTGAGAGAGAATCAGAGGAAAGAATTGAGAGAGTGGAAAGGAGTTGGAGAACAAAGGAAAAACAAGCAATTCTCTATCATTCTTATTTCCAGTAATCAAGGATTAAGGTATAATTTACTCCTAATTTCCAAGTTTTGGTTTTGTAATATTACTCTCTGTAATTGGGATTTTTGTTGAATTGTTGTTTAAGATATTGATTATATATATATGTATAATCTTGTAGAATCTGTTAGTTGTCATCCACAAACAATTTTTAGTGATCAAATTCATGAAAATTGGGTTGTAAGAAGAAAATTAAAGTAACAGTGTATATGTTGGTCGAAATCTGATTACGCTCACACGCAAGTGCACGTAGTCAACAAGTAATATAATGATTAGTAAAAGTATCATTCCCACAGAGATTAGTATGAAATTAATCCTAACAATTACCAACTTTTTATTAATCCAAATTTTATTAAACTAACCAAAATACTGATTATAAATAAGAAAAACTAATAACTAAAAATACTATTCAATCAACACAATTTAAAAATCATAATTTCAAGCAAATATTGGAGAATTAGACTTACAACTTCACTTTAAGTCTCACTCTAATTATCACACCTTATTCCAATTTAACGCTCTATCTCAGTTTATTAATCAAGAACACTTATGTAGAATTAGCCATCTCTCAATACACTAATACCATATTAACTTAAATCCATAAATTAGATAGAATTAAGCCAAACACCCTAATCAACTAATTCACTATATCTCTATGTGAATTAAAATCAAATAAGGTTTAAATTCAAGTTCTCTACCCGATTACATGTGATGCTAGGTATATCTCTATCCTAACATTCATCAAGATTCTATTCAAACACAGAATTCAAGAACACATGCTAAAGTGACTATAATATTAATGATGAATAAATGTTATTAAAAATGTATTTTGTGAAGCCAAGTGAATGGAGATAAACAGAGGGGATTTTTATTAAGTATTTTTTGTAAATTTGGCTTATTATATGGACCCCCACTTACACAATTTTCAAAATTATCGGTAGAAAGTTATCTCAGTTTTATTTTATTACTTATAAATATATATATATATATATATATATATATATATATTATTGTATTGCTTAGTATTGCATAGTATTGCATAGTACTGCATAATATTTGCATAGTATCGCATAGTGTCGCATAGTCTTGACATAGTAAAATCAAAATTTTCTTTCAATTCAAAAGTGAACGTCGCCTGTGAAATTATTTTTCCACGTGGCAAATTCGTGTTTTTTTTTTTCTTAAATAGTATCATGTCATTCTCCTATAAATAGGATGCTTAATTTAAAAATGAAAATCACACCAAAATCAGAGAATTCTTCTTCTATAATATTGAGCGTATTTCTTTTGAGTTTAAGGAAGCTTTGAGTATAGAAAATAGTATAATTTTTCTTCAAGAATATCCCCGCTATACCATTCAGAAGTACTCTACTTTTTAAGGAAAGGGATATTATTTAATTCAGTATTCGTAAGAAATAATATTTTCTTCCATACTCTGTAATATGTAAGTAATATTATTTCATTTCATATTCCTAATTCTACACTTATGTTGATAAGTATTGCTTCTATACTCCTTGAAATTAATAGAATATTCTTGAAATTTATGCTTCATCTAGTATCTTTTCACGGAAATATTATTCTGAACATTCTTGTTAATTTTTAATCTTTTCATGTTGGGGTACTATTCACGAGGTACTATTCCCAAAGTACTATGTACGAGATACTATTCACTCGAGTACTATTCACCCGGGGTACTATTCATGACAAAAATTAATTTCTTTTCTGTCCAAATTATTTTTGATACAATATTATTCTTGAATTTTACTCCACAAAGCAATTATCATGTTCACAATTTGGACATTCTTGAACTCTGGATAAATTAAATTATAAATTTTTAAAATTTATTCTTGCTTTCACTTAATTGAATTCTTATATTATTATCATCATCCTCATGCTTATATTGTGATGAAAGTCATCTTTGGCCCATAGTGCATAGATGGACTGTTGATTGGTATGATTATGACCAGGAATTATGTATCGGTATAATCATGACCTGTAATGTTACAAATGATGTGGTAAAAGTCCTCATTGGCCCGTAGTGCATAAATGGATAGTTGTTGGCAAGATCATGACCATTGGTGATAATAATGAATATCCTTGGCCCGTAGTGCATGGATAATTCATGGATGTGATACTAACGAATATCATTGGCCCGTAGTGCATGGATAATTTGATGATGTGAATTATTTATTGAGCTGTGTTACAACAATAAAATATTGATGATGAACTTTTAAATCATAAAAAATAGTAGATATCATGCTCTACTTGACTCTTCTAAAGGATTGTTTGTTCCGTTGCAGTTAAACTTGTTATCTATTGTATTCTATCAGTTTTACACTGTTAAAGGCTAACGATAATTTATTCTGCATTATCTTAGTCATAATAATCTTTACTGGGCTAGTTGAGCTCACCCTTTACTTTCATTGTTCTCTTCAGGAAACGAGAACATAGCCGGGACTAGTCGGGGATTAAAGTGATGGTCCGAGATAGTGGCTATAGTAGTCCTCACTATTCTATAAAATAGTGTGATAATAATTGTAACATCAAACACAAGATATGGTTCTCACGATACAATATACATCAACATTTAACTCCATAAACACCAGAAAATAATAATAATAACTATTACATACCTACTCAAATAAAATTCCAAGTCTTTACAACCTTAAATAAACTGAAATCTAAACTTAGCGTTTATCGCTACATTACATCATATTCAGAAATATAACTTGTTACATAAATAACTCTCATCATTTCATCTTAGACTTCCCCTTGTCCTTGCCCGAGCTCTCAATGTTCTCAACCTTAACTGAAAGGTTTAAGCCAAAATGAGCACAAATTGCCCAATAAGTATATAAAGTAGTTTAGAAACATGTATCGGGAGTAAATGCATTTGTATGGATATTCTCAACAGTTGAAATAATTATCAGGAGATAAACAGGAATATCAAGATAAGAGTTTTAGAATTCTCAATAGCATACTAAGGGGTGTTAGATACCCTGAACATTATTTTGTTTCATCAAAAACCATCAGACGATTTAACAATCAAATAGATTGTAACTGCATAAGAATAAATGGGAATATCAAGTACTCCAGGTGATCAGCCTATCGTACCCTACATTGTGCACAAGTATAAAATTTAACTGCATAAGAATAAATGGGACTATATGTCCGACATCTGTTTGCTCGATTATTCAGGTTGTTCATCTTAGTATTCACGCGAGAATGCACCAAAGCAATTTAGATTAGTAAACATTAAATAGCTTCAAAGGATTTGAATTGTTCAAAGGTTATATCATTTATCATCAATAATATATAACCGAAACAAAAAGCCAAAAAGCATACTTGGAAATAGTTCGTTAAAGAAATAGAACTTTAAAGTATAACAATTGTAATACTAACAGAGTAATCATCAATAACGTTTCAAGGAAATTGCAGTAATATAACTTTAAGACAAAGGAACTTGTATGAAAAGTAAATAGCACAAGTCTGATACTTACTCTCACTACAACAACAATGAGTAAAGATTGAATAATTACTCAATAGAAACTTAGGGTTAGGAAACTTGCCTGATACATCACGTAACCTACTAGCCCTTCACGTAACCTATTCACATGTGTCACGTTAAGCAATTAGGTTCTCGAACACCACTTTGAAGTGTAATGGTTTTCTTTTATTTTAATAAGATGATTAAACTCGCACGTATTCAAATACAATTCAATTACATAACATGTTGCTTTGTATAGGCCAAGTGTTTCAATAAAAGAATATGGGAAAAAACAAATTTATGACATTTTTCTGACCCGACCCGGCCTGACCCAAACCTCCATAAAAAATCTGCATAAAACATGCTTAAGGGTCTCAAGTCGGAAAATCTTATTTTCAATATTTTTGACATCACATATTTAATTAAACTTATTTATCCATATAACATCATTTATATAAAAAATACCAAATCTGTCTCAAAAATATTTATTTTTTTTTGGGATTTTGCAATATATAGTCCCATATTGAACATATATTTTTTCCGGAATTTTTGAAATCCATCTACTATTTTTAAATAGTCCATAATATCCAAATATTCTCAGATTTTTAATAAATCGAGATTAGCTTCAAAAATTCTAAAGTTTTCAGGGTTAGCTCCTGTTATATACATGTACTTTCAGTAAAAATTTCGTAATATTTGGACTTATACACAGAGAGTTATCCGGGTATCTTTTCAAATAGTGTCCTTAGCCATAAAATCCATAACTCTCAAACCGTATGGCCAAATATTCTCAAATTTTTATAGGACCTTCATATCTTCTTATATTAACACTCCAATTTTTTTTCAAAATTTTTAATGTAAAAAAGTGGACGAAAATGCCCCCGAGACAAACTGATCCAAAACAGTTCCAAGAAAACGGGACATCAAATTTCTACCAAATTTCATATCTCGCTCAATTTAAGTCCGTTTCTTATGAAATTTGGACAGGTTATACATAATACTACATAGTATTTTACAAAATTATTTCCTACCATAATCGGATCACAGAAACCATGAATCCAAAGCTCCGAAAAACCCAAAAAGTCACAGATTTCAAGTTTTAACCAACTTTGACAAAATTCATGATTTTGATTCTAGCATGCAAGGAATTAGTTCCACTTGTCAGCATCATATATACTCATATAAATACACATGTTACAACAATTGAACTCACTAAATTTCTATGATATGATCAAATTAGCTTCATTGAGTCATATTATCAAATATTTGGCATGCATGACATAATTCCTTGAATCTCTGCGATATTGAGGCATGATTAAACCAGAACTTTCATTCTTACATCCACATAACATCAACTAATAGTAGCATGGCATCACAAGGTCCAAAACAAATTGTTTGCAAAAAGTCACATAAGCATATTCTCTCATTTTTACTAAAGAACATGGAAAAGAGAGTTCATGGCTTACCTCTTTAATGAATTTTACTTGCTCGAACTCCTCCAATGATTCTCCTTGCTTGATTAGTCTCTGAAAACTCCAGAATTCTCCACCCTCTCAAGCCCCTTCCTCTCTCACTCTCAACTTCATTCACGGTAGGACTTTTTTACAAAGAGGAAGAAGAGACTTGGATTGGGAGTATATATAAAACATGTTATTAAATGATTTTCCAAGCCCTTCCATCTCCAATATAAGTTATATGTATTAAGTATATTGTATAAATTCAATTTAGTATGGGGTGGGGGTTATAGAAAAGGAAGAGTCTTGGATTTGTAAAGGGTTTGTAACTCCCTTCCCCCTCATTACCTTATAATACTAATACTCCCTCTCTTGTCCCAATTTGGTTCACCCGTGGTCCCCACAGCTGCTGCACTCCCTTAATAAAATATTAATATAATCAATTTAATCATTTAATAAACTATTTTAACCATTTTGCCCTCCGTAGCCAAACGTTTCGATACTAATATCGATTCCTACTAAATCGATATTTCGAACGTCATGGGACTATCCATTTCGTCAAATTAGCCTCCGAAATTTGTGGTTGACTTTTTACCCAAAAAAGTCAACCAGTTGACTTTGACCAAAAAGCCAACCGCGACATATTTTGTGGTTACAATCTATCTTAACTAATTTTTATGTTCCAGACTCAAATACACAGTCCACGTCTCTAAATTCCGCTCCAAAATCAATCTCATGTTTTAATCCCCTCCCACGTAATTAATCAATTTAATTACATAACTAACTCAAATAGTTAAATTCATCTAAACCAGCCATTTACACATACCTCATCATATAACTTAAAATTAAACATATATGTATAACACATATACAGCTAATAATAGAAATTCACACAAGAGTTTCACATAAATTCATTTATTGATAATTAGTAAATTACATAATAATTTCGGATATTACATTCACCCTCCCTTATAAGGATTCTGTCCCCAGAATCATTACAAGTTAAACAAAAAGACTAGGATAATTTTTCATCATTTTCTCCTTGAGTTCCCACGTAGCCTCCTCGGCGTTGTGGTTCCTCCATACTACCTTAACAGAAGGTATTATCTTATTTCGTAACACTTATTTTTTTCTATCAATTATCTGAACAGGAACATCTTCATAGGTTAAGTCCTTTTCAAAATGGATGGGTTCATACTCTATGACATGCTTGTAGTTTTGCTTATAGGGTCGTAAAACCGATATATGGAACACATTGTGTATATGCTCTAACTCCGAAGGTAAAGCTATTTCATAAGCTACCTCACCGTCTCGCTTTAATACTTCAAAGGGTCCTATGAATCTGGGACTAAGTTTTCCCTTCTTCTCACACCTCATTTTCCCTTTCCAAGGTGAAACCTTTAGGAACATATAAGTGCCGACGTCGAAGTCTCGTTGTTTCCGATGTTGATCAGCATATTTCTTCTGTTGATCCTGAGCCATCACTAATCTTGCTCATATCATTTTGATCACATCCGCAGTTTGTTGCACCAATTCTTGCCCTAGCAATTGACATTCTCCTACTTCATCCCAGCACAATGGCGTTTTGCATTTCCTTCCATATAAAGCTTTATAAGGTGGCATACCGATGCTCACGTGATAACTATTATTTTATGAAAATTCCACCAATGGTAGGTGGTCATCCCAGCTTCCTTTGAAGTCCATAACACATCCTCTCAGCATGTCTTCCAACGTTTGAATAGTTATCTCGCTCTGCCCATCTGTTTAAGGATGATATGCAGTGCTCAACCTCAGTTGCGTTCCCATGCGTTCTTGAAAGCTTTTCCAAAAACTTGTTGTGAATCGCGGATCGCGATCTGACACAATTGATACCGGCACACCATGCCTGGAAATGATCTCTTTAATGTAAAGCTTTGCCAGCTGATCTAAGTTATATCTGATCTTGATTGGCAAGAAATACGCTGACTTGGTCAATCGATCAACGATCACCCATACTACATCATAACCCTTCTGTGTAGTTGGAAGTCCTACCATGAAGTCCATCGTGATATGCTCCCACTTCCATTCTGGAATTTCTAAGGGTTGAAGTAACTCGCTCAGTTTCTGATGTTCTGCCTTAACTCTCTGGCATGTTAAACATCTGCTGACGCACTCTGCGACTTCTCTCTTCATATTAGGCCACCAATAACGTTGACAAAGATCCTGGTACATCTTTGTGCTTCCCGGGTGGATTGAGTAGCTTGAACTATGAGCTTCCTGCAAGATTTCTTCTTTTATTTCATATACCACTGGCACCCAAATTCTCTTCTCAAATCTTAATAGTCCATCACCACCCACGCTGAATTTAAGCTCTTCCCCTTCGAAAATTCTTTTCCTCACCTTCTCACCTTCTTCATTGTTTCTTTGTGCTTCCTTAATTCTGTCCAACAGAGTCGAATGAACCTCCATTGTGAACAACTTCACATTTGACTCCCTCGGGCTCTTCATCTCGAATTCCAATCTAGCCATCTCCTTAACTAACTCCTCCTGAGTCGTTAGCATTGCCAACTTACCACTGCTCTTTCTGCTTAGCGCATCTGCTAACACATTAGCTTTCCCCGGATGATATAAAATGTCGCAATAGTAATCCTTTATAAGTTCCAACCATCTTCTTTGTCTCATATTCAACTCCTTCTGCGTGAAGATATACTTCAGACTTTATGGTCAGTGTATATTTCACATCTTACACTATATAAATAGTGCCTCCGAATCTTTAGGGCAAATACCACCATTGCCAATTCCAGGTCATGGGTAGGGTATCCCTTTTAGTAATCCTTCAACTGACGCGATGCGTACGCAATAACTTTACCATGTTGCATAAGCACACAGCCAAGTCCTTTGTGTGACGCATCAATGAAAATCATGAAATCACCTATGTCATCAGGTAAAGACAACATCGGTGCTTCACTCAGTCTTTTCTTGAGTTCCTTGAAACTTTCTTCACACTTCTCCATCCAGACAAATTTTATCGACTTCTTTATTAGATTCGTCAAAGTTCCTGCTATTTTCGAAAAATCTTGGATAAACCGTCTGTAATAGCCTGCCAATCCTAAGAAACTTCTTACTTCAGTCGGTGTCTTCGGTTGTTCCCAATTCTGCACCGCTTCTACCTTTGCTAGATCCACGGAGATTCCGTTCTTGTCGATCACGTGCCCTAGAAATTGAACTTTGTCCAACCCGAACTCGCACTTCGAAAATTTTGCATATAACTTATTCTTTCTCAACGCCTCCAATACCATTCTTAAATGTTCAGCGTGATCTTCCTGAGTCTTGGAATAGATTAGGATATCATCTATAAACACAACTACGAATTTATCTAAGTATTTCTTGAACACCCGGTTCATCATGTCCATAAATTCTACCGGCGCATTCGTTAACCCAAATGACATCACCAGGAACTCATAGTGTATGTAACGAGTCCTGAATGCTGTCTTAGGCATATCTTCCTTCCTCACCTTCAACTAGTGATATCCCGTCCTCAAGTCGATCTTGGAAAAATATTCTCTCCTCTCAACTGATCGAACAAATCATCTATCCTAGGTAACGGGTACTTATCCTTGATCGTCACCTTGTTCAGCTCCCGATAGTCTATGCAAAGTCTCATCGACCCATCCTTCTTTTTCATAAATAAAACTGGCGCTCCCCAGGGAGACACACTCGGTTGAATATACTTCCTATCCAATAATTCCTGCAACTGTACCATCAGCTCCTTCATCTCCGCTGGTGCCATTCTGTATGGGGCTTTCGAAATCGGGGTCATTCCCAGTACTAAATCTATAACAAATTTGACCGCCTAATCCGGTGGAATACCTGGAAATTCCTCCGGAAATACATCCAGAAATTCGTTCACTACAGGTATCTGTCCCATCCCCATCCCTACCTTCTGCGTATCGATGATATGGGCCAAATAACCTATACATCCCTTTTTAAGAAACTTCCTCGCTTGCATCATCGTCAGACAACTTGAGTGTCTCGGCGACTTACTACCATAGAACACTACCTTAGATTAATTTGGAGTCTTAAGGTTTATACACTTCTTCTGGCAATCTATCATCGCTCCATGGTTAAATAACCAATCCATTCCTAGAATTACATCAAATTCTCCTAATGGAATCGGAATTAAATCCACAGGTAACATATACCCCCTGATATCTACAACACAATTCCTATAAATATGGCTAACGGGAATGACTTCCTTATTAGCAACTTCTATGTTCATAGGATATTCTAATTCTTCCTAGGGTAAGTTTAATCGTTGGGAGAATTCATGCGATACAAAGGAACAAGTAGCACCCGAATCAAATAATACGTAAGTAGATATATCATTGATCGGAATGATACCTGAAACCACGTCCTTGGATGCGACCGCATCCTGAACTGTCATGGTTGTTGGTCGGTTCTAAGTTGGTGGTCCCAAAATTGTGAGATTTCCACCACTTGATCCCCTTCCTCCATTCCCTTCTGCTAAGTTCTTCTTTAGGCAATTTATTGCCTGATAATCTAGTGCTCCACAGTTGAAACATCCATTTCTCTTTGGCGCAGAGCAATTGGGAGAAAAGTGCCCCGCTTGCCCGCAATTAAAACAGACATTCTTCCCTTTTAGATATGCACCCGAGTGATTCCTCCCACACTCCTTGCATGTCTCAGTCCTATTCTTTGCTTCCCCTGGTTTGTCCCCAGGGTTTACCGAATTAAAATTGTTGCTGTTGTTGTTGTTGTTGTTCCACTTCCTTTTATTTGCAACACTGCCGCTGCTACCATCCCCATGATTCCCTCCTTCATTCTTCTTCTTTTTCTCCTTGTTAAATTTCATCAAGGCTTCGCTTCCACCCTCAGCGATTATAGCTTTCTCCAGGAGAGTCACGAAGTTGTTCATTTGCAACACCGAAAGTCTACTGTATAACCATGATTTGAGGCCCTGCTCAAACCTCCTCGTTTTCCTCTCCTTAGTGTCGACCTGATGAGGCACGAACCTCGCCAGTTTATTGAACTTTGCAGCGTACTGAGGTACTGTCACGTCGTCTTGCTTTAGCTCCAGGAATCGCATCTCCATGTGACTCTGCATACTCACAGGAAAGTAGTTTTCGAAGAAAATCTTCTTAAACCCCTCCCACGGTATCACACCTTCTCCATCCCTGGTCTGGTTTGCCTCCCACCAGAAATTGGCTTCGCCCTTCAGCATATATGTGACGAAGATTGTCTTCTATTCATCTCCAACTCGGGCGATAGCGAATGCCTTTTCCATTTCTTTGATCCATGTTTGGGCTTCGATGGATTCGGTGGTTCCTTTGAACTTAGGGGGTTCCGCGCTCTTGAACTCCTTAAAGTGTGCCACTTGGGCCGCCGGAGAGTTATTGGTATTTGGGGTTCGATTCTGAAGTGCCCCCACTAACATGTTCATTTAATTGTTGCATGGGGTTGGTGGATCCTCAAAGATTAACGCCGACACCCTCTCGGTGTTTGACGACGTCTTCCTCTAGCCATCTTTCTATTTAAATAAACTTAATGTTATCATCTTATAATTTTTTCTACAGCATTTATAATTCATATAAAACTTAATCATCACATCACATATTTAAATAAAAGCATATTTATTTACAAAACATAAAAATAAAGTATCTCATAATCTTATGGTATTAAGCCATTTACATCACTTAAACCAAAGTACTTGGTAAAAACCGAAACCAAGTTTTATTTCATAGCTAAGTGTTCTAAACGCTAATAGTAAAAGTTCATCACGAATACACTAAAGACCTCGCCTAATGGCATCTTCATGTTCTTCATCCGCCATCTCCAGCACCAGCCCACGGCTTATGGTATGTCTAGACCGGTACTACTCACGTGGAAAGTGAAACACCCTATGCTGGAACCTCCCATGTGCTGACTTAAATGCGTACTTCATCTTGTCCATCCTAACCTTATTATCTCTCACTTCACCTTCTAACTCGCATGTTAGCTTCTCGGCCCGAGCATGGCCTCTCCTCTCATCTCTCTAGAATGTAGTAATAATCTACTTGTCAGTTTGGAGACTCTGTATCCTCTACTCTAACCCATTAATGGTATATCACAAGTGGGTCCTAATAGCTTATTTCTCATCCTCTAGCCTATCCGCCTTCTGGTCTGATGCCCGCAACTTGTCATCCAGATCCCAGTTCCTAATTACCAAGTGATTCACTAATGCCTCAAGCAATGCTGCAGCCTGCTGCTCCCCCTTATACAGCTCCTCCAACTCATGGACTCTGTCTTCCAACTCTGTAATCCTATCCGTCAACTCATCCAACAAAGTATCCTCAGGTGCTTCTTCGGACTCCTCCTCGGGCTCCTCTTCCTCTTCAGGATACTCCTCTGGGTCTGAGTCAGCTGATGCCTCAGCTATAGGCTAAGGTATAGCTGTCACCAACTGCTCACTCACAACGTGGATATCTCTAACCTCCTCTTCTCCTGACATCCTTCAAACAAGACAAAATAACTCGGTTAGTAGTTTAAAATAGATGTTTTTGTTTTTAGAAAAATAGATTTGACATAACCCCTAGAACTCTATGTGAATTCATCTCTTTATTTTCTCCACTAACTTCCCTAAGGTTATAGTCTAAGGTTCCCCACATAAGGTTTATAACCTATTGCTTTGATACCAACCTGTGACGCCCCCAAATCCGTGTAACCCCCAAATCCGGGTAACATCAAACACATGATATGGTGCTCAAGATACAACATATCAACATTTAACTCCATAAACTCAAGGAAAATAATAATAATAACTATTACATACCTACTCAGATAAAATCCCAAGTTTTTACAACCTTAAATAAACTGAAACTTAAACTTAGCATTTATCGCTACATTACATCATACGCGGAAATATAACTTGTTACATAAATAACTCTCATCATTTCATCTTAGACTTCCCCTTGTCCTTGCCCGAGCTCTCAGCGTTCTCAACCTTAACTGAAAGGTTTAAGCAAGAATGAGCACAAATTGCCAAGTAAGTATATAAAGTAGTTTGGAAACATGCATCAGGAGTAAAAGCATTTGTATAAATAATTCTCAACAGTTGAAATAATTATCAGGAGATAAATAGGAATATCAAGATAAGAGTTTTAGAATTCTCAATAGCATACTAAGGGGTGTTAGGTACCCTGAACATTATTTTGTTTCATCGAAAACCATCAGATGGTTTAACAATCAAATAGATTGTAAATGGTCTCTCTGCAAGTACTCGTGTGATCAAATATCGTACCTATATCTGTGCACAAGTATGAAATTTAACTGCATAAGCATAAATGAGACTATATGCCCGACATCTGTTTGCCCGATTATTCGGGTTGTTCATCTTAGTATTCACGTGAGACCGCACCAAAGCAATTTGGATTGGTAAACATTAAATAGCTTTGAAGGATTTGAATTGTTCAAAAGTTATATCATTTATCATCAATAATATCTAGCCGAAACAAAAAGACAGAAAGCATACTTGGAAACAGTTCGTTAAATAAATAGAACTTTAAAGTATAACAATTGTAATACTGAAGGAGTAATCATCAAAAACGCTTGCAAGGAAATTGCAGTTATATAACTTTACGACAAAGGAACTTGTACGAAAAGTAAATAGCACAAGTCCGATACTTACTCTCACTACAACAACAATGAGTAAAGATTGAATAATTGCTCAATAGAAACTTAGGGTTAGGAAACTTGCCTGATACATCTTCTACAATTTACCGCTATCTACTAGCCTTTCACGTAACCTATTCACATGTGTCACGTTAAGTAATTAGGTTCTCGAACACCACTTTGAAGTGTAATGGTTTCTTTTATTTTAATAAGATGATTAAACTCGCACGTATTCAAATATAATTCAATTACATAACATGTTTCTTCATATAGGCCAAGTGTTTCAATAAAACAATATGGGAAAAAATAATTTTATGACATTTTTCTGACCCGACCTGACCCGGATCCGACCCGGCCCGACCCAAACCTCCATAAAAAATCTGCATAAAACATGCTTAAGGGTCTCAAGTCGGAAAATCTTATTTTCCATATTTTTGACATCACATATTTAATTAAACTTATGTATCCATATAACATCATTTATATAAAAAATACCAAATCAGTCTCAAAAATATTTTTTTTCTAAGATTTTGCAGAATATAGTCTAACATTGAACATATATTTTTTCCAGAATTTTTAAAATCCATCTACTATTTTTAAATAGTCCATAATTTCCAAATATTCTCAGATTTTTAATAAATTGAGATTAGTTCCAAAAATTCTGAAATTTTCGAGGTTAGCTCCTGTTATATACATGTATTTTCTGTAAAAATTTCGTAATATTTGGACTTATACATAGAGAGTTATTCGGGTATCTTTTCAAATAGTGTCCTTAGCCGTAAAATCCATAACTCTCAAACCGTATGGCCAAAAATTCTCAAATTTTTATAGGACCTTCATATCTCTATTATTAACACTCCAATTTTTTTTAGAATTTTTAAAGTACAAAAAGTGGATGAAAATTCCCCTGAGACAAACTAATCCAAAACAGTTCCAAGAAAATGGGACATCAAATTTCTACTAAATTTCATATCTCGCTCAATTTAACTCCGTTTCTTATGAAATTTGGACAGGTTATACATCATACTACATATTATTTTACAAAATTATTACCTACCATAATTGGATCACAGAAACCATGAATCCAAGGCTTCGAAAAACCCGAAAAGTCACAGATTTCAAGTTTTAACCAACTTTGACAAAATTAATGATTTTGATTCTAGCATGCAAGGAATTAGTTCCTACTGTCTAGATCATATATAAATACACATGTTACAACAATTGAACTCACTAAATTTTCATGATATGATCAAATTAGCATCATTGGGTCATATTATTAAATATTTGGCCTGCATGACATAATTCCTTGAATCTCTACGATATTAAGGCATGATTAAACCAGAACTTTCATTCTTACATCCACATAAAATCAACTAACAGTAGCATGGCATCACAAGGTCCAAAACAAATTGTTTGCAAAAAGCCACATAAGCATATTCTCTCATTTTTACTAAAGAACATGGAAAAGATAGTTTATGGCTTACCTCTTTGATGAATTCTACTTGCTCAAACTCCTCTAATGATTCTCCTTGCTTGATTAGTCTCTGAAAACTCTAGAATTCGCCACCCTTTCAAGCCCCTTCCTCTCTCACTCTCAACTTCACTCACAGTAGGATTTTTTTACAAAGAGGAAGAACAGACTTGGATTGGGAGTATATATAAAACATGTTATCAAATGATTTTTGTGATGCCCCCAAATTCAGGTACTTGAAACCTGAATTCAGTGTTTCACAATACCATTTCTTTGAGTGAAATAATAATAATATTGTCATAAATATCAAACTTAATTTACATATCAGAGTTGTCTAAATCCCAGGTACGCTACCTTAAAACATTTCATTACATGATAGATAATAAATATCATCATCTTATTTAAGTCTGGATATTACATAAGATAACACAACTTATTCTGACAGCTTTCCTTTCCCTTTGTTCCTGGTAGAGTCCTCTGGTTGATCATACTTAACTGAAAACATTTAAATTAAGCAAGAATGAGCATTTGAGTGCCCAGCAAGTAATAGCAAACAATAAACATTAGCTAAAAGGATTAATTATTTTCTTTGAGTGACACTTCTACAATGAAGCAATAGTTGTGAAGTAACTGAAAAAATTCTAATCAACATAACAATTCTATTTCAAATTTTTGAAACTATGTACAAACTATAAATAGAGAGCAGTCGACGGACTATAAACATTGTTTTCAATTTTCGAAAAGGTTTAACAGAACTTCATCTGTAAACCGTCATAACTTACAGGCACGGGGGGTGATCAACCCGTTATGCCCTGTATTAATCAATACTACATACCAAAATGATATTCTCGTTCATCATAACCGCCTTGGGCGCACAAAAGTTTCCCAGATTCGGGATGTTCATACTTCGTCGAGAATCCGAACCAAAACAATTTGGTTGGATATCATTAAGGTTTTATCATGTTCAATGATATTTTAAATTTATGTCTAGCCGAGTCAAATAGCTTAGACGACTTTTAATTAAGGTATACATACTGGAAATCAACAAGTATGTATCAACATGTACAATGATTATCCAAGTGAGGACACTTGTATAACCATACTTAGAATTTAACGAACAGAATATATATATCTAAATCTTATAGTAATACTGTACTGATAAACAATGAACGAATCAAGTTCGAGAACTTGCATGAATATTATGATTAATAACAATAAAGTTTAAAAACTCGTATAATCGAAATATAATTCAGTAACTTACCTACGCAGGTTTATTGCATAAATAGATATAAAGAGTGAAGATACATGCCTTAAGCGTAATTTATCCACGTAATTAAATCAACACTTTCAAATCCTATTTATAACGTATTATAAGCATAAGATGTTCATTAGCTAACACATTCATTAATCAAGCTCGACATGATTCAAGTATGCACATATGGTACAAAATCAGCTTATATATTTATCACGAAATCAATTAGCTTGTTATTTCATAAGCAAATTAAGAATGCTCAAGTTTAAGGTATTTTTCACCCATGAACTTTCATTATCTAAAGAAAACACTATCTTATTACTTATTCCTCACATATACACATGCATCAGTAGATTTTAAACCATTTCTAGCAGTAAAGACATCATACAAGTTAACTATCAAAAATCAGATTACACTATCTCAGTTTCAAGATCAAGCGTAATTTGCACCATGGCTAAGTTTAAGACCCAAGCCCAACCAATTGCGCCATCCTCCGCCAAGCCAAGACTCAAATTTGTTGTCTTATGGTTTACATTAAGCATGAGCACAACATTCATACATAATATATTTTGTCATGTTAAAGGTCTTTTTCATGCTCCTTAAGTCAATCTAGGTTCTTTTTTTTTCATAGCATGGTTCTAAGTTAAACATTTCAACAAGTTAAGGTCATGAAACCACAAAGTCTAACATGCTTGCCTTTTAAACATACTAGGTAGTCATAGAACTCATATTAGGCATGCTTGTGAGTATTCGTAACACATGTGAAATTAGCATCACTTTGGTTTAAAATATGCTTCATTTATGCTTTACTTGAATTGTGATACACAAGTCTGGTATTTATATATGATACATTTAGCAAGTTTAAAATTACCATCAAACATGCGCATAAAAGTCAGATTCTAACTTCCAAAGTAGTATGTTAACATTCTCATTCAAAGTTCGTACTTTCATTAGTAACTTCACTAGTAGTTTCTATATGTTCAATAAATAGGGATCATGTATAGGGATATTATAGGCATAATATAACATCTTAACCCTTTAAAATCTAGATATTTATGTGATGCAACTATGTTTTGAAAATATGTTCAAGTTTGCTTTTGAAACTATTTTAACTTGAACAATGTAAATTTAATGCATACAAGACAACTTTAAGGCCTTAATCATATGTAGTCAAGTCATGTTATCATGCTCGCAAGATCAGAATATAAAGCATGTAGTAGTCATTCATGTTAGCTTACTATACTAAGTTAAAAAACTTCTTTAATACAAATTCTAAGTAAAGTGGTCATGAGCAAGGAACTATGAATCATATAACACAAGTTAAAGGTTTATTCATGCCTTTCTAAATCATACCAACATGCTTGCAAGGTCAGTATATGAACATAGCATACATACATCTCAAGTTCCTTTCTAAAGTCCTAAATCCATTTTAAACTCTACACCTTCGTTAATCATGTATGCTAATGTAAACATGCTCACATTAGGTTAATATACTAATATATACCTATTACACATGCTTGTATGCTATCTTAAGTCATAATAATATACTAACACTTAGCAGATTGTGAAACAGAAAGCAAAAACTGGAAATGGCATCCGGCGCAGTTGCGCTGCGCCTCAATGTTATTACGACGCAACAGCGCCATGACTAGTTCGAGCTAGGAGGAGTCTGCTTTGGCAGAACTTTAGCCCAAACACAGAAATTATACACAATTTCGAGTCTAACCAGTCATGTATCAATTACAACATGCTTATATGATTATATAACAACTAATTAAACATTACCCAACCTCAATCATCATCTAATTCCACATAATTAAGAATTTGAAATTCAAGAACTCAAGAATTCATTTTAACAGAGAATGAAAATGAAAAGCAAGGGAGTGAGGTTATACCTCCGTAATATGTAATGAACTTGCTATTAAATGAACTTCCAACTTCTTAGAATACTTCTATGCCCTCAATCTTACTCTTGGAAAGTCTCAGCAATGGAAATTGGAGAAGATGGGTGGTATTTATAGAGAAATAAAAACACAGACAATACATATATACACCAAATTAAACTCATGAATGAAAGGATTACATGTAGGTTAAGAGAGAGTTGGTAAATGGTTGTTGAAATTAATCATAATCTCCATTCCCCCCATAATCATCACTTGGAAAGCTTGGAAGGAAAGAAAAGGAAATAGGCCTTAGCCTCTATGTGATTCACGTAGCTGAGAAAATGAGCAAATGGGACAGTAGTTTTTTGACGCCCCCAAATCCGGTTCTCTTTCAACCCGACAAATGGTGCTACATGGTACTACCATTCATATATACATTCAATTGAAATGCCTCAAAAGAACGAATATGTCTTCTATATATTAAAATAATAGTTACATTCCCTAGGTTCTTTATAACCCTTTCACTTGTTCTTGTCATAATATCAAATATATTACAATCGCTCATCCTATACTATTACATAAGTATTCTACGGGTTCGTCTTTGCCTTGCCCTTATCCTTCCCGGAGTCTTCGGTCCGTTCGATCTTAGTTGTGTTTATATGGTTCAAGCAAGAGTGAGCATGACTAGCTCAGCAAGTACAACATTTCAAATAAATAACATGCTTGAAACATAGGAATCATATATCTTCAATAACTGGACTATAGTTACGAAGTACTATCGGTAATTCAAAATAGCACTTCTTTTCCTTCAAAACATTTTACAACAACAATATTCAGTAAAACATCAATTTCGGTCCAAGACCTTGAGCATAACATAAGTTCTTTGAAAAGGACATCCCGGCACTAAGTCCGTAAGCCCGACATTTCTTACGAGCACGTCTAGGTGATCAGCCTATAGTACTCTATGTTGATCAACACTATATTCATTAAACGTGTATACGTTTAAGTTGTGGCAACCTCATGTGTCCGTCGTTAAATGGAAAAAAAATTAGCATACTCAGTCTTCGATTGAAAACCACACCAATATAACTTGGTAAACATTAAACATGCTTGATAGAATCATAACATAAGTCTAGCCGAAAGATTTGGCTTTAACTTCCTCACACAAGACTTCATGCGAAAGAATACATGAATTTCAAAGCTTGTCCAGATTGAACTGGAACAAGGGTTAGAGTACTTTCCTTTGGCGTCTGCTACAGTTAATAACTCGTTCTTGGTTTAAATCTTTAAGTCTTTACAGTAATTAATAACATCACATAACACAATAGGTCATGAATAAACATACACAGTCCCTAATGTATCTTACCCTTCATCTCAATCTAATTACAACTTAGATTTGATATTATTGGTTCCGGCTTTTCATTACGTCGTTCTCATTACGTTCATCTTCAATTGATTATTAACCTTTAATCATCATACATTAAGTGTCTAACAATGATTTAACAATGTTATATTTACACCTTAGCTCATTACTAATGAGTTATCTTTCATTCTATACTTATAACCTTTCTTATCTGCCTAAAATCTAGGACTGGCGCTGCGGCGCCGGTCATTGTTCTTTATCTCGCGATTGGGCGCGAGTTAGCAGTAGCCAGAGCCCAGCCTTGGCGCTATGGCACCACACTTTACTCTCTCAGTCGCGTCGCGGCGCGACTCTGCAGTATGTTCTTGCATTGTATATGGCGCTGCAATGCCACCAATATACCTTGGGTTGGCGCCGCAGTGCCAACTCTGTGCACCATAAAATTTTGACAGACTTTAAATTTTTACGAAACTCCCGGATGCATAACTTCTTTGTTATAAGTCCGAATTGGCTCGTTCAAAAGCCTACGGTTCAAAAATTCCATACCTTATTCGTTCATGTAAGAATTTTATCTATTTGACTTTGTTCACTCAAAATTCACCTATTAGTTCATTTTTAACGAAAACGATAAACGTTCGTGAACGTTCAATGCTCGTTTCTTCGTTCTAAGTCGAAATCCGGTCATTTTTGAGTCCACAACTCTATAATGCCAAATATGACTTGACTCCATCGAAAACCAACGTTTCCGGGTTCAAACACAAAATACGACTTCCATTCCGAGAATTTCACGAATTCGACGCTTAACATCCAATTGTGTGAATTCCGGCATAGCTTTGTTACTAACGATTTGATTATTATTGTAAATGGATTCTAACCATCATATAAACATTTCAAACTACTTATCACATTAACTTATTTTCAAATTAGGTTTTAACTTATTCTTCATAAGTTAATGGCTTATCAACTTATAACTTTCAAGATTTCATTTACTTATGACTTATTATTGATTTAAGTCCTTTACTCAATGCTCTCATATCTTATCCAACATACTAGCTTCATATGACAAAACATATTACTAGTTCATCATAAGTTCATAACTTATTTAGGTTTAAGTTTCTTATTCATAACTTATTTGGCTTAAGTCCATTCATTAATCAATTCTTATATGTTCTTAACATACATGTTTATTTCATTACACTTCTCTTATCATCCTACAATGATAGAGATGGAAGAATATTGGACACAAGATCATTACCTTTGATGAACTAGTTCTTCTTCTTGGAAAATCTAACAAAGGAAGCTTTGACTTAAAAGTGCTTATTCTCTCTAACCAATAGGTTGCTTTATATTTAGAAGTTGTTAGTGTTTTGAATAATGAACAAATGTCTAGCAAACTTCCTCTATTTATAGGCTTGACAAGGTGAGGGCATTAGGGTCAATAACACATCCCACCTCCTTACTAACCTCCTTTCTATTCATATCTTAAGCTCTAAGTAAACTTGCTAGCCACATTAATTTATTGATCACCACATAAGGTTCTTGCCCATCAAGTCTATCCATGGGTTGCACCATGGATCCTAATTATCCAATGGATCATAATTTGGGCTTTAATCCACTTAGCTTATCTTAAACCTTTGGGATTACATTAAGTTACTATGGGCTTTAGCTTACTAATTACTTGGGCTTGCACATTCAATTCTTATTGGACTCTACCAATTTATTAACAATCCTACAAGTCTCACTTAATTGGCTAAAAAGCCTTATATCATAAACTATACGTATAATTCTCGTATTCTAGTTCGTATATTAATTCGTAATATATGTTATCTCATTATTTATACATATTCGTACAATACCTCGTATTCAATACCTTGTACAATACATACGTATCATACCATCCTTACACTTTCTTCTTAACATTTAATATTCCTAACGTTCTCAAATTAAGTCTGCATGCGAAATATTACGTTTTCCATACTTAGATTATTATTACATAATCCATCTCACCTTGATATTGTAACGTTACGTATTTCTTGGAAGTTCAAAAATAATTCCCGAGCAGAAATTGATGAATAGTGTTTTTCAAAAAATTTCTCGAAAAACTTTTATTTTCGTTTTAGAAATCCAAACACTTTAATTCTCCCACGTAGTTAAAATACTACAATTTTCCGACCTTTCTAGGTTATAGAACGACAAACATCTTACTAACACAGAATAATAATATATAATATTATTTTATTTATTATTAAAAGTATTTACAAAATGTTCAATTTTCTGGGGCGTTACAAGTTTTGGGACAAGCAAATTAACTCAGCACTTCTTGCAACATTAGACCATATACTTATACACAACTCTTATTTTTATGCTATATTGTATACACATATCAACCATACATTATAACTTAGTTCCACAATATGATTTACATATTTAATATTTCAAAGTAGTAGATGCAATATGGAAATGTAACATACATATAGTACATGTATAATTTTTATCATACCAGTATACTTTATTAAAAATAATCGCTTACAATATGTTCATGGTATATTATTTTAATATATACCCACATACATTTTGTCACATACACCTTAATGATGTATTCATACCATATAGTATTAATTTGCATAATCACATTGCTTCATACAATATAGTTTCATAGAACTTAATATATAGTCACATAAAAGTCACACTATGCTATATAGTATAGTCGTAATATTGCTCACATGCACATAACCGTTAATCTAATATTATTATATTAATAACTTATTATTTATTTCAATTAAATAAATTATTCACTTCCTTGATTAATTAACACCAAAATTAATTACTTCAATCATCATCGGATAATGTATTTATGGATCTCCATAATCATTAATTATCCATATAATTTTTATTATATTTTTAGATATATTGCAAATAATAGTAATCACATATTATTAATTAATTACCAAGTAATCAATATTCTACCATAATTACTTAATATTAATTAATGGTTTACTTAATATTTCCTTCGTCAAACATAACGCACTTTATTCCATGGTTTATCAATGTTACACATATAACAAAATGCTCCATTTTATTTCTAAAGAAGAAAAATAATTTTCTCCAACTTACTACCTTTGGTAAATTGCCTTGATTTTATCTTCTCGCTAGAGATGGTGTTGCAATTGCACTTGTACCACAACGATGTCAAGACTGGTTTAGCTTCAAGCCAGTGTCAACCTTCATCGCCATACTTGTCTTTCACGACATGAATTAATGTCCACGTGAGTGATATTGCAAATCTAAGAGTGTATTCATTACTTATCCTAATAATCCTAATAATCCTAATAATCATATATTCACAGAAAATAAATAATAACTATTTTTATTACAAAATTAATTTATTATAAGAACATAATCTATAATGATCAATAATTCTTAAAAAGAAATTATTTATAATTATTCATGTAATAAATAAATTTTATTTATCACATAGGTACATATGCATTACTTTGCACATATTCCCACCTTTATATAAAAAAAAATTATATGCAAAATTTTTTATTTAATTATATGGAAAATATTGGGTTATTACAATTTTCCCAGCCCTTCCATCTCCAATATAAGTTATATGTATTAAGTATATTGTATAAATTCAATTTAGTATGGGGTGTGGGTTATAGAAAAGGAAGAGTCTTGGATTTGTAAAGGGTTTGTAACTCCCTTCCCCCTCATTACCTTATAATACTAATAATCCCTCTCTTGTCCTAATTTAGTTGACCCATGGGCCCCACAGCTGATGCACTCCCTTAATAAAATATTAAGATAATCAATTTAATCATTTAATAAATTATTTTGACCATTTTGCCCTACGTAGCCAAACATTTTGATACTAATATCGATTCCTACTAAATTGACATTCTGGACGTTATGGGACTATCCGTTTCGTCAAATTAGCCTTCGAAATTTGTGGTTGACTTTTTACCCGAAAAAGTCAATCGGTTGACTTTGACCAAAAAGTCAACCGCGACACATTTTGTGGTTACAGTCTATCTTGACTAATTTCAACGTTCCTGATTCAAATACACAGTCCACGTCTCTAAATTCCGCTCCGAAATCAATCTCATGTTTTAATCCCCTCCCACACAATTAATCAATTTAATTACATAACTAACTCAAATAGTTAAATTCATCTAAACCAACCATTTACACATACCTCATCACATAACTTAAAATTAAAAATGTATGTATAACACATATACATCTAATAATAGAAATTCACACAAGAGTTTCACATAAATTCATTTATTGATAATTAGTAAATTACCTAATAATCTCAGATATTACATGAGGAGCTGAGACTATGGGTCGCGTCTCAGGATCCCCCTACTATAAAGATCGAGAAATTTTGTAATTAATTTAAATATTTATTGAATTAAATATATATTTTTAATAAATTTATTTATTGAGAAAAATAAATAATTGATGAAATTGTGGTGCACTAATTTAGTAATTAAATTGATTAATGGAAATTTTATTATTTGAGGATTTAATCTAATGAAATAATTAAATTAAATGAATTATTTAATATTTAAGAAAATAATTAAATAAAATAAAATAATGTTCTAGTATAGTTTAATAATTAAATTAGATACGTAATGATTTATTAAGTATAAAGTATAATTATAATGAAAATTATAATTATTATAATTATTATTGTAAGTTATTTAAATTAACTAAATTAAAGTGTGACACATGGAATCATATAATATAAATATTATTAAAATAAATTAGAAAACTAAATTAAGTATAGCCAAACAAGGCCTCGTGGCCTTTGGCTTATTTGAACTGACGCGGCCTGTTTGGGTTTTAAAATTGAAGTACGTGAGTACGTGGATTATGCCTATATCAGTTTATTCATTTGCGTATTATCCTAAGCTAAGAGAGAACACAGAGCATGAGAGAAAACACAGTGGTTTTCAGAGAGGATTCTCTGAGATTGTCAAGAGGAAGGAGAAGGATTGCTAAACCTTGTCACCATCTTTTGCTAACATACAATCAAGGATTAAAGGTATACTTTACTCTTAATGTCCATATTTTGGGTTTTCAGTGATTATTCTCTGTGAATTGATAGTCACGTTAGATTGCGGTATAAACATGTATGCATAATTTTATAATCTGTTATTGTCAATATATACACAATTGTTGGTAATCAAATACATGAAATTGGGTTGTAGGAAGAAAATTAAATAACAGTGTTATGTTTATGTAAAATGACTTGTTTAAGTCCAAAATTTCATGTCTAATACTTGATAGAATCTGTGAATTGGTTGAAGGTTATGATAGTACATCAAGAAACGAAAACAACATAGTTAGAATGGCTTAATTTGGTTAAGAAACGAGGGTTTGGTGAATCAATTCGCTAAATGCATTGAAAATAGATAAACTAGTAGAAACACAGTTTTTAATCCTCTAAATTTGGTTGTTATGATATTTTAGGTGTTTAAATGGTTAATTGTATATGTTATGTGGTTTTGGGTTTGTCCATGTTGCTGGATAATTGGGAGATTGGAGTGTTGGTGCAAAACAGGGAAGTCTGCCGCAGTTTACGCTTTGTGTATTAACAAGAATCGTGTTTCTTAGGTACCAAAGGCGAAATGGTGCAACACGCTAGGATGGCCTTCCGAGATTCTCAGCACCAAAAGGTAGTGTGTTTGCTAAGGCTTGGGGCAGGTCTGTCTTTGCTGCGTGCTGCCTCGCGAGCGTAGACAAGATGTGTTTGTTAATTGCATAACATAGAATGTAGACCTAATCTAGTTTAGTAAGCATGATAAAGATGTTGAATTATAATATAAGATACAATAACAGATGGTTATGTGTAGTGTCACCAAAAAGAGAATATTTTAAAGTATCAGTTGAACAAGTTAAGTAGTGAATAAAAGTTGAAGTTTACAAGGGTTAGAAGTGAATAATAAAGCTTGTAATTAGGTGATAGTGAGATTTCAGATTCGTAAGGGTGGTTAACCAACATGATTAGACATTAAGTTAAAGGTTATGGCTTACATGGTGGGTTGAACCTATAAAGCTAATGTTAATACAACTAATTGGTATTATAATTTTAATGGTATGTGTAGGGTAATTGGTGAACGTTATTATACTTGTGTAGCTTACACACGAGGTAAGTTCCCTAACTTCATTCTCTTGTAATGAATGCAAGTTTCATAATTCTGTTATCTTGTAATTGTCAAGCAAGCTTTCTAGTCCTAAATTATCATTATGCAAATCTTATATCAAAGTTGACCAAGCCTATTAATTTTATCTTGTGTATGATTATGCAAGCTCTTGTAATCTAATTCGTTACATCGAGCAAGTTTCACTTTCCTAATTCTTGTTATTGCTATTTAAAGCATATACTGTTTTAATTCATTGTTTCAAATGAGGTTTTTTTAACTCTTTTGGATGTAGTATTTTGCATATATACCATGTCTATTCAAATGTCTATAGTTGTTATTCAATCTTTGATTTAAATAACCTTGTTCAATTCTATATTATTGTGTTGAACCTTCAAGAAGCAAGCAAACCCTTATTGATCAGTCTAATCTATAATTGAATAGTGTTCTAAAATTCTAGAACCACTGATAAGCTAGTTTCGAGCTAAACTTTCTTTAGTGCGGAAATCCTAAAGTCAAACTAAGATGAACAACCCTAATATAGGGGATTATGTATGTGTAACGTTTAGATGTTTGTGTACAATACATGGTACAAAGGGTTGATCCCCCTAAGTACGTAAAGAAGGGTCTGTATAGTCTAAATGACTGTTAAGGTTGAGTTAATAATACCTAATTACCGGGGACATAGTTCATGGTCTTAAGACCCTCAGATATTAAACTCGAGCTTGTTTTCTATTTTTGATTCGTAGAACAAGTTCACCATTATTCAGTATTTTTTTTCCAAACTCATGTTGTTATTATTATTATTCTTTATATCAGTGAGCAATTGTTTACTCACTCTTGCATTTAAACACTGCAGCTAAAGTTGAGAAAATCGATGAGCCATCTTCCAACAAAGGAAAGGGCAAGATGTCCAAGTGTTGAAGATCTATGTGAATTTATCTGGATGAATTATATTATAAAACTTAATTTATTTTGTGATGTATTCCGCAGACTTATGTAATAGTTTAAGGTTAGATTACCTGGGATTGTTTAAAGTTGATGTAACCCTTTAATGGGAAAGATTATTGTTTAAGTTATTTAAATTATGTCTTTATCCTTTATTATAGGTAGTTAAATTTAATAGTTTTGGATAGTGAGCACCAAATCCTGTGGGGGTGGAGTACCTAGATTTGGGGGTGTCACACCTACTAGCAGTACCGGCAGATATCGAGTGTTGGGTCTGCTGAGAATACCCGCATATACACTTCTTGGAGGTAATATTTTTTATGTTTCACAAAATTATCCGAATTTATCACAATAAATTTTATTATTATTAGTAATCGAATTTGTATCCTTTTATAGGCTCCAGCAAGCGCCAGCGTCCGAGAGCACATATCGAACCATTTCATACAGGCGCTGGCTTGGATGACGAGATCTTCCAAAGAATGATAATAGGGCCATGCCGGATGAGGTTCCGCATCGATCCGATCTTTTTGGCATCGGCGATTTGCCTACCAGTTCTTGTCTTTACCAGATTGCTCAGGATATTATATCAGGGGCCTCCGCAGAGAGTACGGGATTATCGCGGGAGCAGTTCGACACTTTCAGCGGCGAGATACTCCGGATGGTGATTACCCTCTTGGAGAAGGCTTTTCGTCCGCCCCCGTCTACTCAGGTATTCTTATCGTTTATGTTTTTTTTTCAATTAAGGCTACCTTGTTAATTCTCACATATATACGGACTAATATGATTTTAATTTTTGATTCTATCAACAGGGTGGCAATGGCTAGCGGACTGGCGATGATGAGCAGGCGGACGACACTGATTTCCATACACCAGAGTAGCGTCGTTCACCTCCGCCCGATGATGATACTTTTACTAGTTTAAAGTTCATTTGTATTCATGTTATTGTAGAACATTTGTATATATTGTAGTGTCTAATTGCATCTGTATAAGTATTGTAAATTATGTTGTTTATCATTTATGGAACATTAGCTTATATTTGTAATTGTTAGCTCAGTAATGTTGATGATAATCAGTTAGTAGATTACGTTTTGCTTGATGCGTTGCTATCGTTTTTAGCGCTACATTGAATATTTGAATGTTAGATACAGGTTTATATTACTGTGTATTGGGTTGTGATAGGTTACAGGTACATAAATGGGTTTTAACACCTAAAAACTACACTTTTAAATTTTGCAGTTAAAAAAAAAGTTTAATTCCGACGGAATAAGGTATTTTCGACGGAATTTTCGTCGGATTTAATAACCAGCCAATTTTTAATAAATACGGGTATAGTTTAATTTTCAGTCAGAAATAGGCTATTTCTGAGGGAATATTTCTTCGGAAATAAAGGTATATTATATTCGACAAAAGGTTTCGTCATATTTATTCAGTCGTAAATAGCTTATGTTCGACCAAATTTCATAGGAGATAGGTCGTCGTAGATTAGGTAGGTACGACTGAATTTGTGATGGATGGTATCTTCGACGCATATATATACGACCGAATTTTTGATGGAATATTCCGTTGGAAATAACCTATATTCGACGAAATAGGCTTATTTCCGAGAGAATATTCTGTCAGAAATAAGGCTTTTCCTTGTAGTGTTATAGCAATTGGATTGAACCTGAGAGGAGAAATAATAAAACTATTATTAAGACTTACAACTATCAAACATCTACTAAATATGGAAAGTATAAAGAATTAAACATAGAAGAAGAAGTAATTGGAAATGTAAATAAGAATTAAACAATGAGGGAGAAAGATTGGATAGGGTGCCTCCCATCGAGCGCTTAGTTTATAGTTGTTCAACTAGACTAATTCTTATCACTGCTATCCAATTCCTGTATGATAATTGAGGAACCCTCCATCCATCAGGATCGATGTATGCTTTGGGAGGTTCTCATTTGAGATAGTCATTGAATTAAAGTCAACTAGCTTGCTTTTTGTAGATAAGTTGTGATGCCCCCAAAATAGGTATACATCACCCATTTTGAGTCGCTAAATACATGGTACAAAATTTAAATACAAAATTCTTTTATACAATACGGAAAAAGCATAACTGAGAGTTTTTACACGAATATTTTCTTCTAGACAATATCCAAACTCAAATGGAGTCCTTATTACAATTATTATCACAATATTTCATAGAATAGTGATCTCAGACCATCACTCCATTCCCCGACTAGTCCCGGCTACATTCTCATTTCCTGAAGAAAACAATAAAAGCAAAAAGGTGAGCTCAACTAGCCCAGTAAGAAATATTATGACTAAAATAATGCAGAATAAATTATCGTTAGCCTTCAACAGTGTTAAACTAATAAATAAGAAGTTTAACTGTAGCGGAACAAGCAATCCATTAGAAGAGTCAAGTAGAGCATGATATCTACAATCTTTTATGATTTAAAAAAATTTATCATCAATGTTATCGCTGAGACTCAGCTCAATAAATAATCCACATCACTGAATTATCCATGCACTACGGGCCAAGGATATTCATTAGTATCACGTCCACAAATTATCCATGCACTATGGGTTAAAGATATTCGTGTTATCACTAATGGTCATGATCATGCCAACAACTGTCCATCAATGCACTACGAGCCAATGAGGATTTTTGCCACATCATTTATAACATTACAGGTAATGATTATACCGAATAATCCTTGGTCATAATCATACCAATCAACAGTCCATCTATGCACTACGACCAAAGATGACTTTCATCACAATATAAGCATGAGGATGATTACAATGATATAAGAATTCAATTAAATGAAAGCAAAGGATAAATTTTAAAGATTAATAATTTAATTTATCCAGGATTCAATAATGTCCAAATTGTCAATATGATACTGCTTTGTGGAGTAAAATTCAAGAATAATATTGTATCAAAAATGATTTGGACAGAAAAGAAATCAATTTTTGTCATGAATAGTATCCCGGGTGAATAGTATCCCGTGAATAAAACTTTGTGGATAGTATTTCGGGAATATTACTTTATGAATAGTATTCCATGAATAGTACTTTGTAAAAAGTACCCCATGAATAGTACTTTGTGAATAGTATCTCGTGAATAGTACCCCGTGAATAGTACTCATTTATGAAAAGATTAAAATTTAACAAGAATGTTCAGAAAAATATCCTTGTGAACGATACTAGATGGCACAAATTTCAATGATATTCTACTAATTTCACGGAGTATAGAAGTAATACTTAACAAAATGAGTGTAGAATTCAGAATTTGAAATGAAATAATATTACTTACATACTACAGAGTATACAAGAAAATATTATTTCTTACGAATATTGAAAAAAAATAACCTCCCTTACAAATGTTAAACGAAAAAAATATTCCTTACGAATATTGAACGAAGATAATATTCCTTACGAATATTAAACGAAGATAATATTTCTTGCGAATATTGAACGAAATAAAATTTCTTACGAATACGAAAAATAATATCGTAAGAGAATATGAAATAAATAATACCCCTTACCTTTGTAGAATACTAGATACTGCAATAGTGAAGTAGCAGAATACTCTTCTTCTTTCTCTCTATAGTTTCTCTCTCTATAGTTGCTCTTGTGAGTCTTAGTGAATTGGTAAGAATGAAAGAAGAAATGAGCTTCTATTTATAAGAAAACATAGTTTCGATAATTGCACGTTTAGGGGCTCGAATTATTACAGTTTAGAACCTTCATCTTTGCCTCCATTTTTAATTTTGTCCTCCAAGTATTATCAATCTTGCAAAACCTCCCCTAATAGTAAATGCATGTGAACCAATAGTTCCATGCATGTGAACAAATAGTTATTTGCATGTGAACTAATAGCAATTAATTGTTCATTTATCCGATTAATTACTCGTTTGGTCAATAATAACAAAACTAGCCAATCACAGAATTACCTCCTTTGAGGGTAATTGGGTCATGGAAGAATTAAAGAAAACTAAATGAACAAACATCTTTAATCAACACGAACTTATTCATCATTAATATTATAATTCACAATATTAACAACTAGATCATTATCAGGAAAGAGGGGGCTTTCAGATAAAGATTTCTCCTTATTGGCGCACAATTAGGTGACCAAACCCCTTTCCTCGACAGAACTTTCTAAACATCGTCAATAATGCAAATAATAATATTAATAACTTTGTCGTCTCAATTATTGATTTAATAACATAAAATATTACGACAATAATTGAATCAATAACGTGAGATACTATGCAGCAATTATTGTGGTAATAATTGAATACAACTGAGTGACTTCTCACGTAAGCATCAATAATCAATACCGTGTGCTACTATGCAACCACGCATATTACTGTACTTTTATCACCGATTATTTTATGACAACTTTCTTACTTTGAAAAATTTTCACATATCACCCTTAACTTTAATCTTTTATCAATTAACCATTTACTAAATAAAATAATAATTATAAGAAAATTTAATACTTTTATTTCATAAAATTTGGGGTCTTACAATCTCCCCTCCTTATGAATTTTTGCCCTCGAAATTTACGTACGTACCTTGTATGCCGAAGAGGTGAGGATACCTTATTTAGATTCTAACTCTTGAGGTATAACCTTTGAGCATAGAATATATTCCTTCTTATCCGATATTTTAACAGGTATCTCCTCATATGTTAAATCTTCTGCTATCTCATCTAGTTCTAATTTCATAATGTGGTTCGGGTTGTCCACATATTTATGTAACATCGATACGTAAAAAACGTTATGAACACGAGATATACTTGGCGATAAAGCGAGTCTATAGGCCACAGTTCCTACTCGATCGAGGATTTCAAATAGACCAATAAAATCGAGGGTTGAGATTTCCTCTCTTCGTCGATTCTTGCTTCTAGAATAACGCCTTCTTGCACCTTCTTCTTCACATTCATCACCGAGTCCAGTAGAGTTTGAAAGCGACTTTAACTTTATCGATTAAAGTTGATTATAATCGTATATTTGCTATCTTCATATAGGTTCTTGGAGTCTTTAACTCTATCTCCATCTTTTGTAAGTCGTACGAAATGGGTCTTTGTGTTAACAACGTTGCACTCATAACCATATACGATCATCTACTCAACGTTTCAGTTACCACGTTCGCTTTTCTAAGATGGTATTGAATGGTATGGCCGTAATCTTTCAACAGCTCGAGCCAACGTCTTTGGCGTATGTTATGTTCGTTCTGGGTGGAGAAATATTTGAGGGTTTCGTACCGAGTTTAAGGTCAATACAAAATTCGATTTCACGCTCTGGGTAGGCTAAGAAGTTCTTCAGGGAATACGTCAGGAAATTTATTAACAATAGAAATATCATTCAAATCTGACGTATTTTTGTTTAAATCCGTGACATAGGTTAAGAAAGCTTGACATCCATTTTTTAATAAACGAATAGCTTTACGGCTTGATATGACAGTGATTGACTTTAGTGGTCTAGTTGCTTGAATTCACATAATAGGTTGGTTAGGAATATAAAAACTAACAACCTTATGAAAATAATCAATTTTAGCATGATGAGTAGTTAACCAATCAATCCCTAAAATCACATCAAATGCAAGTATTTTCAAAGAGATAAGATCGACAGGTAACATGAGGGTGCCGATTTAAATCAAACAAGACTTATAAACAGTGGATGTAATGAAGGTTTCTCCCAACGGAGTTTTAACAGATAAGTCAAAGTCTAATTTCTCCGGAGTTAAATTTAAACATTTAGCGCAAGTAGGAGAAATAAAAGAATGGGTAGAATCGATATCAAGTAAGGTATAGACTTCGCAAGAGTTTATGATTAGCTTACCCGTGATAACTTCGTTCGGGTTCCTCATCACGAAAAATGCTCTCTCTTAAACTACCCATTTTAGACTTGTCTGGGACATCCTTTGGCATCACCATCCCAGCTGGACTTGACTTCACTATATGACAAAATCAGGCTAGATGACCTTCTCTTCCACAATTATAACATGTTTTGGATTGCATCGTGCAGTTTGGACTAATGTGTCCCTCCTCTCCGCATTTGAAGCATACGATCGGTGGTTGTTCTCCGTCCTTGAATACGGTTGCTGGTGCTGCTGTCTTTCCATCATTTTTGAACCTTCTCTTATTGAAATTTTCACTTCTATTATCTTGGCCATGATTACCACCGAAGTGGTTACCATTTATGGCATGTTGATTCCCTTCACGTTTGTTGTCACCGCTTTGATGACTGCTACCACTAGTATTATCATTTTGTCGGTTGCTCTCTCTTGGTTGGGTTGACTCATTATCGCGCTCCAATAACTGAACCCTATTCACAACATCTGAATACAAGAAAAGTTTGTGAGAAATGAGGTATTGACGTATCTCGGGTTTCAAACCTCTTAGAAACATCCGCGTCATTCGCTCCTCATTATCTACCAAATGGGATACAAACCGGGATAACTCCGTAAACTTAGCCTCGTACGGTGACACGGTCATATTATTTTGCTCTAGCTTGATGAATTCAAACTCCTTCATGTGACGAATACTTTCAAAAAAGTACTTGTCGTTGAACAATTTTTGGAACTTCTCCCAAGACATCTTGAGTGCGGCAGACTGGGTACATTTTACAAATTCCAACCATTAATCTGCCTCTTCACGCAACATAAAGGTGGCGAAGGGAATCTTTTGCTCCTCCGAGCATCCCAAGACATCAAATATCTTGGTGATCTGCTTAATCCATGCCTCTGCCTTAAGTGGCTCTAGCTTTCTCAAAAACTCCGGCGGTCCCAGCTCCTTGAACTGTTTAGCAGTGACCAGTCGTGAGTTGCCATTGACTCCACCTGCATTATGAACAGGAGTCTCTATCATTTGGTGTTGCATGAATTCAAAAAAACTCCTAAACGTACCATTGTTCGTCATTTGGTCGGTGTTATTGTTTACACGAGGATTATTGCCTTCCTGATGTACATATCCTAGTTATTAATCGTCGGTGACTCAACGGTCTCATGTACTTCATTGCTTATCTTAACATTTTCAGATGTCATTCTCAAACACTATCACAAAACAAGGGTTAATTGACATGCCACATATTATCCCTATATTCCGACCGACCAATTAAATAACAATTAAGCGTAGGTAGGTCATACTGGCGAAGGAATTACCTGTCTCTCCCCTCCTAGTTCTAGTATCACATCTCAGCCAAGGATCATATCCCTAAGCATTGATACCAACTGTGACGCCCCCAAAATAGGTATACATCACCCATTCTGAGTCACCAAATACATGGTACATAATTTAAATACAAACTTCTTTATACAATACGACGAAAGAGTAGCTGAGAGTTTTTACACGAATATTGTCTTCTAGACAATATCCAAACTCAAATGAAGTCTTTATTACAATTATTATCACACTATTTCATAAAATAGTGAGGACTACTATAGACACCATCTCGGACCATCACTCCGTTCTCTGACTAGTCCCGGCTACATTCTCATTTCCTGAATAGAACAATGAAAGCAAAAGGGTGAGCTCAACTAGCCCAGTAAGAAATATTATGACTAATATAATGCAAAATAAATTATCGTTAGCCTTCAACGGTGTTAAACTAATAAACAACAAGTTTAACTGCAGCGAAACAAGTAATCCATTAGAAGAGTCAAGTAGAGCATGAAATCTACTATCTTCTATGATTTAAAAAAATTTATCATCAATGTTATCGCTGAGACTTAGCTCAATAAATAATCAACATCACTGAATTATCCATGCACTACGGGTCAAGGATATTCATTAGTATCACGTCCACGAATCTTCCATGTACTACGGGCCAAGGATATTCATGTTATCATCAATAGTCATGATCATGCCAACAACTGTCCATCAATGCACTATGGGCCAATGAGGACTTTTACCACATCATTTGTAACATTACAGGTCATGATTATATCGAATAATCCATGGTCATAATCATACCAATCAACAATCCATCTATGCACTACGGCCAAAGACGACTTTCATCACAATATAAGCATGATGATGATGACAATGATATAAGAATTCAATTAAATGAAAGTAATGATAAATTTTAAATATTGATAATTTAATTTATTTAGAATTCAATAATGTTCAAATTATCAACATGATACTGCTTTGTGGATAAAAATTCAAGAATAATATTGTATCAAAAATGATTTGGACAGAAAAGAAATCAATTTTTGTTATGAATAGTACCCGAGTGAATAGTACTTCGTGAATAGTACTTCGGGAATAGTACTTTGTGAATAGTACCCCGTGAATAGTACTTCGTGAATAGTACCTCATGAATAGTATTTTGTGAATAGTATCTCGTGAATAGTACTTTTTTAATAGTACCACGTGAATAGTACTCCGGAATGAAAAGCTTAAAATTTAACAAGAATGTTCAGAAAAATATCTTTGTGAACGATACTAGATGAAGCGCAAATTTCATGGATATTCTACTAATTTCATGGAGTATAGAAGTAATACTTAACAAAATGAGTGTAGAATTCGGAATCTGAAATGAAATAATATTACTTACATACTACAGAGTATGGAAGAAAAAATTATTTATTACGAATATTGAACAAAAATAACCTCCCTTACAACTGTTGAACGAAAATAATATTCCTTACGAAGATAATATTCCTTACGAATATTAAACGAAGATAATATTTCTTGCAAATATTGAACGAAATAAAAAATTTTACGAATACAAAAAATAATATCGTAAGCGAATATAAAATAAATAATACCCCTTGCCTTAGTTGAAGATTGGATACTGCAATAGTGAAGTAGCAAAATACTCTTCTTCTTTCTCTCTATAGTTTCTCTCTCTATAGTTGCTCTTGTGAGTCTTAGTGAATTGGTGAGAATGAAAGAAGAAATGAGCTTCTATTTATAGGAAAACATAGTTTCAATAATTGCACGTTTAGGGACTCGAATTATTATAGTTTAGTACCTTCATATTTGCATCCATTTTTAATTTAGTCCTTCAAGTATTATCAATCTTGCACAACATCCCCTAATAGTAAATGCATGTGAACCAATAGTTCCATGCATGTGAACAAATAGTTATTTGCATGTGAACTAATAGCAATTAATTGCTCATTTATCCAATTAATTACCCGTTTGGTCAATAATAACAAAACCAGCCAATCATAGAATTACCTCCTTTGAGGGTAATTGGGTCACGGAAGAATTAAAAAAAACTAAATGAACAAACATCTTTAATCAACACGAACTTATTCATCATTAATATTATAACTCAAAATATTAATAACCATATCATTCCCAGGAAAGAGGGGGCTTTCCGATAAAGATTTCTCCTTATTGGCGCGCAATTAGGTGACCAAACCCCTTTCCTCGACATAACTTTCTAAACATCGTCAATAATGCAAATAATAATATGAATAACTTTGTCGTCTCAATTATTGATTTAATAACATAAACTATTGCGACAATAATTGAATCAATAACGTGAGATACTATACAGCAATTACTATGACAATAATTGAATACAACTGAGTGACTTCTCACGTAAGCATCAATAATCAATACTGTGTGCTACTATGCAACCACGCAGATTACTGTACTTTTATCACCGATTATTTTATGACAACTTTCTTACTTTGAAAAATTTTCACATATCACCCTTAACTTTAACCTTTTATCAATTTAACCATTTACTAAATAAAATAATAATTATAAAAAGATTGAATACTTTCATTTCATAAAATTTGTGGTCTTACATAAGTCCCCCATTTTGAAAGTCACTTAGTTAGGTGCTTCCTCCATTGTGTTTGTGTTAGCTTGGGGCATTGAGGATTGTCAAACACAATGGGCTCTTCTTCGACCTTTTCTTCTTCGGCCCACCATGGCTTCAAAGTTGTACTAGCTCTCATGTCATAAAGAGCCTTAACAACGACATGTCTACCAAGGGGGCATGGTTTTGCAAAAATTATTGGATCCTTGATTTGTGGTGGAGAAGGAACCTGGGGAATTAGCAAGATCGACTCATCATCGTTGGCATTTAACGTTAGATCCTCTTTGGCCTCGTTTTCCTTATTCCCACTTAGCTCCCCTCTTTTCGATATCTTATGGCTCACCCAGTTGCAGAATTGGTTCAGGCTCTCCATCAGTTTCGGAATCCATGTCATAAAGCCAAGTGTTTTGAGGACAATTATTCAAGGATTTGAACATTTGATCTATCTGGTTCTGAAGATTTTGAATTGACTTCTCTTGATTAATCCTCCTCTCCTCATTTGATGCTATGAACTTGGATAACAACTCCGCCAATCTTGAGTTTTATGTTTCTATTTCAGAATCCATGTATTGAGGACCATTGGTTGAGGCATTGATGAGTTGTCCCATCTGATTTTTAAAATTTTGGCTCAAAGTTTCCCGACTCATCATCATCTCCTATCGGTCTGCTATGAATTTAGACATGAATTCCTCCAACTTTGAATTTTCTTCCTGCAGCATTGGAGGTGGATATGAGAATTCGGGTGCATATGTTGGATATGGAGAATAGAATTGATCTTGTTGATTATATCTCCATGAAGAATTTGGGTGATACTCTCAACCTTGATAGTTGTTAGGAAATGCATATTGGTTGAGGTAGTCACCACCATAGTGTACCGATCCAAAATTGACAGTGCATTGATGACTCGGATGATTTCCATCACAATAATCACAAATAACTGTTATCCTTCGAATACGTTGGGCTGGAAGAACATCCAACCTCTTCGAAAGTGTTTCAAGTTGTGCTGACAATGTAGAAAGTGGATTGAGTCCATCAATCATTGCTTCCCTTGGTTGAGTCATTCTCATGTATAGCCATTGATAAGCAAAGTCATCCATGGTATCTGAAAAGAGAAAAATATAGGAAGATAATTAAAATAAAAATAAAAATAAAATAATGTTTAAATTAAGACTAATTTTATTGAAATTAATGATGGCAAAAATTAATAAAATAATTCCCCAGCAACGACGCCAAAAACTTATTGATTGCTTTCACGATCAATATATGCGTGCAAGTATACACGGTCAACAAGTAATAAAGAGTAAGTATAATATCGTTTCCACGAAGAATTATCTAATAAAAATCACCAAACACTAGACCGTAACCAACTTAATCTTATTTAAATGATTGATTTAGTATTTTATATTGAAAAGTATGTAATTAAGCTAATACTAATAATCCCTAGAATGAAACTAGATAATGAAGACTTGAGATTACAATTTCACCTATTGATTCATTTAAATCAACACTTCTTTTTAAGCCAAATTAATTATACCGGATTATTAGTTGAGAATATGAAAGTAAAATATAGCCATCTCTCGATGTACCATACCCATATCACACTAAATCCACAGATGATAGAATGAATGTGAACACCCTAATTAACTAACCCACTATATCTCTATGTGAATTATAATTAAAGAGGGTTGAAGCTCAAGTTCTCAATAGACTACATGCGATGCATAGGTATATCTCTATCCTAGACACGAATCATGAATTTCATTGCCATGTAAAAGTCACAAACACATACTACTATGATTAGATCTAAACCCATAATCTGTCTCTCAATTTCATATGGATTATCACGGTAATTGTTAGCTAGGTAATTAAGCAATTCAACACAAATCACAATAGACAATCCAATAACAATTAATAAGACTAACAAGGAAGTATATTAAAGTAAACTACACAACAAGATCCATAGTAATCTCAAAATAGAGTTTAATTCATGATTGAACTAGAATCCATGATCCACAATTGACTATACATTGAAAGATACAAATAGAAGTAAAGAGAATTAGGGATTACGAATAACAAATTTGAGTTTCTTCTCTTATTTCACTTCTGAACTTTCAAGGATCGTTAATTGCTTCAATCCCCAAATCTTAGCTAATCTAGGGTTCTAATCTAATCTAATCTAATAAGGAAATTAAAGAAAAGAAAAGAGCATATGTAATCTAAATGATCCTCAAGGGTGGGATACAATTTACATACTGATATGTCTTTATTTATAAGTCCTAGTATGACTCCTTGCCCAAGTTACGCTCCAATTGCACTATTTAATGAAAAAGTCAACTCTTGTCAACTTCCGAAGTGGCGTGGTCGCACTGAAAATAACATAGAGTTGATCGTGGTCGTGCTCAAGTAGCAGATAGCATTTTCTTGGACCAGGGAACGACGAGGCCGCGCTCAAAATGAACTAGAAACGGGGGCGGCCGTGCCCTAGATTTTCTGTTGCAGTGTCCTCTGGTAAAACAGCTATAACTTTTGATCCGGGTGGAGTTACGGGGTCTGCCACCTGTCAAATCGAAGATCTCGACAAGCTCTAAAACTTTCATTCTTTGAGAATTAAGAAATAATTATTGGAGCAAGGTAAAAAATGGCCTTGGCGTAATGTAATGTAAATGGTAACCCACAATATTGAGGTTTGATGTTCGTTAGACCAAAAGTCATAACTCTCGCATCCGAACTCCAATTGGGATGATTCAAGATATTCCAAAAAGCTTGCTTTACCATGCCAATCATTGCTCACACAATTCCCAAGCATAAGATCTACAAAATAAACACAAAATGCATGAAAAGTAACTACAAAACATAGGTTTAAGCAACTAATTCAAGAAATAGATACTGGATAAGTTAGTATAAAACTACTTATCACCCTACGGAGTTAGGATAGAGAGAATTAGGGATAGCCACCCAATCAATCAATTTCTCTTGGTGGATCACCTCTTCGGCGTTGCACACTTTTAGTAGCGAATGTTTGATCCAAGGATTGGAGAGATCGCGAAGCAGCAAACGATTGGAACTTGAAGATTTGATTAAGGAGTTGTTTCATTTTTAAGGTATATCTTTTATCATTCATCGATTAATAATATTACATAAGGTGATTCTTGGGGACTGCTGAATAAAATATTTAAATTCCTTTTATTATATGTTTTTGCTTCTTTACGATATGATTGTATACTTTGATATTGTTTCTACAATCCAACAACTAAGTGGCTTTAAGTCAGAAAATAAAAGATTTAGCAGCAAAAAATATAGTTCTCGATTCGTAGAGTAGTGTTCTTGATAGATTGACAACCATTCAACTTGTATGATTTGTGATCGTTCGTTAGTTACTGTTGGATTGAATCTGCATGCCTCTTATTGACGAGCTTAAGATAGTCCCCCGTTGGAAAGTTGTCATTGGTCATTTAATGCTCCAATCTTAAAAGAACTCTGATTGTTGACTTTTGGGTGAGAATGTGTCAGCTTGCTTTCGGTTGTGACAAGTGACATCATACTGCTACAGAGACACTCAAGTGGGTCACTATTGTGACGCCCCCAAAACAGGCATACATCACCCATCTTGGGTCGCCACTTATATGGTATAAAATTCAAATACAACTTAATTATACAACAGTCGTGTAAAATACGACAAAACAATCTAAGAGTTTTAATAAGAATATTGTCATCTAGACAATATCCACACTCAATGGAGTCCTCATTACATTTATTGTCACACTATTTAATAGAATAGTAAGGACTACTAATGCTATCATCTGGACCGTCACTCCGTTCCCCAACTAGTCACAGCTACGTTCTCATTTCCTGAAGAGAACAATGAAAGCAAAAGGGTGAGCTCAATTAGCCCAATAAGAAATATTATGACTAAGATAATGCAGAATAAATTATCGTTAGCCTACAACAGTGTTAAACTGATACAATATAACAAACATCAAGCTTAACTGCAGTGGAACAAGCAATCCATTAGAAGAGTCAAGTGGAGAATAAAATCTACTATCTTATATAATTTAAAAGGTTTTTCATCACTTTTATTGCTGAGACTCAGCTTAATAAATAATCCACATCATCGGATCACCCCTGCACTACGGCCAAAGATATTATTTAGTATCACGACCACAAATTATCCATGCACTACGGGCCAATGATATTTGTGTATTCATTAATGGTCATGATCATGCCAACAACTGTCCATCAATGCACTATGGGCCAATGAAGACTTTTACCACATCATTTGTAACATTACGGTCATGACTATACCGAATAATCACTGGTCATAATCATACCAAGTCCATCTATGCACTACAGGCCACAGAGACTTTCAACATAATATAAACATGAGGATGATGACAATGACATAATAATTCAATAAAACAAGTTCAAGAATTAAATTTTAAAGATTTATAAGTTAATTTATACTGAAACTCAAAAATGTCCAAATTGTCAACATGATACTGCTTTGTGGAGTAAAATTCAAGAATGCTCAGAAGAATATCTCCATGAAAAGATACTGGATGAAGCGCAAATATCTAAGATAATCTACTAATTTCATGGAGTATAGAAGCCAAAACTTTAACCAACTGAGTATAATAGAATATATAACTGCAAATGGATTTTCGCCCGCCATGCGGTAATCCACGTGAGATGATCATTTCCACAATTTAATAAGGAATGTATACAAAGGATCATTCACCATGTATGTGGTAATCCACATGTACACGAGTTATTCCAATGTAATAATAAAGAATGGAATAATGTAAGAATTCACCATGCATACGATAATCGCGATAGATAAAAGTTATTCCCAATGAATAATAATAAAGAATGGAACCATGTCATGCGAAATCGCGATAGATAGGATATTCCAATGAATAATAAAGAATGGAATAACAACAGAATTCACCAGCATGCGATAGGCCGCACGCATGAGTTATTCCATGAGAAAAATAAATAATGGAACCGAAGTCATGCGTAATATGCATGACATGGATATTCCAAATGTAATAATAAAGAATGGAATAACAAAAGAATTTCACCATGTATGCGGTATTCAGCATGACAAAGTTATTCAGCGAGAATAATAAATAGTGGAACTGTGTCATGCGTAATCCGCATGCATGTGATATTCCAAATGAATAATAAAAAATGGAATAATGAAGAATTCACCATGTATGCGATGTAATCGCCATGCAGACGTGTTATTACAAATGTAATAATAAAGAATGGAGCCAGTCTCAAGTGTAATCTGCATGCATGTGATATTCCAAATGTAATAATAAAGAATGGAATATGAAGAAGAATTTTACCATGTATGCGGTACTTCGCATAGATAGGTTATTCTAACATAATAATAAAGAATGGAATAACAGAAGCTCTCTTCATCAATACGAAAGAAATAATATCCCTTACCTTAGAATAAAGCTGGATACTGGAATAGAGAGGTAGCAGACTTCTCTTCTTCTTTTTCTTTATAATTCTTCTCTATAATAATTGCTCTATAGCTTTAGTGAATTGGTGAAAAATAATGAAGAAATGTGCTTCTATTTATAGGAAAATATAGTTTTGATAATTGCACATTTTGGGGCTCAGAATATTACAGTATAATACCTTCCTCTTTTTCTTTATTTTTAATTTAGTCCTGCAAGTATTATCAAACTTACACCACCTCCCCTAATAGTAAATCATGTGAATCAATAGTAAATCATGTGAATCAATAGTTCTAGACATGTGAAAATACGAATTACAGTATAGTACCTCCATCTATACCTCCATTTTTAACTTAGTCATGCAAGTATTATCAATCTTGCACCAACTCCCCTAATAGTAACAAGAATGTGAATCAATAGTACACACATGTGAACAAATAGTTATAATCATGTGAATTAATAGCAATTAATTGCTCATTTATCCGATTAATTACTCCGATTTGGTCAAGATAACTTCCGCACATCCATTAATACCGAAATAATTGCCGATTTCCACTAACACTAATAATTCCAACACAATGGAACTATCAATTTCATCTTTAATCAACACAAACTTATTCATCATTAATATTATAACTCACAATATTTAACAACCAGGTCGTTCCTAAGAAAGAGGGGGCTTTTCAATAAGGATTTCTCCTTATTGACGCGGAATTAGATGACCAAACCTCTCCTTGACAGAACTTCTAGACATTGTAAATATTGTAATTTAATAATATGAATAACTTTGTCTTCTCAATTATTGATTTAATAACATAAAATGCAAATGATACTGTGACCATAATTGAATTAATAATATGAGAGATATGATACAGCAATTAATGTAGCAATAATTGAGTATAACTGAGTGACTTCTCACGTAAGCATCAATAATCAATACCGTGTGCTACTATACAACCACGCGTATTACTGTACTTTTACTATCGAGTAGTTCAACAGTTTTAACGGTAACACTTCCGCCGTTATTTTTATAAAAAGATAATTCTGTCGTTTTACGACAATACTTCCGTTGTGGGGTCCACTAATAATTGTGTCGTCGTACGAATATTCCCTGTTAAAACAAATATTCCCCGACCAATCGAATATTTTATAACAACTTGAATACTTTGCAAAATTTATAAATATTACCCACAACTATAACATTATATTAAATCCACACCATAATATTAAAAAAAAAATTCGAGAATTTTAAATCTTTATTCATAAAATTTGGGGTCTCACAATCACCCCTCCTTATGAAATTTCGCCCTCGAAATTTACGTACGTACCTTGTATGCCGAAGAGATGCGGATACCTTGACTTCATTTCAGATTATAACTCTTGAGGTATAACCTTTGAGTGTTGAATACGATCATTCTTATCAAAGATTTTAACACGTATCTCCTTATACGTTAAATCTTCTACTATCTCGTCTAGTTCTAATTTAATAATGTGGTTCGGGTCGTCCACATATTTACGTAACATCGATACATGAAAAACGTTATGAACACGCGACATACTTAGCGGTAAAACGAGTCTATAGGCCACAGTTCCTACTCCATCGAGGATTTCAAATGGGCCAATTAAATCGAGGGTTGAGATAACGCCTTCTTGAACCTTCTTCTTCACATTCATTAGATTCGGGTATGTAGCTTGAGCGGCTTTAACTTTATCGATTAAAGACGATTCTACTTGTATATTTGTTATCTTCACGTGGGTCCCTAGAGTATTTAACTCTATCTTCATCATTTGTAAGTTATACAAAATGGGTCTTTGTGTTAACAACATCGCACTCGTAAACGCATACAATCTTCTACTCAATGCGTCAGCTACCACGTTCGCTCTTCCACGATGATATTGAATGGTCATAACCTTCAACAGCTCGAGCCATCGTCTTTGGCGCATTATATGTTCGTTTTGGGTGAAGAAATATTTAAGGGTTGAAGAAATGGGTTTTGTACTGGGGTCAATACAAAATTCGATTTCACGTTCTGGGGTAGGCTAAGCAGTCTTCAAGAATACGTCAGGAAATTTATTAACAATAGAAATATCATTCAAAACTGTGACTCTCATCCAAGATTTGGATAGCACATGTAATGAAGGTTTCTCCTAATGGAGTTTCAACAGATAAGTCAAAGTCTAACTTCTCCGGAGTCAAATTTAAACGTTGAACGCAAGCAAGAGAGATAAAAGAATGGGTAGAAACCCAGATCTAATAAGGTATAGACTTCGCAAAAATTTATAATCAACTAACCCGTGCTAACTTCGTTCGGGTTACTCGCTTTTTGAGAAGTCAAGAAAATGCTCTTCTTAAAACCACCGACTTTGTTTTGTCCGTATCCGCCTTTGGTGCCACCATCCCAGCTGGACTTGACTTCATTATACGACAAAATCGAGCTAAATGACCTTCTCTTCTTGAAATTTCCACTTCTATTATCTTGGCCATGATTACCACCGAAGTGGTTACCATTCTTGGCATAATAATTTCCCCTACGATGGTCATCATTGTTCCGATGGTCGTTGCCACCGGTACGATTATTATCATGTTGTTGGTCGTTACCTTTTGGTTGTGCTAATTCATTATCGCACTCCAATAACTGAGCCCTATTCACAACATCTGAATATAAACAAAGTTTATGAGAAATGAGGTATTGACGTATATCGAGTTTCAAACCTCTTAGAAACATTCGTGTCATTCGCTCCTCATTATCGACCAAATGGGATGCAAACCGGGATAACTCCGTAAACTTAGCCTCGTACTGCGATACGGTCATATTATTTTGCTCCATTGCTTATCTCAACATTTTCAGATGCCATTTTCAAACACTGTCACAAAAAAGGGTTAATTGACATATAACATATTATTCCTATACTCTGACCGACCAATTAAATACCAAATAAACTTAGGTAGGTTATACTAGCGAAGGAATTCCCCGTCTCTCCCCTCCTAGTTCTTGTCTCACATCTCAGCCAAGGATCATATCCCTAAGCTTTGATACCAACTGTGACGCCCCCAAAACAGGTATACATCACCCATCTTGGGTCGCCACTTATATGGTATAAAATTTAAATACAACTTAATTATACAACAGTCGTGTAAAATACGACAAAACGATCTAAGAGTTTTAATAAGAATATTGTCATCTAGACAATATCCACACTCAATGGAGTCCTCATTACATTTATTGTCACACTATTTAACAGAATAGTGAGGACTACTAATGCTATCATCCGGACCGCTACCCATTCCCCAACTAGTCACAAACCACGTTCTCATTTCCTCAAGAGAACAATGAAAGCAAAAGGTGAGCTCAATTAGCCCAATAAAAATATTATGACTAAGATAATGCAGAATAAATTATCGTTAGCCTACAACAGTGTTAAACTGATACAATATAACAAACATCAAGTTTAACTGCAGTGGAACAAGCAATCCATTAGAAGAGTCAAGTGGAGAATAAAATCTACTATCTTATATAATTTAAAAGGTTTTTCATCACTTTTATCGCTGAGACTCAGCTTAATAAATAATCCACATCATCGGATCACCCCTGCACTACGGCCAAGGATATTCTTTAGTATCACGACCACAAATTATCCATGCACTACGGACCAATGATATTTGTGTATTCATTAATGGTCATGATCATGCCAACAACTATCCATCAATGCACTACGGGCCAATGAGGACTTTTACCACATCATTTGTAACATTACGGTCATGACTATACCGAATAATCACTGGTCATAATCATACCAAGTCCATCTATGCACTACAGGCCACAGATGACTTTCAATATAATATAAACATGAGGATGATGACAATGACATAATAATTCAATAAAACAAGTTCAAGAATTAAATTTTAAAGATTTATAAGTTAATTTATCCTGAACTCAAAAACGTCCAAATTGTCAACATGATATTGCTTTGTGGAGTAAAATTCAAGAATGTTCAGAAGAATATTTCCATGAAAAGATACTGGATGAAGCGCAAATATCCAGGATATTCTACTAATTTCATGGAGTATAGAAGCCAAAACTTTAACCAACTGAGTATAATAGAATATATGAAACTGCAAATGGATTTTCGCCCGCCATGCGGTAATCCACGTAGACAGATCATTTCCACAATTTAATAAGGAATGAATACAAATGATCATTCACCATGCATGTGGTAATCTATATAGACAGGTTATTCCAACAAAATAATAAAGAATGGAATAATAAAAGAATTCACCATGCATGCAATAGACCGCAGAGACAGGTTATTCCCAACATAATAATAAAGAATGGAATAACAACAGAATTCACCAGTTATGCGATAGACTGCACAGACAGGTTATTCCAACAGAAAAATAAATAATGGAACCAGGTCATGCGTAATATGCATGCATGTGATATTCCAATGTAATAATAAAGAATGGAATAATGAAGAATTTCACCATGTATGCGGTACCAGGCACAGATAAAAGTTATTCCAACATAATAATAAATAGTGGAATCAGTCATATGTAATCCGCATGCATGTGATATTTCAATGTAATAATAAAGAATGGAATAATGTAAGAATTCACCATGCATGCGATAGAATCCATGCAGACGGGTTATTCTAATGTAATAATAAAGAATGGAACCAGTCTAGCGTAATCCAAAATGCATACAAGATATTCCAATGTAATAATAAAGAATGGAATAACGAGAAGAATTTCACCATGTATGCGGATTGCAGATAGACAAAAGTTATTCCAACATAATAATAAAGAATGGAATAACAAAAGCTCTCTTCATGAATACGAAAGAAATAATACCCCTTACCTTAGAATAAAGCTGGATACTGGAATAAAGAGGTATCAGACTTCTCTTCTTCTTTCTCTCTATAATTTCTCTCTATAATAATTGCTCTATAGCTTTAGTGAATTGGTGAAGAATAATGAAGAAATGAGCTTCTATTTGTAGGAAAATATAGTTTCGATAATTGCACATTTTGGGGCTCAGAATATTACAGATAATACCTTCCTCTTTCCTTTATTTTTAATTTAGTCCCGCAAGTATTATCAAACTTGCACCACCTCCCCTAATAGTAAATCATGTGAATCAATAGTAAATCATGTGAATCAATAGTTCTGACATGTGAAAATACTGAATTACGATGATAGTACCTCCATCTATACCTCTATTTTAACTTAGTCATGCAAGTATTATCAATCTTGCACCAACTCCCCTAATAGTAACAAGAATATGAATCAATAGTACACACATGTGAACAAATAGTTATAATCATGTGAATTAATAGCAATTAATTGCTCATTTATTCGATTAATTACCCGACTGGTCAGTATTACTTCCAGACATCCATTAATACCGAAATAATTGTCGATTTCCACTAACACTAATAATTCTAACAAAATGAAACTATCAATTTCATCTTTAATCAACACGAGCTTATTCATCATTAATATTATAACTCACAATATTTAACAACCAGGTCGTTCTCAGGAAAGAGGGGGCTTTCCGATAAGGATTTCTCCTTATTGACGCGCAATTAGATGACCAAACCTCTCCTTGACAGAACTTCTAGACATTGTAAATATTGCAATTTAATAATATGAATAACTTTGTCGTCTCAATTATTGATTTAATAACATAAAATGCAGATGATACTGTGACAATAATTGAATCAATAATATGAGAGATATGATGCAGCAATTATTGTAGCAATAATTGAGTATAATTGAGTGACTTCTCACGTAAGCATCAATAATCAATACTGTGTGCTACTATGCAACCACGCGTATTACTGTACTTTTACTACCGAGTAGTTCAACAGTTTTAATGGTAACACTTCCGCCGTTATTTTTATAAAAAGATAATTCTATCGTTTTACGACAATACTTCCGTTGTGGGGTCCACGAATGATTGTGCCGTCGTACGAATATTCCCTGTTAAAACGAATATTCCCCGACCAATCAAATATTTTATAACAACTTGAATACTTTGCAAAATTTATAAATATTACCCTCAACTATAACATTATATCAAATCCACATAATATTAAAAAAAAATATTTCGAGAATTTTAAATCTTTATTCATAAAATTTGGGGTCTCACAACTATCACTTCACTGAACTAGCTGTTTAGACACACATCGATGTGTTCTTCTTTTCAAACTCTAAGATGTTTCAGCAACTATCTTGAGATCTGCACTATATGCTCCTTGGCATTGTCAGTCCATTCTCAAAGCTGACATACTCTACGATTTTCCTAATTATAGAGTTTCATGGTGGTCATTGAGTATCTGATTAAATGACTCTACGATTGGCTTGCTCTATGATCTATAAGCTCTACGATCTTTAATGAGCTTCACAATCTTTGACAGCCTTTATGATCTTCAAGGAGCTCTATGATCTCTGACAAACTCTTTGGTCTTTAACGAGTTCTATGATCTCTGACAGACTCTACGGTCTTTAACGAGCTTTACAATCTTTGGCAGACCTTGCGATCTTCAACTTGTTTTATGATCTCAGCGTAGACAACTTTACGAACTTGACCATAATGCTCTACGATCATTCATTAAGCTTTACAATCATCTTAACAACTTTACGATCAATTAATTTCTTATAGCTTACACATCAAGTTTACTCAACGAAATAGATCAACCTAACAAGTTTGATCTTCTAATTCAAGTCCTTTTACATCAATTTCTTTATAAAGACTTCGCAAAAGTTATTGATTATAAATATACAATATATCATCATTAAATCAAATATGCATTTATTCTAACACATTTGAGTTGAAAGGACTTCACTGGAAAACAAGAGCTCAAGGATTAAATTATGAAAAAAATAGAGTTAAAGAGTTTTTTTTTGGGTTATCTATATCTATATCTATATATATTAAATAAGATAATATCGTAGTTTAACCTACATTTTAGGAATAACCTCCAATCCTAAAATTTAATAATAAATTCTAATTATAAATAAATTCTATTAAATTATAATAAAAAATCTGTATATCTATATACAATAAATAGCACAAAATCGTCTCTCAATCTTAAAATTCAGAAATTGTCATTCAACACTAAAATTTATAAATAGAAACTTAAAATCTAGAAAAATTTTCATCATTTATTTCATTGCAAAAATCTTTTATCTATATTCTACATTATATAATTATATATTTATCACTATATCTTGTTATCATATATATTTTTAATTTAATTAATATTTTTAAAATTCATATTTTCGATAATAATATTATTATTAAATATTATAATTAATATATAACATAGTCAAGGACAAGTAGAATCTTTTCCTCTCATAATTCAATATAATATCAAAAATATAAAAATTAAAATTAAAACAATTATAAGTAGTTTACCAAATAATTTTTACCTATTAAAAATTATACTTTATGTACTCTTGACCATTTATAAACAAATCCCAAATACCTTCTTATGTATAAAAAAAATAAAAATATGACAAAAATAAAACAATGAAAAATGAAATTAAAATAAAAAATAAAAAATCTCAACTTCACTGTATACCCTAGTAAAAATAAGCCACACCTTTGCTGGCACAATAACCTTCTCCAGTTGCCCCCAGCAATCTTTCACTTCCCGATTCATTACAATTTCAACTTGTATTCCCGCCGCACAGCAGTGAATTGAGAAAATTTAGAGAGAGAAAGAGGGACAGAGGGAAAGAGGAGGGAGATACGGGAGGAATGGAAGTGGAGAAAGAGATGGTAACACCAGGTGAAATTTTGGGGAAGGCTTCAGATGTGAAAGCAGGAAAGGGTGCGTATGTTGCAGCCCACAATAATACCATATACGCCTCCCTCACTGGATTTACTTCCATTATTCCCCCTTTACCAGACTCTGTTGATAAGGTAAATTTTTTGCCCCTAAACCCCCCTTTGTTTGTTTATTTGAAGTGAAGAGTTTATAGAGGTATGCTCTTTTTTTTGCTAGTATAATGGGTGTTTTTGTATATCTGTAAATGTTACTATTTCCAGGTGTAATTTGTTTGAAACTTATTTGGATTTGAAAAATGATATATGTTGTGCGACATTGTGTTGTTGATTTTCCCGTATATGCACTTGTTTACATAGTGTGTCATTGTGTTGAGTCTTTATAACAAAAGAAAGACGCAATGTGTTGTGGCAAGATATAGACGGACTCTTTTAGTTTTTGACAGTATTAGTAGTTATGAGCAATTTATGTTGGTGGGTAGGGGGTGGGAGGATGAGTCAATGGATTTTATAATATAGGGTGTGCTTGTCCCAAACAAAAAATGGTTTTCAAAATGATATATCTTGTACCATTGAGTAGATTACCCGTTTATGCACTCTTATTTTCATATTGTGTCATTGTGTTGACTTGTAATAACAAAGGTGTGACATCCTTGCGAATGTGGTTAGTTGATGATTTGATTAACAATCAGTGTACATTGTATGAGACAATTATTGTAATGTTGATTTAATAATATGAATATGCACTCTTTTCTAGTTCCATTACTAAGAGACAGAAAAATAAAAATTAAATTCTCAGTTATTTACTTTTGCACAAGTTTAAATCATAATCGAGTTGACATGATATCAGCCATAGTGGTAAAGATATATATTAGCTTATTCTAGCCCCTATTGATGTTTAATTCAAAGTACTAATAGGTCCTAGATTAGATAATTGGCATATATTTAGATTTTGATTTTGTTTTGAAGGAAGTTAATTAGTTATTGTTTAATTGATAGGAAGTAGGCCATTTTAGTGGAAAAGGAGATTTTATGATGGTGGTGCCTTCATAATAGTGGAAGGTTTACTGTGAGGTCCTTTTGTCGGGGGGTTTGGGTTGGCGATCCTTTGAGTTTCCCATGGAGGATTATTTTGAGGGTGTGAGTCCCGAAAAAGGTGTCTTTCTTGACTTGAACTGCGGCATTGGGTGCTATATTGACAGAAAATAGTGTACGGAAGATTTGTGGTTAACTTGTGCCACATGTGCTGGACCGATTGTTAATCATCTTCTGTTGAACTACAAGTTTGTTTGGCAGCTTTGGGGGATGGATTTTGTGCAGATTGCTGCTGAGTGGGTGATGCAGTGTTCAGTTGCAAATTTGTTGTAAGCTTGGAAAGGTGCAGGATTCCAACGAGATGTAGAAAGAAGTTGGATATTGTGTCATTTTGCTTATGGTGGTCCTTTTGGCTGGAGAGAAACAATAGGGACTTTGACAATGATTTTTTTTTTGGCAATTCTAATCAAATTTTTGAGCTTGTTATTTTTTCGTGCAGAATGAGACTTATTTGGAGTCTATGGTTTCTTTTATACATTTCTTGGGGAGTTTAGCATATGGACTTTTTGAGTTTTGTTTGGTGGATTTAAAGAGCTTTCATTGTTGTAAACTGTGTTTTTTGAATCTGACTCCTTTTGTATGCATCACGTGAACCGGGTTGACGCCCCCTTTTTTGCCGTGTTTGAATTATATATTTACTCATCAAAAAATAAAATGGTTTGTAAATCTTTTCCTTGGAGTATTACCTTTGTTTTTCCTTTCCTTTCCTTTCCTTAATTTCTTTATTTATTTATTGTCTGTAATCTATTGTTTTTGATGTTGTTTAATACTAGAGACCAACTGTAGAAGTTGTCGGTCACAAGGCACATGGTGATGTTCCGGAGCCTGGTTCTATAGTCATTGCCCGGGTAATGTTCTTTTCTCTGTTATACAACCCCTTTTATGTTGAATGTCCATTGTGACTTGGTTATGAACTTGCTAGTGCTGATTTTACCAAGCTGTCCCAGAACTAATTTCCATTGTCCAATACCATGACTGTCTCTAACTTTCTCCCTGCCAATTGAGTTGCATCAGACATATTATGGCCAATATATCTTCCTATTTTTAATAAGGAGACCAAAATGAAATTGAAAGCCACAAAAACCAAGCCAAACACAGATAGATGAAGCGTTTCAACTCAATTGGCAGTTATCTTGTTTGGTTCATTTATTCTTAATAATTGTAAATCACGGTTAATTTTTTCCTTATATATATTTTTCCCATTAGTAAATCATTGGGGTTATGGTTATCACCTTAAAAAATCGTAAAAGTAACCACAACAGAACTGCTTATAGTATAAAACTGTAAGTCATGTAACCTTTACATTATGGCTGCGTTTCAGTGTTTAACTTAACTAACCCTAATTATGCATATATCTTAGATTTAGATATATGGAGGGATCAACCGACACCAGATGCAACACTTCTATTTCTTACACATCTATAACTTTTTGTGCAATTCATGTTTTGTCAAACCTGCCATTGGATTGTTTATTCAGGCACTTTTATCATACTTGTCAAATTTTAGAGTGATAAGAAATTGGTGATATTAGATCTAATCGATATTTTGACTCTTTTTTTATTTATTATTTTGAAATATTGAGTAGCTTCAAGCATTATATAGATCGGGTATCTCCTGATCTTTAACGGAGTTGGAATTTGGCAAAGCATAACATTGTATACTGAAGAATAAATCCAGGGGTTGGTTTGACTAATTAAGAAGCACATCAAAATTTATAGAGGTGTGAAAAATAAAAAAAGTTCCATGTCATATATAGAGGTTTCAAATTATGTAGTTCGAAAATTTGTCTTGCTTGCACATTATTTGATTCCTTTAGATATGGTTGCTTTTTCATGTTATGATGGACAAAATTCTCCTTTAAAGGATTTATGTATTGTTTGTGCAAGTGAACATTGTTTATGGTCAAGTTTCATTACTTTTGAAGGTTACCAAGGTGATGGCTAGAATGGCTTCGGCAGATATAATGTGCATTGGTCCCAAGTCTGTACGAGAAAAATTTACAGGGATTATTAGGTACTTATTTGTATTTATGAATAGAGAGTTAATTATTTTATAAGTATTTGTATGAAAGTGGAGTTCATCTCTCTGTACATGCATATGTTGATAATTAAAATTCTTCTCAGTTTTTAACTTATTAGTCTGGCGACTCTGGCCATGGATTTGCAATTAATATAATCAAGTGTTATGTATGGTTTGGAATTTATACTTTTTTTGCTTGTGGATGAGCTTGTACATTCAACACCAGGACAACCCAAAAAGACTGCAATAGTATTAGTAGATAAACTTTGTGAAAAATTTATTTGGTAAATCTGGCGTATCTTGAACAGACATGTTACCTCTTTGTTATTGTAGATTGAAGTATTTTTTTAAAGTTTACTCTAGTTAAGCTTCATGGAAAGAGGAGTGTTCTAGTTACTCGTTATACCTGGGTGTTCTTGTATCATGTTTCTTCTTCGTACTCTAGTGGAAATCCTGCGTACTCTGCTTCATCTATTAATTTTATTTTCTGAGTTCTGAATTACTGGTTGGATGTGTCACAATTAAACTGACATGGGGAGGCAATTAGAGGGTTTGCAATGCCATATTGAGGCTTTGGGGAAAGAGAAGGGGGGAGGGGTAGATACTAGGAAGCAAGTACACTTCCCGGAGGGCCACTAATTCATGTCGGATACGTTGGACACGTGTTCGCTCCGAGACGTCTTGGACACGCACTCGACATGTGTTCACGAGCTCCTTTTCTTCTTTTTCTTTTTTTAAAGTTTGGACACACCTCGGACACGTCGGGACTCACTTCGGACATGCTAGAGGATGTCTGGGTTCAAAATTTTTATTAAAAAATTTTAGTGCTTAAATTCCAATATAAAAGTTATGGGTTATTTTATGTCTTTTTTAAGTTTGGACATTATTATGTAACTTTAAGTTATTTATTATACAATGTGTGTTTCTTATTATTTTGTTCAAGTTTTTATCATGCTCTATTAATATTAAATTTATTTATTGTAAAAAATACATTTATATTAGTGAATATATATATATAAAATTGAACGTATCGTATCTTGTTATTTAGGAAAGTGCCGTATCCTGTGTCACATATTGTGTTGTGTCCGTGTCCCGTGTCCGAGTCAGTGATTCATACGGTAGATATACACACTTAAACATATTAGGAGTATTTAGGTTTCTAGGAGGCAAAATAATTATCTAATATTTATGAATCTACTATCCCACAATAAGCAAGTTGATACTGATTCTGAATAAAAGAATTTTTTTTATTAGAAAGATGTAGTATTACAATGTTGGAGGACAAGGAGCTCTCCAAGAAAAACAAAGTGGAGAAAAGCTTAAGGTGATTGATGAGGAGGGAAGGAGAAGATTAAAAGTATTTAATTATTTAATATTTTATGTTATTATAAAAGTGATGTAATTATTTATTTATTTATTGTATTTTATTAGAGTTTTAATTATAGTAGATATTATCAGGATTTTGTTTCCATATATAATTAGATAGCCTAGAATATTTTACTAAACTACTAGCATAGACAAATTTTCTACTAGTATAGCAATTAGTTTATGTTACTAAATAAACTAATTACATTAAAGTATCTGTAAGATAATGTAGAAAGAAAAAAACTGATTTGGGTTAATCTTCAATACTTTCTGCTCTCATTTACATTGATTTATATACACAAATTTACAATATAATAATCCCTATTTTACAGCTATTACACACTGAATATTACAGTTATAACACATTGATTAGTACAACTGTTACACAATGAATATTACAGCTATATTGACTACAATTACTGGATGAAATTGTATCTTCTAACACTTCCCTCAAGTTGGTGTATAGATGTCTTGCATGCCCAACTTGAAACAGAATGGATGAAACAACCATGTAGAAAGAAAGAAACTGATTTGGGTTAATCTTCAATACTTTTTGCTCTCATTTACATTGATTTATATACACAAGTTTACAATATAGTAATCCCTATTTAACAACTATTACACTGAATATTTCAGCTATTACACACTGAATATTATAGCTATAACACATTGATTAGTACAAACTGAATATTACAGCTATTATTGACTACAATTATTGGATAAGATTGTATCTTCTAACAGATAATATTTATGCTTATATATATATACCAAGAATATTAAAGTTCTTTTGCTTCCATCGTCATCATTCTTCTCTCCATTGGAGAAAACTTGTCCTTGAGTTTGAAGTGTCTAATAATGAGATCTGAGCAACTACGAATGCGATGATGATCTTCTCTGCCATGATTTTCTGGTTTGATGAAAGAGGAATAGATAGTACCCTTTTTGTATTGAAGTTCAGTAGTTGTGAACAGTACTCGCGAACACTAGCGCAGTACTGTAGCAGTAATTTTTTTTGCTTAATAAGAAAAATCTTATTCTGGGCAAGCTGTTTTGGGGGTTGTTTTGAGACTGCAAAAAGAAGGAAATTTTAGGGTTAGGGAAGGTTGTGTTTTGACAGATCAAGGGGCTGGTTGGCAGCGAAGGTTTTTGTCATATTTTTTTTTGGGTGAAGAATTTGCAAAGCAGGTGGTTGCTTGCGCCTCTTTAGGATAAGGCTGTTTGGGACTACAGAACCGTAACCAGGGTTTTGGACGTGGTGGTTTATGGCTGCGGTTTTTTTTTGGATAGATTCAAGACTAAGTTATCGTATTAGTTCGGGGATAAATTTGAGACTACATTATCGTCTTAATTTTGTGATAGATTTGAAACTATGTTGTCATCTCGGTTTTGAGATAGATTTGAGACTACATTGCTATCTCGGATGTTGTTGTTGACTCTTTGGTGAGTTTTGACAATTGATGGAAGCAAGAATATTGAGTAGGAAGAACATAGGTTAATCATCGGTTTAACTCTGATATCAAATGATGTAGTACGAGGATGGAATAATGAATAAAGGGGATTAAGAGTAGAAAGTTTGGCTTTAAAGCCACAAGCACAAAGGCTTAAAAATTAATAATATCAATCATTCAATATATTAAAATAATGGGTTACATCACTTTATATAGGATAAATAAGAAAATCCTAAACTTAACGACCAAGTAAAATATAATTAAATAAAGAAACCAAATTCTAATAATAATTACTACAGTTATAGCTCTATATTCTAGTAATATAATTAAATATATATCTTAATATTGTCTACTAAATAATTTAATTACATTAACATATCCATAAGATAATATATAATAATAAACAAATAATATTAAAATTGTTTTGCTTTCCATCCTCATCATAAGGGTAATGAAAAATAACCCGGAGCAATCCGCATGGAAATCAGTCAAAGCTACCTGATGTAGGACGAAAATTGTTGAACATATAATTAATTGGAAAAGGCAAAATCAGCAAAGAGAATTAAAAGAACCAGGCTGATTTAACCGCAGAAGAACCACTACCCCTGGGTTTTCAACCGCAGTACGGAGGAAAAATATTGATCACAACCAATAATTAAAATAATTTCAATGTCAAAGTGTATCCAATAATTTGTCATGAGTTACATATTTATAATAAAAAGAAACTGTAATAATCAGAAGCCCATTAATAATTAGGCCTTTAAATAAATAACCCAATACTGAAATAAACCAATAAATAACAAGTCCACGAACTAAATAAATAAATATACATTGATAAATAAATAACTAAATCACGAATCATCCATGACAACGACATCTCATGGATCAATCCCTATAACTACCCCTTGTAAAAGCTCCCTTACACAATACAAACTAAGTAAAAATGAATCCTAAAGCACATGGACTAAAATATATCTATCTTCAAACACTGTAGCATTAATATATCCTTAAATGCCTCGTAGAATAGACAAGAATTGTGAACAAAGCACATTGCGATAAGATCTTGCTATCTTTAGAGTTACCATAATGACGAGGTTGGCAAGTCAAAAGCAAAGAAGAAATTTCGGCTAAACTAATGATTTGGCCACCGAAGTTGGCACGTTTTATTGAATACCTGATTGAACTTTTAATTTTTCAAATTAACTCACTGAACTAATTATTATTTTCAAATTGGGTCACTCCGTTAAAAAAAATAGACAGACGTTAAAATTTTATCTACGTGACTCTGAAAAAAGATACAAAAAATAAAAAAAGTACACGTGGCAAAAAAATAAATAAGCCTTCTTTTTACATTTTAAAGTTTTAAAAAAATAAAAAAATTAACATTTTAAAATTTTAAAAATGACAAAAACATAATAAAATAAAACAAAAACAAAAAAATCAAAATATCTTTCTTCTTCAAATAAAACATATTTAACCATCTTGATTATTTATTTTTACAGATCAAATAATCGTGTATTTTTCTCTTTCATTAAGATGATCAAAACAAATCTAATAAAAAAAAGGTGATTCATGAAAATAAAAATGGTACATGAAAAAAGAATAAAAAAAAATCATTTATTTTCTCTTCCTTCATCCCTTCTCTCTCTTCTCTCCTTCCAAATCAAATTCGAAGATAAATCGAACCATAGTTATCAAGGCGCTAAGTCGAGGCGAGGCTATAGCTGGGAGCTTAAGCGCTTAGGCGACAAAGCGCCCGACTAGTCGTCCACAAGTCGTTAACAATGTAAATTTTATACGTATAAAATTCTATATATTTAACATTTATATGAATATTTAATTATTTATATATTGATATTTCTAATGATTAACCATATTCATAATGCATGTTGTAGCATATCAAATCACAACAAGAAGCGAACAAGATCAAGTCAAAATGATAATTTTACTATAGTTGTAATTTTTTGAACTTGTACCAACTACCAACTTCAAATTATATAAATGGTGATACATTTGTAATATTTAGTTTAATTCAATATAATTCTTAAATTTATGTTTAGTTTCTTCCCATTTTAACATTGTATATATAGAATACCATAAATTTCAATACTAAGAATTCAATAATTTATGATAAAACAAGTAAACAAGTAATCATTAAGATAAAGGTATATACAAGCATATAATCATGATATCATATCATAAAATTAGACAACCATCCTTTATAAGATAAAGACATGTTCATTGTGACATTGCCAAAAACAAACATAATATAGAAATGAAAACAAAGTCATAAAAATTGAAAGATTCTTTAACTCAAAATTCTCATTTTCATAATGAAAATATCACTCAAGCTATCAAACAAAATCATCAAAGATCAAATCATCATCATCTCTCCCAGCAGTGGCATCATCACTCGAAACAATAGTTACTCTTCGGCCATAATCATCATCAACATCCTCATCATCATTAGGAAGGCCCTCCTCCTCTTCTCCAACATCAGAATCAGATTCATTCACAATCACAGCTCTTGAAGTCGAAGCATTATTACGCCGTGAAGAAGAATAGCCCCACGAGGAAGATCAAGTCCCTCGGCGGCATCGGATGCACCAATAGCTCTATCAACATCCTCCCACGTAAGATCATCTCCATCATGAACTATATCTTGTTCGGGCACTATCCACTCATTACCCCAATCAAAGTCATCTAGGACTAATGGATCGAAGTTTCTTCCAAGTTCGCGCCTCCTTTGGAACCTATCAACAATTCGGTGATTGTATTGGACATGCACCAAATCATTTAACCGTTGATGCTCCAACCTATTTCTCTTCTTCGTATGAATCAAAATTTTGTTTAAAAAATATTTAGCAAAAAAGAATATATAAAATATTTATACATTTAGTTATGTACTAAATACTTACAAATTCGAAAGTGCTCCAATTGTGTTCACAACCGGAAGAAGAACAACAAAGGCCGAGGATTCGCTTTGCAAACTTTGTAAGCTCAATAGCACAACCGCCAAAAGCATTCTACCAATCAACTACATTAGATGTAAAAATTAAAAAAATCAAATATAGTCTTAATTATTAAACTTAAAAGAAAAATTTATAGTTAATGTAATATGCTTACTAGGATTTTTTTTGTCTTTCGTCATGCTTCTAATCGCCATGTCTTTAGAAAAGTCATCGAGAAGAGAAGACATGGCTTATCATTAAGTCGCTTATCTTGTCTCCGCCAAAACTTGGTCTGGAACCATTTTTGAAAGAACATCATTGAAGTTGTTGCCGCAACTTGTAAGCCAAATTAGATTCTTCTTCTTCTTTGATGTCAAAATACTTTCCGGATTGAGAAACAATGTCGCCCCATATAACTTCTCGCTCCATTTGGCATGCCCATCTTAGCTCAATGATGTCAATCACTTTCTTATCTGACCTTTGTTTGTTGTTAAAGACATCTTTGATCTTTTCTTTGCATATTCCATCGTGAGCAAGAATCTCTAAAGCGGTGACCTCTCATCCGAATCCACAATCCTCAAGACTACAAGTAATGGTTGTGTGGTTTCTAATACAATCTTCTACGTTGTGCCAAAAAGTAGAAGAAATAATTGTATCATACACTTGTTTCCCCGCTCTCATGCTTGACAAATTTCGAATTTGTCCAATCATCATCGATGAACAAGTGTCTCAAAGCATCCTTGTGCTTTGCACAAGCTTTCAAGAGTCGAAATGATGTAGCAAATCGGGTGACTCCCGATCTCACAAGGTCCCTCTCATTTGTTTTGGTCCTCATCGCCTCGAAGGTGACCATGTATCGTAAATGAATCTAGTTATTTTTACGCCCTTCACGATTCAGAGACTTAAATTGCTTTCAGACGCTTATGTCCTCTAACATCAAGTCTCAGTAATGGTAAAAGCACATGGTGTCCAGAACAAAGTCGGTCTTCTCTCCATCAACATACGACCTGCTTCCTTATAATTGGCGGCATTGTCCGTCACCACTTGCACAACATACTCAGCCCCAATCTCTTTTATCTTCCCATCAAGTAGCTCTGTCAACATGTTTGCATCCTGAGATTGAGCAGAGGCATCAACTGATCCCAAAAAGTAAGTACCTGCAGGACTATTAGCAAGAAAATTTATCAAGTGTCTGCCTCTTCTATCTGTCCATCCGTCTGACATATGACTGCAACCGTACTGCTTCCAAGAAGTTTTGTGTTTCTCTTTCAGTTCCTCTGTTTTAGTCTTGGCCTTCGCTAAAAGAGGAAACCTCAACTCGTGATATGAAGGAGGCTTGTAACCCGGCCCATATTGCCCAATAGCCTATGCCATCACCTCATAACTTCTTCGATTTGCTGCATTAAAAGGGATGCCAGACTCATAAAAAAAGTTGGCAACATGCATGTCAACTTTCTCTTTCTCTTCCGGTGTCCTTAGACGATTCTTCAAAGTAGTTTGACTAGGACCATCGTCCACAACTTCTTCACGAGATTTCCTAAAATGAGTTTCAATGGTCTTTGTTTGTGATTGTGGCTTAGGGAATTGAAATACACTCTTCATCCTTTTAGATGTAGTCCCAGAACTTGGAACAGCTGTAGAGGAAGCATTAGAAGCATTGGAAGCATTGTTTGGAATATTAGATGACTGAATTTCTTCTACTTCGTCATGGTCATCAAATTGAATTGGCTTATTCCTTTTGTTACCCATTATTGCTTGATGCATCTCATTTGAAATTTCTGTTGTAGTTCGAGGACACTTGGACACATCCCCATACCCACCGGTAAGATGTTTAAATCTCTTGATTCCTCCATGAACCTTTTTTCCACAGAGAATGTATTGCACAAGATTTTTATCGCTCAATTCTGGCCAAAATGCATATTTCCACCCCGGATCTTTAGACTTGGCGTTTCTTTTAGGATCCTTAGTTGGATCATAACCCTCAGCTCCTGAACTTTCCGCCATTTAACTATCTACAATTCTACAAAATACAATTAAACAAACAAACAAGACATTGTAATTTGTAAATTGTAATAACAAAACAAGTAAACAACTAAACATAGATGACATAGTTTCATTGTAATCTGGTATATCAATAGCAAGGGATAGTATTAGTTAGAATAACATAGGCCAACCTCAGACACACTACAACAACGCCAATAATATTTCATGAAAGCATTCTTTATGTGACCTAGTGTTGACCACATAGCCATGATGACATAAAGTCCTACACAATAATAGACTTCAAGTTGATTCATGAATTGATTTAACTTGGTTTTAATCACATTCATATGGATGCTTGATAAAACTTTAAATTGAGATGTTACATGCTGCAATATGCCAATATTAGTTATTAAGATGCTGTAAATTATTAAGATGTTACATACTTACATGCTGCAATATTTTTATATAGTAACAAGCTGCAAATTTTTTATATAGATGTTATAGATGTTACATGCTGTAAATCAATTCATGAATCAACTTGAAGTCTATTATTGTGTTGCAAATATCCGCAACAAACAAACCAGCAATGCAAATGGCCAAATATCCATCACATGTTACACAACTGAGCCAAAGGAGTGGGAACAATTAAACAATAAATCAATCGATCAACTTGAAGTCATGAGTAAACAAAATCAAACAGCAGCAGTCATGAGTCAACACAACACAACATGAGTCAAAAATTAGCAGCAGCAGTCATGAGCAAAGAAGAAGACGTGAAGAAGAGAAGAAACAAGTAGAAGAGAAGAATACCTGTGTCCTACAAGGCTATAAGTCACCGAACTCGCTCGTTGGAGTCACAGAGTCAGTCGAGTCAGTCGCTGGAGTCCATGCGTATCCATTTTCGTCCCAAAAAGAAAGAGAAGAAGGAAAAGGAACGAGCAGCAGTCCCTATTGCTCTTTTGGACAGCCACGATTCGACTGGGTATGCTCTAACTGTCGAAGTTCTGAAGGAAAGAGAAGAAGGAAAAAGAACGAGCAGCAGTCTCTATCGTTTCTCCCTCTCGTTGAATTGTCGAAGTTCTGAAGGTTGTGAGGAACTGAGGATTGATCGATTAGGAGTTTAGGTTTATGAATTGGTTCGGGTCAAACCCGCTTTGGAAAGTCGCCCGCTTTTCCAGTTAGTCGTCTGAGTAAATGCATTGGCGTCAAGTCGTCGCCTGAGCGGTCGACTATGTGCTCTGCCACCAAGTCGTCCTACCGGCTTGATTTTTCTGGTCGACTCAACGCCTAGTCGTCGTCTAGGCGACGACTTGACAACAATGAATCGAACTGATTATTAAAGAAAAGTTTCGATATTCTTCCCGCTGAGTTACAGTCCCTCCTTTAATCTACGTAATTCTTCATAAATCGAACTGATTATTGAAGAAAAGTTTCGATATTTTGGGTTTCCCAAAGTCAGCGACTTGTCTCTTAGTTCTCACTCAAATGGATTACGATTTTCCGGATCGCGATCCTACTTCATTCAAACGCACGGTACATTCCATAGATCTGGAAAAATCCATCTCATAGTTTTTGTTCTTGATTTTACCAGGTCTGATTTGATGACTTATATTTTTATTTTAGTTATTTGATGCTATTTTTTAAACTGTTGTACTTTGGATCTTTAATTTTATCTGTTTGATGTTTTCTTTATTCTCTCTTTTCGAAAATCCTTCGATTTGATTAATTTATTGCCCTTATACCGTTGTTTGAACTGAATACTATTGTCAATTTGAATATATGACTTCGAATTCTGAAAATTTCAAATTTTTTTAGCTCTATTTCGGCTCTCCCTTCAAATTCTACAAGTTGACAAGTTTAAACTTGTTTTGCAGAACTAATTATCTATGTTACTGAATCTTTGAATACTTGATTGGGCATGTATCCGGAAATTTTAAGTTCACAGTTCACCTAATTGGTTAATGCATTTCATAAAATTAATGGTATTTTCTTGCATCTTTAATTTCACTTTACGCCAATTTCTCCATCATCTGTGTACTCAAATACATATGTTTTTGATTTTTTTACTTTTAACGTTGTCTTTTTTTTTAAGGAAAATATGGTTGGTTTTTAATTGATTAAGATTTGATTTATCTTGATAAATAAATTTAATTTAATGAATGAAAAAATGTTTTATTTTTATTAGTTTTTATTGTGTTTTATCATGTTTTTGTCATTTTTAAAACTTTAAAATGTTAAAAATGAGTCAAAAAATATTTTTTTTTTATTTCCATGTCATTATTGCTGATTGGCCACCTCATTTTTTATTTCATTTTCCCTTTTTTTTTGCTTCCACGTATGAAAAAACCAATTTGATAGCCGTTAACCAGATTTGACAGAATGACCCAATTTAACAATTTTTATTAGTTCAGTTAATTAATTTGAAAAATTAAAAGTTCAATCAGGTATTCAATAAAACGTGTCAACTTTGGTGGCCAAATCATTAGTTTTGCCAAGAAATTTCTATTTATTTTATGAAAGTCTTGTTATGTTTAATTGGGAGGAAATTGATGTAATTTTTTTATTATTGGGGATTTTGGATATTTAATAGGTATTAGGAAATATTATCTATTTATGGAGCAATCATTATGGAGGATTTTCAAAATGATTTATTTAGCTAATTATGACAACAATAGCATAGAGAGAATTGAATAGTCAGACCCACTGTTTAAAAAATTCCCGCCTAGATCCGATTAACCTTGCCTAAGCACTAGGCGGTCCTGTACCTTCTCGATTTGGCTGTGCGCCTAGGCTCTGCCTAGGCAGAACCAAACCTGTACTTTGAAGTTCTACAATATCTGAAATGGATTTTTTAAGCCTTTAAAGATTGTTTGTTGGGTAAATTTTCTTGTAAAATTAAAAAAATTGCATATATTATATGTTTTGTATTGTATAACAAGTATGTATTTTAAAAAAATAAATAAATGATACCGCTTAAGAAAACTCCTAGTCCTCTTAAGAAAATGCCTAGGTGCTAGGCGCCCCCTTCGCCACTTAGATCCACCAACCGACTTTTAAAACATTGTTCAAAATTATATTTGTTTGCAAACACTAGTAATTTTTGCACAACGCAGATTTCTATCTTCATTATTGTTTGTATTTCAGTTCTTGTCCTACATCTACATCATAAGCCCTCTATAATATGATTTGAATCATATTGTCCAAATCTAAGAAGCAAGGATTTGGATTCCCTGTACGATGTTTTGGCGGTTTTGACTATTCTGCACATATTTAGTTATTAAATTATATATGAAAGCTTCTTCTACAATATATGACTCAACTGGAAATCTATTGACATTTTGGACGAGCAATGTAAGCCGGCGACAACACTTTTCTAGAAGTTGCAGAAACACAGCACCACCACTTCCCTGACATGTTATCCTCTTCGGCTCACCACACCTTTTTTGCTCACCCTTGTTCTACAAACACCTTGCCACCCAGTCACCCACAAAAACTCATCCCCAATTAGTCTAATCTCTTTCATGTACCTTCTTCCTCTTTCCACACACCTAAATAGCTGCATGGGAACAGAGCTTCAAAAGTTAATTGGAGTGGGAATGGCCCTATGTAAATATCAGTTATTTCGTTATGAAAATATCCCTAACCTTGTGGAAATCAAGGAGGAATAAAAACTCTCGTTTACTTTAGGTTGTATTGATTGTTTATAATTGTGCCCTTCCTCTTGTCATTAGATGGCATACCACATATGACCCTGTGCTGGTAGAGCTCATTAGTATCAAAAGCCATATAATTAAGCTCATTAATTGCCATGACCAAAAACCTTTATTTATCACTGTTTCTTTGTTGCCAATAGTCGGAGTTACACCATCTAACTAGTTGTTGGTGGTGCGCATGATAAATGTCTCTGGTATAGTTTATGGTTCTTGACTAGCTGTTTTTCAGTAATCTAGCATGTGTATTATACTGGCTTGGCAGTTTTTTAAAGTACTATACTGGCTTGGCAGGATGATACAGATAATGGTTAAGTTCTAATTATGCAAATATTTAAAAGACATTAGTGCGTAAGTGTTTTTTTTTAAATGCTATCATTTCAACATTCTGATGGAGCATATGACTCAATATATACAGCTACTACCCTTCAAATATTTAAATGTTGTGTGTAATGTGTATATAGGGATATGTACATTCATACATAAAATATGACTCGAGTAAACTCAATCCTATTGGAGCTGAAAAATGTTTCTGTAGAATTATCTCATTTTTACTATTTTTACAGGCAACAAGATGTTAGAGCTACTGAGATCGACAAAGTAGATATGCACTCATCGTTTCGCCCCGGTGACATCGTTAAAGCTGTAGTGGTATCTTCAATGCTTAAGTTCACCAGCTCTCATTTTTCGTGCAAATAAACTTCAATTTTTTTTCTCCATAAATCACTGTGGTCATATTAGTTGAACTATTTTCAAAAGCCTAGTATGTTGTTTTATAAGGATTTATACGTGTCATGGAATCCTAATTCACTAGTAAGGCTATTTCAATATATGGAACTGAGAGTACCTCAAGGTATAGTGGGTTCCAATCCCCCATACTAGGGTTCAAAATGATGAATTAAATTTTTTTTAGAAATAAGAGAAAGATAATGGACTGAGAAAATCAATGCTAAATTTGAATGAAGACTATATCTGATGGATTGATTGCTTAATGTTTTCTCTGATTTGATCTTCTACTGGTCCTCTCTTTATATGTTCTGTATTGCAGTTCAGAAATTCCTAAAGATGTTTAATTCTGCAATTGACCCTCAATGACATCAAACTCATCATCTAAACTTATATTAATTTAGAAATGACTCTACATCTCTTCTACCAATACGATCGCAAAAGCTTTACTTGATTTCTTTTCGATAACTTCAACAATCCATTGATGAGCAGCAGCTGTTGGACATAAATGAAAAAAAAATGGAGAAACAGGCCATGGTTACTTATCTTGTTAGCTAACATTTCAAATTGTTGCTGCATATTCAACTACAGCTTGAGCATGTTTTGATTCATTAACAAGTTGATGGACTTGCATTTTCTAGCTGAATGTTGTCAAAATGAATGAACACTAAGATGCTCTTCGGCCTCATTTCTGGTGTAGTTGTCAAGTCCTTATTGATGAAAAATAATGAGATTTAGTTGAGTGTGTGGAACAAAGCAAAAATGCCTTTTTCTTATATATTTATAAGGCGTCCTACCTCCAAATGCAAAACAATATGTGTGACAATGTTGATAAAGAAATTTGGATGTGGCTATTGAGGATCTTCATGACTTTCACTTGTTTATTGGACACTTTTTTGCTTTTTAGCTGTCACTCTTGTATAGTCATGTTACATCATTTGTTAGTTTTAAAGTGTCCTGCGTAATTTGATTAGTTTGTAGCCTTAACACATTTTCTTGGTAAGCTTTCTCTTGGAGATGCACGAGCGTATCATCTATCAACTGCAAAGAATGAGTTGGGTGTCGTATCTGCAGAAAGTGCAGCAGGTATGATCTTTCCTTATCGGTTTTTCTCCTTCTGTTTGTTTTTCAAGTGTTTTTGATTTGGAAAACTAATATGAAGCTTAGTACTAGAATTTTATGAACCAAATTCCCCAAATAGATCCCACTTGTTATATTTCACAATTATAAGAGGTAGCAAAATCTGTGTATTTAAATCAGTATATGCAGTCCCACCCAAATTGATAATTGAGCCAGTTTCTGCAGAGGCTAGAAATTGACTACTATCTATTAACTGTCATCTGGGTCAGCCGATGTATTTCTTTAATATATCCTGTAGGTGTAAATCCAACCATCTTCCTAAGTCGGTCAAGCGACTCCCTTAGACTTTAGAAGGGATGATGAATATTAATTGTAATTGTCCACTTTATCATGGGAAAAAAGGATAATATTATTGAAATTCCCGCCCCCCCTATTTTCTAAAATTAGTGTTACATGTATAAAATAATGGCAAGTCTATTAAATTTGTGAGCCCCCTTAATAAAAATTGCTGACTCCGTCACATTGGACATATCTAAATCTTGATGATTTGCTCACAGATTAATTTCTAGATATGCGCTTAAATCATGCTTCCAAAGTAGTGTGCAATAATTATTTGTATTTATATATCCCTTCGATATATAAACCTTGTTTTCTCATCCAATGCAATCAATTTGATATTTTCAATATATAGAAGTTGGGGTACTCAGCAGTTTGCAGTTATTGTGCAATTCTGTGTTGTATTCATGGGTTGATCTCAATAGCATGGTACTTGTATATATATATATATATATATATATATATATATATATATATATATATATATATATATATATATATATATATATATATGGATTAAGCTTAGCTTGGGCTTTGGGTTAGATATGAGTTATGATACCTAAACTTTATGTATGACTAGTATTATATCAAGATTCCTGCTATACTTACAAAGAACTCTTGCAAAAACTAATTTACAAAATGATGCGTCAAAGTTTAATTAGTGGATGATTGACCATACATGGGTGGGTCCAGGGATTGTAACCAAGCAAAGTCATACACATTATTTTCTATTTTCTTTTTGTAGCAATTCTTTAGTCATCATAGTATTATTGTTATATCAATAGAAGTTAGACAAATACGGCTCACAACTCTTTACCTAAAGCTTTTTCTTTTCAACACCCCAAAAAAAAAAAAAAAAAAATCAACCACCAGAAAACCCAATTCTTTTCGCATTTTATCGCAATGTTCTTGCATAATTCCTGTTTAAGTTGATAAAATATAGATTAACAAGTAGGTCAATCTATATTTAATTAGTATGGATGAAAATTATTTGATCAGACAATGTGTTTACTTGCAATCTTATAAAATTACATTATTTGGAATACACATGATTCGTATAGTCTGATTTAGCCTGATTAGACAAAAGGGATTGCCCTAAATATAATGAGTGCATTATCGTAATATTGTAGGTGCGACAATGGTTCCAGTTAGTTGGACAGAGATGCAGTGCCCATTGTCAGGTCAAACTGAGCTGAGAAAGGTTGCTAAGGTTGGAGCTTGACGAACAAAAGTCAAGACTGACATTAGACTATCGTTAAATGCTACTTATACCACCTCATTTTGCAGATTATATAGAAAACAAAATATATATATCCGATCCACATATAAGGTGGCTTTTATGATTTGACACCAATATGCAGTGTGCTTCTCTTGATGTGTATTCTAGCCCAGGCACTTTCTGTATAACTATGACAATGATTTATATATCGGATCATAGTTGTTACGGCGCCACGATGAGTCATGGCGGTAGCCGACTGCCTGGACGCCTAGGCGACAAGTTTAGAACTATTGGGTTCGGTAGGATTTAACTTCTTAAAAAGTTTATCCAGAACAACAGTAAGCTCTTTATTTTTGCTCTTTATCAAGGGTGGTTCAATTTTACTATTAGGAGTTTGAATAATGTTAGCTTAAAATTTTTCTTCAATTTTATCCAACGGTTTTCCTAAAGTTGCTAGGTATTGATTAGTGAAGTTATTTTGTTCAATAATCTTCTTTTCATCTTTATTACCGTCAGAATTCTTAAAAGGACTGGCAGTAACAGTAACTGAAGTGTTTTTAACAGATAAATTAATAGTTTCAAGAAGAGGGTGACTAGATGAAACACTTGTTTTATCTTTTTTAATCTATTTAGTTTTAGACAAAACATTACATTTACTTTTATCATAGTAGTTTTTATACCATGTGAAAAATGTAATATTTATCTTTTTTGTGTTAATAAATTGTTTCTATCTATTTATGACTTTATCACGTTCTTTCTCAGGTGATTAACACGGAAAGAGTGACGATTACTCTTGTTTTCTTTTGAATTGAAATCATCAGCAAGAGAGTTTCAATCTAGTTTAAATTCTTTTTTTAATGACTCTTAATTGAGGATGAGTTTCAAAATTTGACTGAGTGGAAGACAAAACTTATTCTTTTTCTTCAAATTCATTAGTGGTATAACAAGGATGACTAGTTTGACCACTATTTAAAATTCCTTTTAATTTAATATCTTGTAGAGTGATATTGCTTAGTAGTTCAGTATCCTATCTAGAATAGGCTGAAGAACTAGCCAGATCTTCTACAATTAGAGGTCTTTTGGTATGTTCAAAACTTATTTTAACAGTACTATTAGAAAATTGTCTTACATTTTTAACGTTTAATATATTATTACTAACAGGTCTTTGAGGATTTTCGTTTTGCAAAGTCCACTGACTAGGTAATGTAATGTCCTTCCAAAGAATAATTCTTAGAATTTAAACATTCGCATCGCTAGTACTACTTTGAATCAAAACAGAAAAAACCTTAGTACTCTTGTTAATGGCTTTAACATTTAGATTGATTTTCATAGTTTTATAATATATTATATAAATCAAAGCTAATGTTTGAGATCCCTCAATCATTTGAGTGATTTCTTCAGCAGTTTTAATATTTAAAGTTAATGCTTTTAACAAATTAGGATCACTTAAACTTAAAGTGAAATCAGGAAATCAATTAAAATGGATAGGTCCATTATGCAAACTTGATTCCACAATACCAATTATACTAGAAAAGTAATTAAGAAATCTAGCATCACGAAGACACAAATAGATACTTGAATTAATTCCTTTAATATTTAATGGCTTAACAACAACTTGAATCAATCCTATATGAATGAAATTGTAATTCTTTTTTCTATGTCTTTTAATAACATCTGTAGTTAACAAACTACAATTTTCATATTCTTTATTAATAGCATAAACCTTTTCTACTGTTTAAACATTGTAATTAGTTTTGAAATTATCAAAAAAAGTTGACTGGTAAATTTCTGTAAGGGAGACACTAGGAATATTTCAATTACTAAGAATATGGTCAATATTTTCATAACTCTTTTCTTCCTAATTTACTATGTCTGGAACAGAAGGTAAAGTTGATCTAGAACTAGATGCAGAATTAGATCTAAATAATCTACTCATTTTTACCATATTCACAATTTATTCTTAAATCTAAGTTCTTTCATACCCCCTTTTTACCTTAAGGAGACTCATACCTATGTTCTTGTCTAAGCCAAACACTGCTCTACCATGAGACTTAAAAAAGGCGACAGACACGGTGAACTAGGTGTTTTACAGTAAGTTAGGTGACTTCTGAACAAAGATGAAGGATGAATTATGAAATAGAAAAAGAAGAATAGATCAAACAGATTTAATAGATGCAGCTAAAAATAGAACAACTTGGCTTTGATACCATTTGATGGCAGAAGGAGAGCCCTCAAATGGTAATGAGGGATTTGACTTTTAAATTTGTGGTCGAATTGTAAAAACCACGAATGACTGAAAGACTGATTTTGGTATAAGAAAATCTTAGGCCAGGCTTCAACATAATCATAGTAACAAAAATGGTTACTTTGATTGGTTAAAGAATAAAGATCAGAAGGATGATTACCCCAATCAGTCATGGAGATAATCTGTTTAATATAAAGGGAATGAAAGAAGACTTTGGATTCATCATTCCTATCATAAATAGGTTTGATGACAATTGACTCAGTTTGGAGAAGAATATGCTTATAAAACATAAGAGATTTATAAGGGGCAAGAGGGATGAAATGCCAACCAGTAGGGAAGAACTGGGAAGCGAGCTTAACTTGATCATCTTTGGGTTTCATAGATGATTCAACATGGAAAAGATTGACTCCATAATTTGGGATATACTGAGAATTTTGACTAGGCTAAGGAGTGACCTGTTGAGGATAAGAAAATGGATCAACAGGTTTAGGTTTACTGGCCAAAATCGTATTGTAGGGTTTTGGAATAGATCCAAGAATTTGGTATCTATTTACTAGGTCCACGGAAGGGACTGGAATAGCTAGGTGAGGAATCAAAGATCCTCTGGGCTGATTACTTGGGCCTGGGGTGTGACGCCCCCAAATTCGGACCGCCACTTGGCCACTCGAATTTGGTTCATCACGTGCTCATGGTAATACAATAATAACTAAAATCACATATTCACAGCTGAAGATCTAATTTAGAATAATATACAATGTTTTATTATAATTATTCCCCCAAGTCTCGCAACCTACAGTACTTAATAGATTACATAATAATATCAAATAAAGACTTATTACATAATTCTACTTAAGCTTAAACATAGTCCTAAAAAGCAAATTAATAATACAACATAATAATTTTAATTCATAAAGGAACAAGCTAGTCGGTAGCCTTGCCCTTGCACTTGTCTTTCCCAGAGACACTTCCCTGTTCCGCCTTAACTGAAAGGTTTTAAATAAGCAAAAATGAGCACAAATTGCCCAGTAAGTAATATACAACAAGGGTAATGAGTATTAAATCACGAGTTATATATATCAAGGTATAGTCTCAGTCTTAGAACAATATTATGAACAATGAGTATCAATAATTCTCGAATCAAATCTTTGGGATATGAAATGATAATTCAATATAAATTAATAGATATATATGAATTCAAAGGCTATCAACGTATCCAACTGGATAAAACAATTTATACTGAGCAGTCACCAAAGACTATTGAACATCTACTAGAATTACCAATATTAAACTGATAACCCAAAAGAATCAAGTACTATAGATGATCAATCTACAATACTCTATGTTATGCATAACACCACAGTAATATCCACTCATGTATTAGGGTTTCCAACAACATACACTCCCCTTACCATAAGGGTTGTTCAACTCAGTTTTCAAGATTTCCGCACCAATCAATTGGTTTGGACAATTTTTTTTTTAAACATGCATATAGTCTAGCCGAATCAATGGCATAGACACTTTCACAATATTCAAGAACAATACCAAGTTCAACATGAATAATAGTTTTCACGAGAGTTTAAACATACTTGTTCAATTGAACGAATAAGTAGGCTAACTTGCATTCAAAGAGATAAGGTTTAGATACTTGCTTACGATATCCGTTGAATAAAGTAATGCAAGGGTTTAGGATACTTGCCTCAAGCGTAGTTTACCAAAGTAAAGCTTAATATCAATCCAATGCACTATGATATCCTATTCATGTATAATCACATTAGTTATTCAAGTTCAACATGTACACCTATTATCTTAACTTACTATCATACACAAGTGTACTCTATCAATGCTAACATATATTGTTATTCTTCTAGTCGCATAATCTTATACGCATGTCATTACATAGCTCAGAACTATCGTTAGACTTCATCATTTAAAAACACCTTGTTAATTCAAGCTAAGATAGGTGTTAACATGCAAGGCTACCTCTTGTCAGTGTGTCATGGATAGAAATAAGCATAATGAAGTTATACTAGCATGCTACATATTTCAGAAATCACAAAAGTCACTTTCCAAGTCTGCAGAGGGGCGCGACCGCACCTGATTTGTACTTAGAAGATGCACGGCTGCGCGGCTCCCAATTCAAACCAGAGATGAGCAATCACTTGCTTGGCCTAGCTTGCCCATCCTTACACACATAATATATATTAACATGTCAAGGGTTTTTTCGTGTCTCTCAAGTTCAATCTAGGTACCTTCTTTCATAATATGGTTCTAAGTTGAACATCTCAACAATTTAAGGCCATTCAAGGTTATGAAACCACAAAGTCTAACATGCTTGATTCTTAAACATATAAGGTAGTCATTTAACTCATTTTAGACATGCTTGTGAGTATTCATATTACCTATGTGTAATTAGCATCGTTTTGGTTTGAAAATATGCTTCGTTTACGCTTCACTTGAATTACGCTACCTAAGCATGGTATATATATATATATATATATATATATATATATATATTTATGTTACATGAGTGAGTCTAAGAGTATCATCTAACATGTTCACAAATATCAGATTCTAACTCTCAACGTAGTATGTTAATATTCACGTTCAAAGTGCGTATTTTCATTAGTAAAACTTCTTCAAGCATGCAAGGTAACATCCCATATCATGCTTCCATAACCACATCTATAATATCCCGAGTGTTTATGATAACGATCCTTAGAAAAGGAAATGAATGTGTTAAAGAATATATAATATTTGATATATGACTGTGCTTAATTGAAGGTTATGTAATAAAACCTAAAAGTTGTTGAAGAAATGAATGAAGTATATATATGTGTAAAACTTTTTGCTAAGTTAACATGTTGAAATTATTCAACGATAATTGTGAAAGAGATTTTGTGAAAACCTTTGTAAGGTAGGGTTTCGGTGATTCAGAGGACGAAATCCTTATAAGGAGGGAAGGATGTGACAACCCGAATTTTTATAAGTTATTAAAATAGGAATTTAATAATTAAAATTCTTATTATGAGATGTTTTGAGTTTGAGTATATATATACATGCTATATATTTTTAAATATGTGATCTGGTGTGAAGAGAAATATATATTCATATATTGGGAAAGTGAGGTTCAATAGTTAAGTTAACTATTGAAGAAATTAAATGAATTTGGTAATTAATTTTAAATATTTATTGAATTAAATAAATATTTTAAATAATGTATTTATTGAGAAAAATAAATAATTTATGAAATTGTGGTATAATAATTTAGTTACGTGTGTATGATAATTAAATTAAAGCAAAGGTAAATTTTATTCTTTGAAGATTTAATTTAATGAATTAATTAAATTAAATTAGTTGTTTAATATTAAAGAAAATAAGTAAATTAAATAAAGCGTTGTTTAAATCTAATTTATTAATTAAATTAGATATATGATTATTTATTAATCATCGGAAGAATTATAATAAAAATTATAATTATTATAATTATTATTGTAAGTTATGTAAAATGGTTAAAGGTGTGACACATGAAACTATATAATATAAGATTATTTAAATAATTTAGTTTGGGGAAATTTTTGGTTAGCCAAACAAGGCCTTGTGGCCTTTTTTTTTTTTTCAAACTCAACGTCTTTCATTTTTAAAACCGATGAGTAGATGCATTGGGTGAGGAGGTCGATTATTTTTTTTTTCTACGCTTCTTATTTTCTCCTAAGGCTAGATTATAGAACTACAAGAGAGAAACACAGAGATTAGAGAGAGAGAGCTTGGTGAGAAGAATTACAGTGATTTTGAGAAGAAGGGTTTTGGGGAAAAAGGATTGCTCTCAATTTTGCTGGCCAACATCAAAGAATAAGGTATAATCAATTCTAATTTTTAACTCTTGTTTTCTTAAAATTTCTATTGATAGTGGTGTTAGATTGATACACATATATGTATCTATGATTTATAATCTGTTATCTATCATATGTAAGTGTTATTTGATGATTAAAAACATGAAATTGGGTTGTAGTAGAAAGAGTTCATATAACAGTGTTTATGTTGTTGGATATGGCTTAGAAAGTACCAAATTTTGTGCCCTATATGTGTTGTAATCTGCAAATTGAAGTTAGAATATGTTTGTATGTGAAGAAACGAAAACAACCCAAGTTGAACGAGACAAAACGGATGTAAAACGAATTCGTAGTGAATGAATTCGCTAGAGATGTTAAAACATGAAAATAGAGTATGAACATGTGTTTTGGGTCAAATTTTAGGCTGGTTAATGTTTTTATAAATTGTTAAAATTCTAGTATGTTGTAGTTCTATGAATTATGAATCCATAGAATCAAAAACGGACTAATTTGGATGTGTATAACTCAAGTTATGAAGATTAGTAGGAGAAAAAGGTCAAAATCGCGAAACAAAGAGCTTGTGTCCGTTTTTGCTGCTAGCAAGCATTTACTATTTGTGTCCTAAGTCATTTGGGGCGTAGCTGCACTGTAGGGCACATCTGCACTATGCCCAAGGCTTAATTGGGCGCAGCTGCGCCCAAAGTATGTCAGGTGTGACTACTTTGACTTGTTTTAGTAAAATAGGCATAACTGTTTCATACGAACTCCGATTGAGATGATTCAAGATGATCCGGAACGAGGACGAATAGACCTACAACTTTTATTCTTTAATTGTTTCAATTTAAGGTCGGAAACAGTAGTCAAAATGGTAATCTTTGTGACTGATGCGTGTTCGGAGGCAATCGGAGGGCGTCAGACATGCACATACACAAGTATAGTGATGTCGACGATAATAGATGTTGTTCTAAGTTATAGAACATGAATATTATGAAGTATAATGATGTTTAACATTAATAAATGATATATTAGATAAGTTAAATACGCATACTAAGAACATACAAGAGAGGCAAATTGGGCGTGTGACGAATAAACGCGAAACGCAGTGATAAGTGATAATGAACGTAAAAAGTGTTTTAAATAAAATGAAATGAATATTATAAGATATTGAATAGTATTAATATAAAACCAATAAGTAGTCCTAGCAAGACTTAAACACTTGAATGAACTTCAAATATGAAATATAATGAGATATAAGTCGAAAGTTAACACAATCAAATTGAACATTGTGTATTTATGATAGGAAGGGTTATGAGACGTAGAGTAAAGTTTACATTACAACTACTATGCATTGCTATGTGACTAATAGTTGATGTGTATGATTATATAATTGTGTAGGGCACGTGAAGTGCAGATAACTATAAGCTGTTAAACTGTTATTGGTAAACAACGATCAATGCAAGTCTTTCAGTTCCTATTTGCTATATAAATTTGATTGTTTTAAATCTTTATTTCAAAGAGCATGATGTGTTATATATATGTTGAATGTATGAAATGTGAAAGTCAACTTATGACTACGTTGATTGAACAAATCATGCTGATTGAGTAAGGAACTCAATCTTTATACTTGTTATATGAACTGTAACATGTATGTTATATTAGTCCAATGTTTATGAGATATATGTTGAGCATGTTATTATGTGTTACGTGATGCATGAAAACTGTTAGATTTTGCTGGGCTGTCGAGCTCAACCTTGCAAATAACCATTTTTATAGGTTAAGGATTGAAGGTAACACAATAATACACGAAGATTAATATTTTAGCTAAAGTTGTTATTTCTTTAAACCATGATTAAGATTCATGAGATGTACTAAATGTTTTATGATGTATAGTTTTATGTTGAGTTGTAAAGTTAAAGTTTGAGTTATCTGATATGCAAAGGTTATCAAATTAAAATTTAAAATTTTATATAATAACTGTGATGAAGTGAATCATAGATTATATATGATTCAAAGACATGTAGATGATAAAGGTTTTGATTCAGGGAATTAAAGTAAGAAGATATAAAAGTTTAAATTATTCCGCATATTATTAAGTTTAACATCGAATAATAATGTAAAATCAGAAGTTAGACGTGTTATTAACGACCGAAGTCGGTAACTGTATTGTATGAATTTTGGGGTCGTTACAACATCATAGTTTACATAAGTATGTTTTAATGTTCAAAACTCAGTTTATGCATAGTTCATGTACACATAGCTAATATAGTCTTTTACTTGTATTTTGCTTTTAATTCATGCTTGACTACACCATACCCTTTCCAACAATGTAAAGTAACATATTGGTCACATTTTTAATGTATATCAGAACTTGATACATTGGCACATAAAGTCAGAACATGTATTACGCGATGTTTATCAAAATTTAGTTTCCAGATCCTTAAACTTCTTTGAACGTTTATACTTAAATCAACTAACATGGCTTACTATATACATAACAGATCTCAGTCCACAAGTTAAGGTTGTTCATAAGTATATAATAACCACAGTAGCATGCTCAGAATGGAACAAGATCACAAAAATTACTAGACATGACTTGCAGCCGGCGCGGCCGTGCGATCATGTACTATAAAAGTGGCGCGGCCGCGCCACTTCGAACAAAATGAAAAATAAAGGCTCTGCTTCTGCAGAGCTCCAACACAACAAACACCAAACCTGAATCCAAATAACCTATACAGCTCCTAATCATGCAAACACATTCAGACAACACAATGGCATGCTATTCTACATTGATTAATAGAGAATTTCTGAAATTATAAGAATTTAGACAAAACTCAAACTAAGAACAAAAATAGAAATTATACCTCCTTGAAGCTTAAATTGTATTCCATCTCTTCTCTGATTATGCTCCCTCAATGTTTTAGCAACTCTAACTCTCTAATGCACTTATCAGTGAAATTCTAGCAACTAAGAAATAAAGAGTTTGGCTGCCATTTATTGAGAAAAGAGTTGCCCAGTTCATGGATTTGTTCCATGATTTGATTCACAAGAAAATGGAAAAGAACAATGGGTAAAAGAGAGTTGGCCAACTGCCAATCCATAGCTGTTAGGTAAAATTTAATTACGCACAACACACAAGTATAGATGGTCAACAAGTAATAAAGTGATGAGTAGAGTATCGTTCCCACAGAGATAAATTAGCAAATACCTTATCTTACAATTACCAATCTTCTATTAACCCTAATTTTATTAAACAAATCCAAATCAATAATTTAAGTTAACAAAACTAAAATTTAAAAATAATTAAATTAACACAAAATAACCATGAATATCAAAATCTGAATGGTCAAACAATTAATGGAGAATTAGACTTATGATTTCACCCTAAGCTTCACTTTGATTTTAACGCCTTTATTCCAATTTAATGCACTATCCCAATTTATTAATCAAGAACACGAACGTAGTATTAACCACCTCTCGATGCACTAATACCATATTAACTTCAATCCACAATTAAGATAGAAATCCGTTAAACACCTTAATCAACTAACCCACTATATCTCTATGTGAATTACAATTGAAGAAGGTTGAAGAATAAGTTCTCTATCCGATTACATGCGGCGTCAAGCATATCTCTACCTTAACACTCATCAAGTTTAAGCTACTAACAAAATCCTGAACACATGCTATATTAACTAGGTCTAGATTTGAATATCCTCTCTCGATTCCATCCAACTCCACGAAGAATTGTTGATCAGGCAATTCATAGATTCAAGCACAAATTAATATAGATAAACTGGAGATAGCTTATTAAATTGGAAATCAAAGTTTACAAAATCATCGATTCACTTAAAGATCCATCACAAGCCTAAAAAGTAAATTAGTTCATAATAAACGAAATAAACACTGAATAAATCATAGAAATCATTCTTCCAATTACAATAAATAATCTAACACAAAGAATATTAGAAAACACCCTTCACGAAGATTAGAATTACAACCGACTTGAAAAACTCCTCGAAATACTCCTCCACACTTGCTATCAAAAACTCAGCTTAGATCTTCGTAATAATGCTCTCTCTAATCTCCTCGTTCTTTTTGATAGAGTAATAGATATCTCTATATAACTCAAATTAATTTTCTATCCAATAGAGTTATCTTCGACATGCAAAAAGCTAAAATTCAGTACTCAAGAGGAATTATAACCAAACAGGACACTCGATTTTCCACCCCCCTACGGGGTTTTATATACTATGAACGCCCCCCCCCGACGGGTGTATAAGATATAACTCTTGTCGCCCGGGGTATATAAGTTGTCATGCCATTTCCTACGGGGTACCTTCGTTATCCGACTTTTTCGCTATTCGAATTACTTCCAAATATGCTCCATTTGATTCCCATCACACCGAATATCACCAATTGTACGTAGAATGCCTCAACCATCAATCCTACACATGAAATAACACAAAACAAGTGAAATTGAACATGATCACAAGAAATTAGCAACAAATAAGCATGAATTGGATATTAAATCGCGTATATAAAATACACTTATCAATAACCATCATCACCATGGATTTGTAGCTGATTGATTTCACGCTAAGAGGATATAGGCTACTATTTGAGTACTGTTGGGACACTTAATATGGGACACGAGTTTTAAATCTCAACAACTATGTTTATAATGCTTACTTTGTTCCCAAAATGAAATTTTAATGTGTTAATGCTACTACATAATGGAAAGTTAGGGATTATTTATGTACTCACATCATATAATCCATGTACATTATTTCAGTCTAATTATTATTTATAACATGTATGGACTCCATTTAATTACCCACTAGTAATTTAATATCCCCTTAAAACTTTATTATTCCAGTTATACTCACTTATTAGAATAATTTAAAATTCTTCGACAGAGTACATCTTTTAATGTTTCCACTCATACTTATTGTCACATAAGCAATTATTTATGCAGCTTATAATTTCTTACACTTTACTATATAGTTTAATAAATCTTAATATATGGTTGCTATATATAGTATAGTCACATAAGTGTCGCACTACACTATATAATATAATTGCATTCCATATATTTTATATATTTAATTATTGCACACTTGCACAAAAAATCAAGATAATCTTATTATATTAATAACTTACTTATTTGTTTTATGCCAAATAAATAAATTATTCATCTTATTGATTAATTAACACTAATATTAATTAATCCATTCCTCATTGAGTAATATAATTATTGATCTCTATAACAATTAATTAATATTCTACATTAACAATTAACAATTAATATTAATTAATTATTCACTTAATAATTCCTTCATTGATTAATATCATTATCAATATTTCCCATCACTGTGCCACACAAGGCTTTCAACAAGTTCATCGCAAACTCCACATATTCTCAATTATTTAATTATTTAATATAATTGAGTTATCTCATCTCGTAACACAAAATCATTTTTATTTCAATAAATATTTATTTCCATTAATATATTTATTTAATAAGATGTGAAAATTCTCGGGTATTACATCCTCCCCCCTTATAAAAATTCTGTCCCAGAATTGCTACAAGGTTACACAAACATCTCCAACGGTTGTAGTAAACCACTCGGCCGCTGATGCTCTACTTTTACGCGTTCGCAAGTCAAACATCTACTAACACATTCCGCGACTTCCCGTTTTAAATTAGGCCACCAAAAATGTTGCCTCAAGTCTCGGTACATCTTAGTGCTTCCCTAATGAATGGAATACGTCGTATTGTGTGCCTCGTCCAAAATCTCCTCTCTTAACTCGGTTACCGCTGGTACCCACACTCTTCCTTCGAATCTTAAGATACCATTTTTATCCATTCAAAATTTCTCTTCCCCATTTTCTATAATCCTTTTCCTGATCTTCTCACATTCTTCATCTTTCTCCCATGCTTCTTTTACTCTATCCAACAATGTCGGACAAGCTTTCATTACAATTAACTTCTCTTCAGACCTCGCTGGTCCCTTTACCTCTATTTCTAATTTCTCCATTTCTCTTATTAACTCTTCCTGAGTCGTCAATTGAAATAACTTCTCCCTTCCTTTCCTACTTAGAGCGTCGGCAACCACGTTTGCCTTCCCCGGGTGATAAAGAATATCACAGTCATAATCTTTGATTAATTCCAACCACCTCCTCTGACGCATATTCAACTCCTTCTGTGTGAAGATATATTTCAGACTTTTGTGGTCCGTGTATATCTCACATTTCTCTTCGTACAAATAATGCCTCCATATCTTTAACACAAAAACTACTGCCGCTAACTCTAAGTTATGAGTAGGGTATCATTTTTCGTAATCCTTCAACTATCGTGATGCATACGTAATGACTTTTCCGTGTTGCATGAGAACACAACTAAGTCCCTTGTGCGATGCATCACTATACACCACAAAATTTCCCACATCATCTGGAAGTGATAACAAAGGTGCTTCACTCAATCTCTTCTTCAACTTTTGAAAACTCTCTTCGCATTTTTCGGTCCATACAAATTTCACCGTCTTCCTCGTCAGATTAGTCAACGAGGTCGCTATCTTAGAAAAATATTGGATGAATCTTCGATAGTACCCAGCTACTCCTAAGAAACTTCTCACCTCCGTCGGTGTTCTCGGTTGTTCCCAATTACTTACTGCTTTGACCTTTTTGGGGTCTACTGAGATTCCATTCTTATCCACCATGTGGCCTAAGAATTGAACATTCTTCATCCAAAATTCACACTTTGAAAATTTCGCATACATCTTCTCCTTCCGTAGTGCCTCCAAAACAATCTTCAGATGTTCGACGTGTTCTTCCTTTGTCTTCGAGTAGATCAAAATGTCGTCGATGAAAACCACAACAAATTTATCCAAGTATAACTTGAAAACTCAATTCATCAAGTCCATGAATGCTGCCGGAGCATTAGTCAAACCAAATGACGTTACCAAAAACTCGTAATGTCCATAACGGGTTCGAAACGTAGTCTTTAGTATGTCCTCATCCCGCACTTTCAGTTGGTGATATACCATTTGTAGATCGATCTTCGAGAAACATTTTTCTCCTTTTAGTTGATCAAATAAGTCGTCTATCCTTGGTAGTGGATATCTGTTCTTGATTGTTACTCTGTTCAATTCTCGATAATCGATACAGAGCCTCATCGATCCGTCCTTTTTCTTAATAAATAACACTGATGCTCCCCAAGGAGACACACTCAGTCAAATGTAACCCTTATCTAATAACTCTTGAAGTTGTATCATCAATTCCTTCATTTCTACTGGCGACATATGATATGGAGCTTTCAAAATCGGTGCCGTTTTCGGTGCTAAGTCTATTACGAATTTTATTTCTCTGTCTAGCAGAAGACCAGGTAGATCGTCCGAAAACACATCTTGAAATTCAATCACTACGGGTATATCTTTAATTTCTACTGTGAAGCCCCCAAATTTAGGTACTTAAAACCCGAATTCAGTGCTTCACGATACCATTTCTTTGAGCAGAATAATAATAATATTGTCATAAATATCAACTTAATTTACATATCAGAGTTGTCTAAATCCCAAGTACACGACCTTAAAACATTTCATTACATGATAGATAATAAATATCATCATCTTATTTAAGTCTAGCTATTACATACGATAACACAAATTTATTCCGAAAGCTTTCCTTTCCCTTTGTTCCCGACAGAGCCCTCTGGTTGATCATACTTAACTGAAAATATTTAAATTAAGCAAGAATGAGCATTTGAGTGCCCAACAAGTAATAGCAAACAATAAACATTAGCTGAAAGGATTAAATGTTTTCTTTGAGTGACACTTCTACAACGAAGCAATAGTTATGAAGTAACTGAAACAATTCTAATCAACATATCAATTCTATTTCAAAATTTTGAAACTACGTACTGACTATAAATAGAGAGCAGCTGACATACTATGAACATAGTTTTCAATTTTCGAAAAGGTTAAATAGAACTTCATCTGTAAACCGTCATAACTTATGGGCACGGGGGGTGATCAGCCTGTTATGCCCTGTATTGATCAATACTACATACCAGAACGATATTCTCGTTCATCTTATTCGCATTGGGCGCACAAAAGTTTCCCAGATTTGGGATGTTCATACTTAGCCTAAATCCGAACCAAAACAATTTGGTTGGATATCATTAGGATTCTATCATGTTCAAATATATTCTTAAATCTGTGTCTAGCTGAGTCAAATAGCTTAGACGATTTTAATTAAGGTATACATACTGGAAATCAATGAGTATGTATCAACATGTACAATAATTATCCAAGTGAGGACACTTGTATAACCATACTTAGAATTTAACGAACAATATATATATATATATATATATATATATATATCTGAATCTTATAGTAATACGGTACTGATAAATAATGAACGAATAAGGTTTGGGAACTTGTATGGATATAAATGATTGGATACATAATCAATAACAATAGAGTTTAATAATCTGACATAATGATAATATAATTCTGAAACTTTCTTACTCATGTCCATTGCATAAAGGAAATGCAAAAGTTAGGATACTTGCACAATGTAAAAGATAATTCAGATACTTGCCTATACGTGTCCATTGCATAAAGTAAATGCAAGGGTAAAGATACTTGCCTGGTCTGCTTCTTACACAACTTAGTTCTATCTTTAATTCAACGACCTATCATTTATAAGGTTGTTCTATTGATTAGAATAACATATCATAACACATCATACTGTTATTTACAGTCAATACACAACCTAATCACATTGTCACATAGTTATATCACTTATTAAGACACAAACAAACACTTATACAGTCAAACTATATAGGTTTGGATCAATTTCGGTAACATTTCGGTGTACCGACGGCTTTATATCGAGTTTATTATTAATAAAACTCTAATCTGTATCTTAAATATTATTCTGAATAATCATATTGGTAGTTCCCAGTAGGCACAATAGATCTAGAAGGGGGGGGGGGGGGGTTGAATAGATCCTCTTTTAATTTTAAATACTTTTCTGTTTCATTTTGTATTGCTAATTATTTAGCATATGACAAACATAAGAATCTTTTCAAGCACAACAGAATAAGTAAAAGATCCCCTTTATTGATATATTCATAATCATACATACATTGTTCGTAGAGTTAGTTCAGTGGTAAGCAGTTAAAACATTCATAGCAGTTATAGCAGTTAATGTACATAAAGTAAATGACATAAAGTAAAAGACATAAGGGGTTTTAAGTGGTTCAGAGACTCAAGCTCCTAATCCACTCTTTTGCTTTCAACTAGTAGGATTTCCATTAAGGAAGGGCAGCACCCTGAATCACTAAGATTCCTTCAAGGCCAACAGCCTTGGGACTTCAGTTCACTAAGAACTCTTCAAGGCCAGCAGCCTTGGAACTTCTCTAGTTCCCTAGGAACTCTTTAAGCCTAGTAGGCTTGGAACCTCATTTAGTCCCTCCAGACAAGGATCCCTCAGGCCCTGGCTTCTTGTTGTTGTAGTTGTTGTTGTTGTTATTGGTGGTGCTGCTAAGATGACATTAAGCTTGAACATCATTTGTACTTAGCAGCTTGGTGTGGTCCTCTTTATATTCTGCTTTGAGTCTGGACCACATCTTCTTTGGTGCAGCTGATCTTCTTCTGTTCTGCTAATTTTCATATGATGTCAGCTGTGCACCATCACCATCTGGATTTGCTAAGTTTCTGAGCTTTTGGTAAACTTCGTCTGACACTTAGCAATCCCTGAACCCTTCTTGAATGCTTTACAGACATGATTCTGCTTCTGTTCTTTTTCAGCTTTTGGTTCATGGTGATCTGTAGAGTGGTTCTCTTGATCTTCTTTATACTCTGCCACTTTTCTGAATGCTCTCTCCTTGGCCTTCTTGGCTCTCAGCTTGGCTGCCATCTTCAGTGGCATTCTCATCTTTGTTGATTGAAACTCTAGTCAGTTTAAGTCCTTCTTTAAAGCTGCTTCACTTCCACCTATGCAGTCTCACTGTCACTGAGACTTGTTACGTTAATCTCTGGTGGAACTCGTAGAGTCAACAATAGCATTCCAATAACTCAACGATTCTGCAACTTAGCAATCATCAGCTCTTTTGATCTTTGAAGCTCATTTTGATTTATACTCCTTGCCAATCTTCCCGTTGGAAAGTAGCCGCTGAAAGCTATTCAAATTGCTTCACAGATCTTGAGTTGTTTGGTGTAGACTGCAGATGTGACATGACATGATTTTCTGACACTACAGTCTACTGTTTCACCTACCCCGTCAGAGATGTCATTTTGATGTCTCGGGCTGGTCGACGACTTTATTTCCCCCTTCTGATTTCTAGATCAGAGGTTGTCCTTTTGCATCGATGCTCTTAATAAGCTCTTGTCCGAATACCAACCTTCAGATTGAACCATTGCCAATTCTTCAATCTTTGGATGACCGACCTCTACGATTCTGATGCATGCATTTCTTGGACCTGATCGTAGTGTCTAGTTGACGGTAGAGACAATCACTACGATCTTGAAGAGTGTTCATTGGATCTGCAATGTAGAAAACTTCTTCCTTCTCTTCATACAAAGGTGCTTCAACACTTCGCTTTTGCTTGATTGCTCTCGGATCTACGATGGCTTGACTCTTTGTTCTGGTCCCTTCTGAATAGCAAGACACTTCAGATTTGTGGCGTGTCCAGCTCGCTTTCTCCTTGTGATCTCCCATGCACTTATCATCAATGGACTGACCCAATGCTTAATCAATTTAGCCTTGTTCTTCAGAGGCTGATAGTATCTTTGTGTACACTCCATCAGTTCCTTCTTCATTTGGCAAACACTACGATCCAGGTTGTTTCCAATATCGTCGTCTTCTATTTTCTTGACAGCTCCTGTACTTGCTGACTTTCTTTAGTCAGTTACTGAAGTCTTCTTTTAATCAACTTGCGGAAGACTTCATTCTCGAATGGCTTCACGACTCAATCTGGATGTTAATTGAGTTAGTGTTTAGGTCTTCTGCTAGCTAATATGCCATTTGTTGAGTGCTCTCTGGTTTCCTTCAGGTGGGATGTATCTTTGCAGTACGAACCAGAGGCTTCGTTCCTTTGGATATTTTGGGAGTGTTCATTTATTGAGAATCGTGTTTACTTTACGCGTGAGACCCCAAATTTTATGAATAAATATTTAAATTTCTCGAAATATTTTTTTGAATATTATGGTGTGGATTTGATATAATGATATAGTTGTGGGTAATATTTATAAATTTTGCAAAGTATGTAAGTTGTTATATAATATTCGATTGGTTGGGGAATATTCTTTTTGTCGGGGAATATCCGTACGAAGACACTGTGACGCCCCCAAATCCGGGTATCTTCCAACCCGATAGATGGTGCTACACGGTACTCATAACTGTACATTCATTCTATTGAAACGACATCAAAATGTGTGTATCAACGACATTCTTATTACATTAATAATATTACATCCCGCCCAGGTTCTAAAACCATTACATTCTTTGTTCATCATTCTATAATATATACAACTTACTAGTTTATTACAAGGTAAACTAATCGTTCAGCTTTGTCTTGCCTCTATCCTTGTCAGATCCCTCGGTTCGTTCAGTCCTAGCTGTATTCATATGGTTCAAGCAAGAGTGAGCATAACAAGCTCAGCAAGTACAACAATTTCTTTTAAACAACATGCTTGAAACATAGGAATCGTATATCTTCAATAACTGGATAATAGTTATGAAGTACAATCAATAATTTAAAATTGCATTTCTTTTCCTTCAAAACGCGTTTTACAATAACAATATTGATAAAACATCAATTACGCTCAAGATCATGAGCGTTTCATAATTTCTTTGAAAAGGACAACCCGACACTAACTAAAGTAAGTCCCGGCATATCTTACGAGCACTTCGGGTGATCGGCCCATAGTACTCTATGTTGATCAACACTACATCCTGTTAAATATATGTACGTTTAAGTTTTGGCAACCTCGCGTGCCCATCGAATAATCGATGAAAAATACATTTGTTTATTCATACTCAAAGCTTACCTTGAATGCATGCTCAAACAATTGGTGTAGGATAGCGTTAGCAATTCTATATTGAAAGACTTGTAAATAAATCAATCAACTCTTCAAGATTAGTCTAAGTAGAGATAAAACCGCATCGACCCTTTAGTAAAACACTTCTTGCATCTCATAACATAAATCACAGAAAACTTGGCTAACACGAAGGTTAGACAAGCGTTTAAGAAAAACTTGCCTTCAACGTTTGCTATAGTAAAAATAACTTTTCCTTTCAGTCTTTACGGTCTCTACAATAAATAACCACATAACATACCACATTAGGTCATGAATGATCATACATGGTTCCTAAAATCTTACCCTTCTTCTCAATCTAATCATATATTAGATTTGTTACTATTGGTTTCGGCTTGCCATTATATTTTACATTATTCTTACCAACTTCTTTCTCTTCTATGTCTTATGTAGATTTACTTCATTAATCCAACTCGTTTCGAGTTAATCATCCTTCCTCACGGCTTAATAATATCCTTACGTTATTAATCGAAACTCGATCATCGTTTGTTAAGTACACTTTATTTCATACCATTTATGTTCACGTATTACTTAATAACTTAGTTGTAACTCTTAACGTTATAGGCCTTATCATTATTGAATATGATTCACGTTCTTTATACTTTACATTCGTCATTTAATTACTCATTAAACAACATTAAATTCCTAAAGTCATTACTATAACAGTGATTTAGGAAAGGTCTTATCATGTTCATTAAGTAATTACATAATCCATACTGGTATTGCAAACCATTGGATTCATAATCAACTTGGTCAACAAATTTCTACAGCCGGCTTAGCACATTACGTTGTTTTCATTACGTTCATCTTCAATTGATTATTAACCCTAAATCATCATACATTAAGTGTCTAACAATGCTTTAACAATGTTATATTTACACCTTAGTTCATTACTAATGAGTTATCTTTCATTCTATATTTGTAAACATTCTTGTCTGTCAAAACTCTAGGATTGGCCATGGCGGCCACACTTAGTTTTCTTCATCTCGGCCACACATGAAGTTGAGTTAGCGATGCCCGACGATCTTTGATGGTAGCACTTGCTGCGCCACCCATTTGGCCTTGGGTTGGTGTCGCCATGGCCAACTCAGGTTCTCAAACTAGTTTGCAAAATTTGAAAATTTTATGAAACTCCCGGACTCATAACTTCTTCGTTATAAGTCCGAATTGGCTCGTTCAAAAGCCTACGGTTCACAAATTACATACTCTACACGTTCATGCAAGAATTTTATCTATTTGACTTTGTTTGCTAAAAATTCACCTATTAGTTCATTTTTAACGAAAATGATAAACGTTCGTGAACATTCAACGCTCGTTTCTTCATTCTAAGTCGAAATCTGGTCATTTTTGAGTCCGCAACTCTATAATGCCAAATATGACTTGTCTCCATTGAAAACCAATGTTTCCAAGTTCAATATCAAAATTCGACTTCCATTCCGAGAATTTCACGAATTCGACGATTATCGTCCAAACTTGTAAATTTTGCCTTAACTTCATTTGTTATGATTTGTTCATCATTTTAAATGGATTAAATCCATCATATTAACATCTTGACATACATACTTCATTAACTTATTGACATGATAAGTTATTACTTGTTCTTTGTTAGTCTATAACTTGTAAAAGTATGAACTACTTATGAATTCACTTTGCATGACTTATCATAGCTTAAATCTTTTAACCATCATCCTTACTTCTTATTATTATACAACCTTATTATTTCAACATAAAACAAGTTCCTACAAGTTCTTCCTTGTTTCATAACTTATATGATTACGAATAGCTTATTCGTGACTTATACGGCTTATTAAGACTTAAGCTCTTTGATTACTCATTCCTATCATCCCTTAGCATACATGTTCTACCATTACCCATCTCCCTACCAATGGAAGAAAAAGAGACTCATGGTTTAAGTTCTTACCCTTGAATATCACTTGACTAAGCTTTAATCTCCTTTTTGCTTCTTGAAAATCTCATAATGGAAGTTTGACTTATAAGTGCTTATTCTCTCTAACCAATAAGTTTCTTAACTTGAGAGGAGTTGGGAGAAATTTTAATCAAGCCATCAAATAAATTGAGAGCTCTCTATTTATAGGCAACCTAAAGTGAGGGCATTTTAGTCCAAAGCCAATCCCACCTCCTTAATCACCTCCTTACTATTCCTAGCTTAAGTACTAAGTTAACTTGGCCACCACACTCTTTGCTTGGCCATCACAACATCTATCCAATACTTGAGCATCACATATACTTAACCATTAAGTATACTTGCTAATCACATAACTTAGCCTTTAAGTTTACTTGTTAATCACCTAGCTTATCCTTTGCTTGTTGATCACAACTTTTACTTGTTCACCACACATATGTACTTTACTTGCTTATCACATTAATTACTTGCTCATTACTTTGGATCACCCATGGGTTTAAACCATCCAATAACCCATAAGTTCATACTTTGGGCTTTTAGCTTAACTTATACTTGGGCTTGCATTAACAATTCTTTGGGGCTTTACCATTAGCTTGCATTGGGCTTACACGTTAATTCCTATTGGACTACCCATTTCTACACTTGGGCCTTATCAATTCTCATTGGACTTTACAATGTTCTACACAATCCTATAAATTAAATTCATTTAACTTAAAGCCTTATAACGTATAATTTACGTATAATTCTCGTATTCCAACTCGTATACTTATTTAATATACGATATTCTATCATTCATACATACTCGTATAATACCTCGTATTATACTCGTATTTATTACCTCGTATAATACCTACGTATCATACAATCATAGCTTTAATTCATTATACGCATTTAAATTCCTTCTCGGAACTCACTTTCCCTAACCGTTAGGTTTTAAGTTCGCAGGCAAAAAACTGCGTTTGCCATAATTGAAATATTATTGGATATTCTATCTCACCTCGATATTCTATCATTACGTAGTTCTTGGAAGTTCAAAAATAATTCCCGAGTAGAAATGCGTGAGTAGTATTTTTCAAAAAATTTCTCGGAAAGCTTTTATTTTCGTCTTGGAAATTCAAACACTTTAATTCTATCACGTAGCCAAAATACTACGACATTCCGATATGTCTAGGTCATAGAACGACCTTTAAATAGCTTACTCCCATAATTAATTAATTAAATTCATTTTAATCCACATAATTAAATAAAAATTTAATTCTCAAAAATCCATATTTTCTGGGGCGTTACAGGAACAATCATTGGTGGACCCCACAACGGAAGTATTGTCGTAGTTAGAAAACAATAGAATTATCATTTTATAAACGGCGAAAGTGTTACCTTTAAAACTGTTGAACTACCCGGTAGTAAAAGTACAGTAATACGCGTGGTTGCATAGTAGCACACGGTATTGATTATTGATGCTTACGTGAAAAGTCACTCAGTTATACTCAATTATTGCTACAGTAATTGCTGCATCATATCTCTCATATTATTGATTCAATTATTGTCACATTATCATCTGCATAATATTTTATATGGTTAAATCAATAATTGAGATGAAAAAGTTGTTCATATTATTATTTGCAATATTGATAATGTCTAGAAAGTTCTGTCGAGGAGAGGTTTGGTCACCTAATTGCGCGCCAATAGAGAGAAATCCTTATCGGAAAGCCCCCTCTTTTCTGGGAACGACCTGGTTGTTAAATATTGTGAATTATAATATTAATGATGAATAAGTTTGTGTCGATTAAAGATGAAATTGATAGTTCCATTGTGTTGGATTTATTAGTGTTAGTGAAAATCGACATTTATTTCGATAATAATTGATGTCTGGAGGTTATATTGACCAATCGTAATTAACTTAGGATAAATAAGCAATTAATTGCTATTGATTCACATGATTATAACTATTTGTTCACATGTGTGTACTATTGATTCACATTCATTTACTATTAGGGGAGTTGGTGCAAGATTGATAATACTTGTATGACTAAGTTAAAAATGGAGGTATAGATGGAGGTACTATACTGTAATTCGTATTTTCACATGTCTAGAACTATTAATTCACATGATTTACTATTGATTTACATGATTTACTATTAGGGGAGATGGTTCAAGTTTGATAATACTTGCAAGACTAAATTAAAAATGAAGAAAAAGAGGAAGGTATTATACTATAATATTTTGAGCCCCAAAACGTGCAATTATCGAAACTATATTTTCCTATAAATAGAAGCTCATTCTTCCTTTATTTCTCACCAATTCACTAAAGTTATAGAGCAATTATTATAGAGAAAAATTATAGAGAGAAAGAAGACGAGAAGTCTGCTACCTCACTATTCCAGTATCCAGTCTTCTTTTGAGGTAAGGGGTATTATTCTTTCATATTCATGAAGAGAGTTATTTTCTTTCAATACTCGTAAGGATTGTTATTCCATTCTTTATTATTATGTTAGAATAACCTGTTTATGCGAAGTACCGCATACATGGTGAAATTCTGTTGTTATTCCATTCTTTATTATTACATTGGAATAACTTTTATGCATCGGATCTATCGCATGCCCGTGAATTCTGTTGTTATTCTATTCTTTATTATTACGTTGGAATAACTCAGTATATAGGTCTATCATATGGCTGGTGAATTTGTTGTTATTCCATTCTTTATTATTTCATTGAAACATCCACCGTATATGCGGATTACGCATGACACTGGTTCCATTTTTTTATTATTCTGTTGGAACATCCCCGTCATGCGGATTACGCATGACACGGTTTCATTTTTTATTATTCGTTGGAATATCCTGTCTTTAATGTAATTATGCATGACACGGTTTCATTTTTATTATTATTCTGTTGAATATATCTGTCTCATGGATTACGCATGAATTCGGGTTCTATTCTTTATTATTTCATTGGAATAACCTCGCTCTATGTGGATTACCGCATGCATGGTGAATGATCCTTCTTATTCATTCCTTATTAAATTGTGGAAATGATCATCTATGTGGATTACTGCATGGCGGACAAAAATCCATTTGTAGTTTCATATATTCTCTTATACTCGGTTGGTTAAAGCTTTGGCTTCTATACTCCATGAAATTAGTGGAATATCCTTGATATTTGTGCTTCATCCAAAGATCTTTTCATGGAAATATTCTTCGAGCATTCTTGAATTTTACTCTACAAAGCAAGATCATGTTGACAATTTGACGTTATTGATTTCTCGGATAAATTAAATTATAAATCTTTAAAATTTATCCTTGAACTTGTTTTATTGAATTATTATGTCATTGTCATCATCCTCATGCTTATATTGTGATTAAAGTCATCTTTGGCTTACGTGCATAGATGGACTTGGTATGATTATGATGACGAGGATTATTCTTGGTATAATCATGACCGTAATATGATTTAATGATGTGGTAAAAGTCCTCATTGGCCTGTAGTTCATTGATGGACAGTTGTTGGTATGATTATGACCAGGGATTATTCGGTATAATCATGACCAATGATGATTACATGAATATCCTTGGCCATGGTGGAGGGATGATTCGATGATGTGGTTTATTTATTAAGCCGAGTCTCAACGATAAAGTTGATGAAAAACTTTTTAAATCATAAAAGATAGTAGATTTTATGCTCTACTTGACTCTTCTAATGGATTGCTTATTCCGCTGCAGTTGTTGATCTAAAACTTGTTGTCTATTATATTCTATCAATCATTATACCGTTGAAGGCTAAGGATAATTTATTCTGCATTATCTTAGTTATAATATTTCTTACTGGGCTATTTGAGCTCACCCTTTCTTTCACTGTTCTCTTCAGGAAATGAGAATATAGCTGGGACTGGTCAAGGAACGGATTGACAGTCCAGATGGTTGTTTTAGTAGTCCTCACTATTATGTGAAATAGTGTGAAAATAATTGTAATGAGGACTCCATTGAGAGTGGATATTGTCTAGGAAGCAATATTCTTGTTTAAACTCTCAGCTTATGTTTTGTCGAATTTTACACGACAGTTGTATTAATTAAGTTTGTATTTGAATTATGTACCATGTATCTGATGACCCAAGATGGGTGATATATACCTGTTTTGGGGGCATCACACTACAATTCAGCCTTGGCATTGTGAGCACATCTGTTAAAGCCTTAGATCTGCACTCTACGATTCTGCCTTGGGTTGTGCAGATACTATGACTCCGAGATCAGATCTTGAAACTCTACGATTTCTGTCATTATGCTTGTTGTCTTCATCTGATCTTGCCTGACTACGATCTCTGCCTTTGATACGATCAGTAGACTCTACGACTCTGAGTGTAGTCTACGATTCTTGACTTGGCTTCGGCAGATGCTCGGTCAACTCGTTGGAAGGCTATCTCTACGATTCTAAACATGACTTCCTCAGCAGACTATGATTCTGAGGAAGTTCTACTCGACACACTACGATCCTTCCTCGTCTCTCCTGGCAGTCTATGAACTCCGAGATCTACTATCTTATAGACTACAATTTTGCCTCGATAGCTCTCGAGTTTTCCTTGACTCTCCTGGCAGACTACGATTTTTGGTGCAGTGCCCGACGATCAGACAAGTCTATCTATTACATCATAAGATCAACCTAACATGCTTGATCTTTCTATTTTTATAGTCCTTGTACATCATTTCTTTTTAAGGACTTTACAAAGCTGTTTTGCTTATGTAGGATCAACCTAACATATTTGATCAATTCATTCTAAGTCCTTGTACATATGTTTCTATAATCTATCAGAGGACTATACAACTTTTCTTAATGCAAGCATACTTGCATATTCATTCATATATATATCATAATCAAATCATATGTAAATAGGAATATCATTCACATGCTTATTCCTAACACATATTATCTTTCCATGACTTATAACAATTTATAATTAATTATTATAATTTATCATGACTTTTCAAACTCTGGAATCATCATTAAATGATTTAAATATTAAATAATTCTATTATCATTAATATTTAAATAATATCCAAATATTAATGAAGCCATTGCTAAAATATTAAAGTTATTTATAATAACTCAAAATATTTTTAAAGTATTAATATTACCCTTAAATAAATTTTAAAATATTTAAAATCATTTTTAAACAATTTCCATTAATATTTAAATATTAAGGTATTATTTATCAAAATATTAAAAGTCATTAATTATAACTTAAAATATTTTTAATTCATTTATATCCTTTTAAATGATTTTTAAATCAATAAAACTATTTTTAAACTATTTATTTAATATTATTATTAAATAAATCTAATACCATTAATATTAAATAATTAATGAAATTTACCTTAAAATATTAAAAGCTATATTTTATAACTTAGAATATCTTTAAACTCTTTATTTTCATTTAAAATAATTTTTATAATATTAAAATCATTTTTAAACTAATTTATTTAATATAATTATTAAATAAATCTAATATCATTAATATTAAATAATTAATGAAATTTACATTAAAATATTGAAAGTTACATTTTATTACTTAAAATATTATTAAATACCTTATTATCATTTAAAATGATTTTTAATATAATAAAATTATTTTAAGTTAATTTATTTAATACATTTATTAAATAAATTAAATATTAATAATAGTCAAATAATTACTAATATTTGTGGAAAATATGTCAAATTATTAAAAGTTAATTTCTATAACTTAAAATAATTTTTAAAACTGATTTTCTAATTTTTAGAATTTATTTTCTATTTTTAAAAATTAATATAATTAAAATTAATAAACCCGTCGCTATAGCCTTTAGCGACAAAATCTGTCGCCTTAGGTGTTCTTGAGGCTCAAGAACATTCAAACTCAGTTTCGAGTGACCTACTTTGACCATGAATCATTTACTGTGTATTGTGTTTCTAGGCTAGCTATTGATCAGATCTTGTAGTGTTAGTGTAGAACTACAAGTATCCATCAAGTTCTGGGTCAAATTACAACATACAAGTAAACTATAAAGACTCAAACTAACTGTCAGACATGTTCTGGGTTTTCTGGGTTACCCAGAAACCCAGACAGTCTCAAGTGGTCTCCTTGTGGCTCATTTAATCAAGGGTTAAGCTCATCGTTAATGTGTTATAATAGTTTAGGATTATAGTCTACATGTCAAGGTACAATTATCAATCACTGTGTCACCAAACTACAATGTAATCCCAATATAGCATTCGGTCAAACCTTGTCAGAAATAACGTTCATCAGTTTTCTGGGTACCCAGAAAACTGAGTTCGTGCTCGTCTAGGCTAGTTTAACCATCGATTACTTTCATTCTATTTGTTATCTAAGTGATATAGGAGCATGAATCTGTAATACACCTACAAGAGTATAACTTTAATACACTAACACAAACAAATCAACAAATATATGAAAGATCTGGGCCCATGAACTTGTTGTCAGACACTGATGAACAAGTTCTGGGTTACCCAGAAAATTCAAAGTCATGGTCGGTCAACGCAGTTTGACCTTCCATAACTTGCAATCTACACCTGATCTAAGCATGATTTCAAGTACAGATCAAAGTCCTTCTAGCATACTACAAGTCCAAAATAGATAACACACAACATCATAAACAGAGAGAGATCTACAGCCCCTGACATTCGTTGTCAGACCACAGTTTTAAACTTTTTTTAGATTTTGTAAATCTTTATATTCGAGCATATAAGTGTTATGGATCCACTATTTAGCAACCCAGATCATTAAAAGACACCCTCTAACACATATCTAACTAATCATTAACAACATCTAACATTAGATCGTAAGATTTTAAAGATTAGGGTTTATACCTCCTTTTTAGCTTTGATCCTTGAATCTGACTTCTGATCTGCTATAAGTGATAGTGGGGCTTAATTGGGGACTGGTATAGCAAGGTAATTTCAGAGGTTTGGGTGGGAGAGAAGTGAGTTGAGTGTTGGTAAGTAAAATGAGCAAGTTAGTAACCTTTCTCTCTCCAATTCTATTTATAACATTGTGAAATGCTTAGGGCTGATCATGTTTATCAGATTTTTATTGATTAAAGGCTATTATTAGACCACATGGCTAGCTAGAGTTGGTCACCAACCACTTACTAGGGCTAGATCTACACTTCACCTTATTAAAATATTCAAAAGGGCAATTATGTCATTTGGCTTTTACTCTTAGTGGCAAAGTTGTCAATTTATATTAACCCTTAGGGTTTAACCCTAAGATTTCCTAAGCTCAATATCTAGGATTATGTATTAAGGGCAAAAATAGAAATCTTAGTCTCTACAAATGTGAATTAGGGTTCCCTAATTAAATTAGGTTTCCTAATCACTTAGGACTTGCAAATTAGGCTTTATAATGTACTAATTATCATAAGCTTGCTAAATTAATAATTAGGGCTGATAACTTATCAATTAGGGTTCTAATTTAGTAATTAGGGTTTACCTAATTAACATTAAACATAATAAAGGTCATTAATTATATAACACATAACTTAACAAATCTTACAGTCATAGTTGACTTCTGTACTATAGTTTATCAGTAATGCTAGGGTTTTGTACTATTTTACTGCAACTGTTTCACACATTAACATTACACACATATCAAGCATGTTTATATTACTGAAATATAAATAATATTATATTATTATTCCCATTCCTTATTCAAAATCCAGACTTAGGGTTTTAAATTTATATCTGACATAACCTTCATACATACCATTATTAATTATGTTAAAATAATTAACTTAACTAATACATATCATAATAATCATATCATATATACAATAATCATATTTTCATGGAAAATAAATAAATATTTTTATTACAACATAATTTTATTATAAGAATATAATCTATAATGATTAATAATTCTAAAAAGAAATTATTTACATCTAATAAATAATTTTATTTATCAAATATATACATATACTTTACTTTGCACATATTCCCTCCTTTATATATTAAAAAAATTATTCGCAAAATTTCTTATTGAAAATATGGGGTTATTAACTCCCTTTTTCTGAGTATCTACGATGTAAGCTAAATAACCTACACATCCTTTCCTTAACAATTTCTTGGCCTGCATCATTATAACGCAACACGATTGCTTAAGCGATGAGCTACCATAAAACACTACCTTAGACTTACTCGGAGTCTGAAGGTTCACACACTTGTTCTGACAGTTAATTACTGCCGCATGGTTATATAACCAATCCATCCCTAGTATTACATCAAATTCTCCTAGTCTAATAGGAATCAAGTCTACGCTTAGTTCATGTTCTCTAATGTTTGCGTGATAATTTCGATAAACGTATTCTACAGGGATTATTTCCTTATTCGAAACTTCTATGTTCAAAGGATCTTCTAAACGCTCTCGGGGTGTACTAAGTTTCCTAGCAAATTCTTCGGATACAAACGAATAGGTGGCACCTGAATCAAATAATACATAAGCATTTATATTATTGATTGGGATTATACCTGACACCACGTCCTTTGCAGCTACTGCGTCCTGGACGGTCATGTAAAAGGTTTGGGCGGTCGATCGGTTAGGTTACACAAGTCCACCAATCATTAACTTGCTCCCTCCTCCCTGACCTCCGCCAGCTCCACCACTTCCTTTCTTCAGGCAATCCTTTATTTGGTGCTCTGTTGATCCAAAAGCAAAACATCCCCTGATCTTCTTTGGTTTTGGGCAATTTGGCGATATGTGCCCCTCTTGGCTGCAATTATAACACGTACTTTTTCCCTTCCAGCACTCCCCCTGATGACTTCTTCCACACTTGTTACAAGCTTCAGTCCTCTTCTTAAAGTTTCCGTGATGACTCCCACCTTGATTATTATTTCTGTTGTTGTTGTTGTTGTTTTCCCATTTTCTCTTTCCGGAGTTACTCCCTCCGCTGCTGCTTCCTCCATGATGCTCACTACCAGTGTTCTTGTTTTTCTTCTCCTTTTGATATAGACATAAGGCCTCACTGCCACCTTTCGTAATGATTGCCTTCTCTAACAATGTCGCAAAGGAATCAATCTGGAAGACTGATACCTTATTATACAACCACAACTTCAATCCTTGCTCGAAGCATCTCGCCTTCCTTTCCTCATCCCCAATTTGGTGCTCCATAAATCGCACTAGTTCATTAAACTTAGCTGCGTATTGCGCCACCATCATGTCTCCTTATTTTAACTCCATGAACTTCACTTCCATCCTGCTCTTCATACTCTTTGGGAAATAGTTCTTGAAGAACAACGTCGTAAACCTCTCCCATGTTATCGTTCCTTCTCCCGCTCTCTGCTGATTAGCTTCCCACCAATAGTTCGCTTTTCCCCTCATCATGTATGTGGCAAATATTATCTTCTGGTCTTTTGTGACGCCCCCAAATTCAGGTATCTTCCAACCCAACATATGGTGCTCCACTGTACTAATATCCATACAATCATTCCATTAAAATACAACAAAATGAATGTAATTACTATCTTCTTATTACAATCAAAGTATAATCCTTCCCAGGTTCATAACCGATTACATCATTCGTTGTTCATAATGTAATAATACATACAAACATACTAATCTATTACACAATGGCTAAGCATCCATCTTAGCTTTGCCTTTATCTCTTTTGTCATTCTCAGTACGTTCATCCTTAACTGCAGTTATATAATTCACCCAAGAAGTGAGCATGACAGCTCATCAAGTTTAACAAAGAATAGCAGTAATACCACATTCGTGAATTATATAACAATTCATACATAACTGAACAATAGTTATGAAGTATTTTGAAATAACAATACTTTAACAGTTCATAACATCAATTCCCAAGGTATAAAGTAGATTAGGAATTCTGAACCGGTCGATAGACCATGAACAGTAACTTTCAGTTTTCATACTTGAAAAGGATTTCAAAGCACTAAGGTTGTTACGTCCGCATTACTTACGAGCACTTCTAGGTGATCAACCTATAGTACTCTATGTTGATCAACATTCATTTATTAAACGTATTTACGTTTAATATTTTTGGCAAACTTGCGTGCCCATCGAATAATCGATGAAAATACTTTTGTTTGTTCATTGACAAACCTTACCTTCACGTCCGTACCAATTACTTAGCATAGGATAGCGTTAACATTTCTATATAGAAAGATATGAATAATAATCAATCTATATCTTACGAATAGTCTAGCCGAGTTAAAATCTGGCATCGACCCTTTCTTTAAAACCAGCCGTGCAATTCAGTTCAATGAATCACATAAAACTTGGCTAACTTGGAAGTTAGACAAGCGTTAAGAAAACTTGCCTTTCAGCGTCTTCAAATAACTTAATCGACTGACCACAACCTTTACAGAATCTACATGATATAATCACATAGTACACTGTAATTAGCTATCAAACAACTGTTCACATTGTTCTAACAAACTTCTTTCTCTTCTATGTCTTAGTTAACTTAATATCAATAATAAAGTCAACTCGACTTTTTACCCTTCATCCTGGCTTATTAACCAACTTACGTTATTAACCAGACTCTAACATTTTCGATGAAGTACCAATTTGGTTTACCAGTCAGGGTTCATCGATAACATTTCTTGTTCAACATTCATAACTTACTAACATGCATTCAATTCCTAAGTTCAATACCATATACCTTAGTATAGGTAGTATAGGAATAACTTTAATACACTTATGAAGTGTACAAACAATACCCCTTTATGTCCCAGAACAATTGAAGTTCAAAACCTAAGTCACTATCCAAGACCTCAGACTTCGCATTGCAACATGCGACCTCTATAGCACTGGGATCGGCATGCGACGCTTGATTAGCGATGTCTGGTTCCGGTCTCAGGCAACAAGTACAGTGAGACTTAACTCTAACAGTGGCGCTATGGAGCCATTTAGCGATGTTAATACACCTTTGTCTTACAATAACAAGACGACATTTAACACTACGTCTAGAGCCGCGGCGCCAGACCTCAGTACCAAAATTTCAATAGTTTTGAAAATTTTTGTGAATAATTCTCCGAACAGAAACGGATGAATAGTATTTTTACGAAAATTTCTCGAAAAACATTTATTTTCGTCTTGGAAATTCTAAACAATTAATTCTAGCACATAGCCAGATTACTAACCATATAAACACATTTTAGGTCATAGAATGACCTTCACATAGCTTACTCACATAATAAATCAATTAAATTCATTTAATTCACATAATCAAATAAAAATTTAATTGTCATAAAAATCCAATTTTCTCTGGCTTTACATCTTCACCCATGCGAGCTATAGTGAAGGCCTTCTCGATCTCCTTGATCCAGGTTTGCGCAACTATCGGGTTAGTAGTTCCCTCGAACTCTGGGGGTCCTACACTCTTAAAGTCTTTGAAGGATGTTACTGGGACAACTTGGGGAACGGGTGGTACATGTTCATTCCTTCCCCTCAGGGCTTCTCCCAATAAATCTATAAGTCTCTGTATCGGGTCTACTGGTCCTCTCTCATCATTAACTGACTTTTCTGGGACAGTTATTCTATGTTTGGGCGGTATTTTTCTGCATCACAAAATTTTCTATTTATTATCTAATTACAATACTCAGACATTTCTCAATTGAAAAGAATTAAAGGTTTATAACACGTTCCTGAAATAAGATCATTTATATTCATATGCCAAATGGTTACAATACATGTTCTTTTCTAGCATACTACTATAAATGATAACACATATCCCCCAGTATCACAAAAGATGGGGACAACACCAGCTTACTACCCCTCTAACACTTTTCAAAAGTTGGGGTTTACTACTATCTCACATCTTACACAAAAGACTGAGATTTAACAACAAAAATTTAAACAATATATAAATAAAATACTACAATTACTAGATTTCATCCTCTAGACTAAATCTAACATCCCACGCTCCACGGCGCTTTGATATTCCTTCTGAGTAATGTGTACCACCATATCTCGGCTTATGGTATACCGGGTCTGTTCTTGCTCAGCTGGGTAGTGATTTACCCCATCTATCAATCTCTCCATGGCCATGCGTAGAGCATAACCCATCTTTTTCATCTTCTTTCTCTTGCACCACACTTCATCCTCTAGATCATCCGCCCTATCATTAGCTTCCTCTCACTTCTCCTCGAAGTGAATCCTATCCATCACCTCCATCTCTAACTGAGTTTGGAGAGCCTCCTTCTCCGTCCTCTTACTCAAAACCCTTTGCTCTATTTCCTCCAACTTCCCTGCCAACTCAACGTTCCTAGCCACTGCTCGGTGAAACAAAGTCCCCATCTGGATCCCTGCCTCCTTACAGTGAGCAATTTTAACCTCCATTTCCTGCATTGCTAATTTCCTCTGATGGTCCTCGTCCCCCAACTTCTAGAACTCAGACTCCCTCTCCCTAGCCTCAGCCTCTAGTTCCTCCACTCTACACCCTAAATCTAAAATCTGCTCCTCATACTCCCCCATCATCCGATCCTCAAAAGTAGCCTCGTCGGAGTCCTCCATAGGCTCGGGCTCCTCCTCCATAGGCTCCTCCTTAGGGCCAGACTCCTCGGGTAATGGCTCCATCTTTTCCTCCTCGTCATCGTCATCGATAGGGACCACTACTGATATAGGCTTCGCTATCAAGGGTGTCTCAAATACTACGTGGATGTCACGAGGCTCCTCCTCTACTACTTGGCTAGGTCCTCCCATGTCAGTCATCCTGCAATCACCAACATAAGACAACAAAAACAACGACTCCATCAGAATGTTAAATAAATATAAGTTCATTATATAGAATGAAGTTACATTTTATAACACCCTAAGTCTCACAAGGAAAACTCTACATGAGTTTTATCTCCTTCCTAACTTCTAAGTTCTCCTGAGTTATAATATAAGGACACTCGTTCCTAAGGTTTATAACAACAGCTTTGATACCAACCTATGACTCCCCCAAATTCGGACCGCCACTTGGTCACTCGAATTTGGTTCATCACGTGCTCATGGTAATACAATAATAACTAAAATCACACATTCACAGCTAAAGATCTAATTTAGAATAATATACAATATTTTATTATAATTATTACCCCAAGTCTCAAGAACCTCATAAATGATTTAATAGATTACATAATAATATCAAATAAAGACTTATTACATAATCCTGCTTAAGCTTAAACATAGTCTGAAAACAGTCTTAATACAACATAATAATTTTAATTAATAAAGGAACAAACTAGTCGGTAGCCTTGCCCTTGCCCTTGTCTTTCCCAGAGACACTTCCCTATTCTGCCTTAACTGGAAGGTTTTAAATAAGCAAGAATGAGCACAAATTGCCGAGTAAATAATATACAACAAGGGTAATGAGTATTAAATCACGAGTTATATATATCAAGGTATAGTCTCAGAGTCTTAGAACAATATTATGAACAATGAGTATCAACAATTCTCGAATCAAATCTTTGGGATATGAAATGATAATTCAATATAGATCAACATATATATATGAATTCAAAGGTTATCAATGTATCCAACTGGATAAAATAATTTATACTGAGCAGTCACTAAAGACTATTGAACATCTACTAGAATTACCAATATTAAACTGATAACCCAAAAGAATCAAGTACTATAGATGATCAATCTACAATACTCTATGTTATGCATAACACCACAATAATATCCACTCTTGTGTTGGGGTTTCCAACAACATACACTCCCTTTACCATAAGGGTTTTTCAACTCAGTTTTCAAGATTTCCGCACCAGTCAATTGGTTTGGACAATTTTTTTTAAACATGAATATAGTCTAGCCGAATCAAGGGCATAGACACTTTCACAATATTCAAGAACATTACCAAGTTCAACATGAATAATAGTTTTCATGAGAGTTTAAACATACTTGTTCAATTGAACGAATAAGTAGGTTAACTTGCATTCAAAGAGATAAGGTTTAGATACTTGCTTACGATATCCATTGAATAAAGTAATGCAAGGGTTTAGGATACTTGCCTCAAGCGTAGTTTACCAAAGTAAAGCTTAATATCAATCCAATGCACTATGATATCCTATTCATGTATAATCACATTAGTTATTCAAGTTCAACATGTACACCTATTATCTTAACTTACTATCATACACAAGTGTACTCTATCAATGCTAACATATATTGTTATTCTTCTAGTTGCATAATCTTATACGTATGTCATTACGTAGCTCAGAACTATCGTTAGACTTCATCATTTAAAAACACCTTGTTAATTCAAGCTAAGATAGGTGTTAACATGAAAGGCTATACTAGCATGCTGTGTCATGGATAGAAATAAGCATAATGAAGTTATACTAGCTTGCTACATATTTCAGAAATCACAAAAGTCACTTTCCAAGAGAGAGGAGGCGCACCCTCATTTTGTGGGGAGTTTATATTTAGAGGCGATTTTACATGCTGAGCACGCGATCGCGTGGATTCAAATTCAAATAAGTGAGCAATCACTTGCTTGGCCTAGCTTGCCCATCCTTACACACATAATATATATTAAAATGTCAAGGGTTCTTTCGTGTCTCTCAAGTTCAATCTAGGTACCTTCTTTCATAATATGGTTCTAAGTTGAACATCTCAACAATTTAAGGCCATTCAAGGTTATGAAACCACAAAGTCTAACATGCTTGATTCTTAAACATATAAGGTAGTCATTTAACTCATTTTAGACATGCTTGTGAGTATTCATATTACCTATGTGTAATTAGCATCGTTTTGGTTTGAAAATATGCTTTGTTTACGCTTCACTTGAATTACGCTACCTAAGCATGGTATATATATATATATATATATTTATGTTACATGAGTGAGTCTAAGAGTATCATCTAACATGTTCACAAATATCAGATTCTAACTCTTAACGTAGTATGTTAATATTCATGTTCAAAGTGCGTATTTTCATTAGTAAAACTTCTTCAAGCATGCAAGGTAAGTTCACACATCCCATATCATGCTCCCATAATCACATCATAGTTTACATAGGTATGTTTTAAAGTTCAAAACTCAGTTTATGCATAGTTCATGTACACATAGCTAATATAGTCTTTTACTTGCATTTTTCTTTTAATTCATGCTTGACTACACCATACCCTTTCCAACAATGTAAACTAACATATTGGTCACATTTTTAATGTATATTAGAACTTGATACATTAGCACATAAAGTCAGAACATGTATTACGCGATGTTTATCAAAATTTAGTTTCCAAATCCTTATACTTCTTTGAACGTTTATACTTAAATCAACTAACATGGCTTACTATATACATAATAGATCTCAGTCCACAAGTTAAGGTTGTTCATAAGCATATAATAACCACAGTAGGCATGCTCAGAATGGAACAAGTCACAAAAATTACTAGACATGACTTGCGGTGCAATGCATGCTGCACAATATGGTCATGTATATAAGTGGTGGTATGGTAGTGCCACTTCGAACAAAATGAAAAATAAAGGCTCTTCTTCTGCAGAACTCCAGCACAACCAACACCAAACCTGAATCCAAACAACCTATACATCTCCTAATCATGCAAACAAACCCAGACAACACAATGGCATGCTATTCTACATCAATTAACAGAGAATTTCTAAAATTATAAGAATTTAGACAAAACTCAAACTAAGAACAAAAACAGAAATTATACCTCCTTGAAGCTTAAATTGTATTCCATCTCTTCTCTGATTATGCTCCCTCAATGTTTTAGCAACTCTCACTCTCTAATGTACTTATTAGTGAAATTCTAGCAACTAAGAAATAAAGAGTTTGGCTGCCATTTATAGAGAAAAGAGTTGCCCAGTTCATGGCTTTGTTCCATAGTTTGATTAATAGGAAAATGGAAGAGAACAATGGGTAGAAGAGAGTTGGCCAACTGCCAATCCATATCCATCATCACCATGGATTTGTAGCTGATTGATTTCACACAAAGAGAATATAGGCTACTATTTGAATACTGTTGGGACACTTAATATGGGACACATGTTTTAAATCTCAGCAACTATGTTTATAATGCTTACTTTGTTCCCAAAATGAAATTTTAATGTGTTAATGCTACTACATAATGGAAAGTTAGGGATTATTTATGTACTCACATCATATAATCCATGTACATTATTCCAGTCTAATTATTATTTATAACATGTATAGACTCCATTTAATTACCCACTAGTAATTTAATATCCCCTTAAAACTTTATTATTCCAGTTATACTCACTTATTGGAATAATTTGAAATTCTTTGAAAGAGTACATCTTTTAATTTTTCCACTCATACTTATTGTCACATAAGCAATTATTTATGCAACATATAATTTCTTACACTTTTCTATATAGTTTAATAAATCTTAATATATGGTTGCTATATATAGTATAGTCACATAAGTGTCGCACTACACTATATAATATAATTGTATTCCATATATTTTATATATTTAATTATTGTACACTTGCACAAAAAATCAAGATAATCTTATTATATTAATAACTTACTTATTTGTTTTATGCCAAATAAATAAATTATTCATCTTATTGATTAATTAACACTAATATTAATTAATCCACTCCTCATTGATTAATGTAATTATTGATCTCTATAACAATTAATTAATATTATACAATAACAATTAACAATTAATATTAATTAATTGTTCACTTAATAATTCCTTCGTCGATTAATATCATTATCAATATTTCCCATCACTGTGCCACACAAGGCTTTCAACGAGTTCATCGCAAACTCCACATATTCTCAATTATTCAATTATTTAATATAATTGAGTTATCTTATCTCGTAACACAAAATCATTTATATTTCAATAAATATTTATTTCCATTAATATATTCATTTAATAAGATGTGAAAATTCTCGGGTATTATATGGGGTTCGGCCTGAACCAAGAAAATCACCTTTGGTACTCATTTCTTAGTACCTGAATTAATGAACTCCCGGGTGAGAAAGTCGGGAATTGAATTATCACTTCCTTTAATATATTCAATATCAAAATAAAAAATACTTAATAAAGATTGCCATCTAGCAAAAAATTGCTTAGAGGCTATATTTTCAACATTCTTTTCAAGGATATATTTAGCTGATTTGCAGTGTATCCTTACTAAGAACTTTTGATTTAATAAATCACATTGAAATTTATTAATGCATAAAACTAAAGATAAAATTTCTTTTTTAATAATACTGTAATTACGTTGTATGTTATTCCAAGCGCTATAATGAAAATGAACAATTTGTTCAATAGAAGAAGGGGTTAGCTTTTGTTTGAGAATACCTTCGAAACCAATTTTAGAAGCATCTGTTTCAATGATTTTGAATGCTGAATCATTAGAAATGCCAAGGCAAGGTAAATTTTTGACATACTTTTTGACTTGTTTGATAACTGAAGTATGAATAGTTGTCCATGGAAGGGGATTTTCTTGTAATCACTGAAAAAGTGGTTTACAGATTCTTCTAAGATTTTCGTAATATTTCCCAACGTAATTGAGGGAGCCTAAAAATCTTTGAAGCTGAGTTTTGTCAGTGATCTAATAAGGAAATTTGTTAGCAAATTGAATAGCACGTGTAAGGCCCGAGAATTTCAGGAATAAATAATTATTTCAATATAATAAGAAAATGAATATTTATTTCTAAATATTGATGTGTTGTACGATGAGTAATTCGATTAGTGAAAAATGAATTGAGAAGTGTGGAATTGACGTTGAGAATTGTGAAAGGCCTTGTGTGGCATAGTATGGAATGAGAAAATTCACTAAGTGAATTAAAAGAGAAATAGTTATTAAGAGGAAGATTAATTGTGTATAATTATGTGATAAATACACTCTTGAACTAGTAATATCACCACTATAGAAGTTGAATTATATCATGTAAAACTTGTGTGGTGATAGAAATTGGAACTAGCTTGAAGCTAAACCATTTTGCCTTTGCTAAGGGACCCACAAGTAATTGCGCCTCCCAAAGAAAGACAAAATGGCTTAACTTTCGCCAAATGGTAAATCTGGGAAAATTAGTTTCTACTGTAGAAATGAAATGGAACATTAATGTAAAGTGTGACATGAATAAAATCATATGATAAGAATACATTCTAATGATATAAAGTATCAAGTAGTACAATAAAATCATAAGTGATTTTAATACAGAAATAATTAAATATCTGTGTATTCCAGAAATTAGGAAAGGAAATACGTGTGTAAAATAAACAATTAATATTAAATAATTTTATAATGTGGTTATGTGAGTAGTAAAAATAATTGTGGGAGGTACCTAGACAATAATATGATATGAGTACATAAATAATCCCTAAATTTTCCTAATATGGTAACAATTGTACATTAAAATTACATTTTGGAGTTAAAGTAACTAACTAAGCCAAATTGGAGCACGTTGCTGTAACATAAAATTCATCAGTTATACCATAGTACAATGAACAGTGACCTAAGGCTAAAATACGTAACTTCCAAGCAAGAAATCATTGGCTATGGAGATGGCTGGTGGTGGGTTGTTAAAAGACTCTCAAATAACCAATGTTTTCTTCCATTACACCATGAATTCAACCTCAGTGCAATGTAATTGCCTAGTCCAAGTTTCTTCTATAAATGACAGCTCCATTTTTAGTTTTTACGTTACTTGTAATTATCTGTTGAAACTCTGAGAATTTGAGTTTGTGTGTGGGTTGTCCAAAGAAGAGGCTAGCAATCTCAGAAGGAAGAAACTAAGTTTATTAATCTCTAAGAGGTATAAAAATCTTAGCTTTTGCTCTTCGTTGGGTTTTGTCAATTTCTTGAAATTACTTAAATTTCTTTGTCAATCAAAGTGAATTAGCATGAAATACTGTGTTTATGAAGTATGTATACATGTATGAACTCTTAAATGATGGATTGGAACATGTTTAAACTGAAAAGAATCAAAGTAGAATAAGGCTCTATAAAAAGCAGTGCTTTTGCTTACGATCGAGCATGGCGCGATGATTGCGCCTTATTTATACTAGGGTGCAGTAGCAATTGCTTGCATTACACACCGTAATTAGTTTCTGGATTTTGTTATGCTATGTTGTTGCTAATATGGTATTATGACTTATGTATACATGAAAAAGAGGTATAACATGTATTATGAAGCTTTCTTGTGAGTTATGAAGTGTCCAACATAATTTAGTAGGAGATCTTTAACAAAGACTTTAAATTTTAAAAATAAACTTTGTGGAAATTCATGTTCTGTAATTTTGGGCTTAGTAGTCTATACACATAACTGATTTCACACATAAATGAGCATGATATATGATTTATAGTTCATTTGTTCATGACCTCCTTATTAGGCTTTGTGCTAAAGGAATTTTTCAAAGAAGAGTTTGTCATTTCAAAGCTAATGTACATGAGTACTACATGATATACATTCTGATCTTGAAAAGAGGATTTTCACGACTTAGTTACTTATGATAAAAGTTTTAAAGTTGTCTTGTATATGTTAAAAGCTTAAAATGGTTTCAAAAGAAAACTTGAATATGTTTTCAAAACAAGTTGCATTAAATATGAGTATTGGGATTCTAAGGATTTAAAGATGTCATGTTATGTCTATAATATCTCTAGACATGATTCATATGTATTGAGCATGATGATAACTAAACCAAACATGAGTTTAAAGCATGACTCAAAGTGTTAAACAATGATAGTTGTGAACAAGAAATATGAATACTATAAGCATGCGTAATAACAGATTGTGAAATCACTCTATGTGGACATATGGACAAGTTATAAAATATGGTAACTACATGATCTTGTTATATTTTAAGACCATGTAAGTTGTAGGTTAAAACTTTTAAAAATAAACTCAAGAAGGGTTATATGCTTATGTGAGATCCTCTAACATGTATGTATGTTAAAATATATGTGCATAGGTGTGTTAGAGTTGAATGATGAAGCAGAAAGTGCATACAGCTCGACCACGGTGCGGCTGAGGGGACAAGACAAATTGCTGCTCATCCCTAAGCTTCTGAGCAGGGGGTAACTGCGCCATCCAACAGTCATAAATAGTTTTTATTTTTGATCTGAAGTTCAAAGCATGCTTATATGATTACATTAACTTGTATTATATGACCAATATGCTATAAAATGTGTTAAGAAGCATGCTAGGTGATAGAGATGAATGTTAATGAGAAGTTATGATGTTAAGTCCAAAATAAGGTTTACAAGCTATAAAGCAATGGTTTGAAAAATACGTTGTTTGACCTTGTGATCTGATTTGTGCTATGTGATGTAGTGTATATAAAGTTACAACTAAATTAGATGTTTATGTGTATGATTGATGAGTAGGTTTTTAACCTACGATTTATCTTCATTTAGCTTGTTATATTGTTAGTTTTTGAAATATTTCATGTTGCTTTTGATGGGTTTTTGTTCTTGATTGTAGGATAATAAGTGAGCTCATCAAGATGTTAGCATTGGAAGGAAATTTAAGTAATTTTAGACATTACGCATGACGGTAGTTGCCAGCTTACCATGATGACAAGCGAGGAGAGTGCTGAGCGTATGCATTCTTGTGAGAAGATTCTTGAGCATGGTGGCCGGCCGTCTTGACCTAATACTAAACTTTGGCGGGTAAGTACTTGGTCAGTCAGTCAAAGTTGGGCTATTTTTAGTTGCTGGAATTTGAGTTGTGATGGGAGAGTTAACTTCCTTATGTAAGAAGTTTATAATAGGAGTGTGGTAAGGAGGTTATTCTATGTTAATTGGGAGTGTTATGTTTAAAAACTTGTTGGGTCTAATTAGGAGTTTAATGTTTATTAGAAATCTTATGTGATGAGTTTGAGATGGAGTAGAATCGAAGTGATAGAGCTGAAGTGAATTTACTTATGTTAAGTGCCGGAGATTCAAGGAGAACACACACACTTGGAGACATACAATTGAAGAGCAAGAATTTGGAGGAAGAAGAAAAGAGGTGATTTCACGAAGATTGCATTTTTGAAGGGCAAGAAGGGTGGTGTACTACTAGTCCTCTTTAATTTCAATTTGTGTAATCAGGATGATGATTTCTTTTATTTATTCAGTATTTAATTCATTAGTTATGAACTAAATTACTTTTTAGGCTTGCAATGGATCTTTAATGTTGAATGACAACTATTATGCCTTGATTTAAGTTTAATAAATTATTAATTTAGTTTATCTATTTTGATTTGTGATGAATTTATGAATTGCTTGATCACCAATTTTATGTGAAATTTTATGGATTCGAGAGATGATGTATGATTCTAGACCTAGTCACAATTGCATGTGTTCTTGAATTCTGTGATTGAATAGATTCTTGATTTATGTTAGGGTAGAGATATACCTAGCATCACATGTAATCTAGAAAGAACTTGGAATTAAATCCTTCTTAATTGTAATTCACATATAGATATAGTGAATTAGTTATTTAGGGTGTTTAACTTAATTCTATCTAATTTATGGATTTAAGTTGATATGGTTTTAGTGCATTGGGAAATGACTAATTCTACATGAGTGTTCTTGATTAATAAACTGAAATAATAAATTAAATTGGAATAAGGTGTGATAATTGGAATGATAATTAAAGTGAAGTTGTAAAGCCTAATTCTCCATTAATTGTTTGAAATTAAGATTTTTAAGTTGTGTTAATTAATTAATATTTTTGGTTTATGAGTTTTATGAGTTATCATTCTTAATTTGGATTAGTTTAATAAAATTAGGTTAATATAAGATTGATAATTGTTAAGATTAATTTCTTGTTATTATCTGTGGGAACGATACTCTACTTACATTTTATTACTTGTTGACCACGTATACTTGCGTGTTGTGCGTAATTAGATTTTACCCAAAATTGATTGAACTTACATATATGAGTTTATATAACTAATAAATATCCTATACGTGTGAATATATTATGATAGGATTCGAAAGAGGGTATTAAGCTTTACTTTGGTAAACTACGCTTGAGGCAAGTTTCCTAACTCACACAACTTTGAATTTTGTGCAAGTTATCGAATTTCATTCGATTCGTATATTGAATGCAAGTCTCCAAACTTCACCCTTTGATGGTGAAAGTTTCCTAACTCACACAACTTTTAATTTTGTGCAAGTTATCGAATTTCATTTGATTTGTATATTGAATGCAAGTCTCCGAACTTCACCCTTTGATGGTGCAAGTTTTCTAACTTACATAACTTTGAATAGTGTGCAAGTTGCTAAACTTCATTTGTGTTTTTGTGAAAGTTTCCTATCCTTCTCATATTGTATTGAGCAGGTTATTGTTGAATTGAAAGTTATTCATTTAAGCTTGAACTTTATTTCCAAGCATGCTATTAAGTGGTTTTAATTACTTTACAATTATTCCACATCGATATTATGGATATTCGCACTTAGTGCACTCGAGTTCGTACAGTTTTGGACTTGTACATCATTTAAAGTTCTATAATTCTTGAACTGTGTCAGATAGAGTCCGAACCTTTGTTTGGTCAGATAAATGTATAATGTTTTATAAAAGCTATTCAAACCAATTGATGGCAAGGATTCTTAGACTGAAAGAACACCCCTTTTATTATAAGGGAGTAACCTAGGTATCTATTATAAGATACAAAGAGCATATTTAAATGTTATGCATATACATGGTGTACGCAAGGCTGATCCCCTCAAGTACTTATTCTGTAGCCAGTAACCAAAGGGTCAATCAGCTATTGATTCCATTGGAGTTTTATAGTTCAAAGTCTACTTGACTATCAATTATTCTAAAAGAAATCATTATCTTTGCTTCTAATATTCATATTGTGAATCCTTCAAATATTCATATTGTTGAATTCATTGTCAGATATTTTCCATTCATCATGATATGTCCTTATTGTTGTATTTAAACTTGCTGAGAAAATGTGTTGCTCATCCTTGCTATATCATGAATTATATTGTAGCTAAGCCCGAGACCTCAGGAAATGATAAGGGTAAATGAAAGATGTAGGATAGTTGTGAGGAGCAGAATTTACCTTATGCCTAGTTTAAACTACTGTTATGTAATATGAACCCTAATAATTATTTTAGGGTATGTTTATAAGATTATATTAAGGTTATCGAATCTTGAGACTAGTAACACCTTTTGAACGAATGACGTACGTTTATTATATTCTGCATTTTAGTTATCATATGTTGTTTAAAGGTGGATGCATGTATTTTATCGTGACGATGTAATAACCCGATATTTTTTATATTATTAAATCAGAAATTTTGTGTATATATATATTTTTTTATTTTAAAGGTGAGAATGCGTGCAAGGTAATGTGTATGTATTTATGTGATGAATATGAAATATATTTATTACATGAATAATTTTATTTTAGAATTATTGATCATTATAAAGTATATTCTTATAATAATAAATTTTATAGTAGAAATGTTTTTATTAATTATTTTTCATGAAAATATGATTTATATTATTTAAATAATATATGAAATGGTTATTAGAATTATTATAATAATTATTCTATTTTGTTATATGAATTTATTTCAGATTAATTAAGCTAATTATTTAACTTAATTAATAATGTTTTATATGACAGATTAATCAGATTTGGAATCAAAACCCTAATTCTGGGTTTTGATCAAGGAATTTAGAATGATAATATAATATTAATTATATTTTGATTTTTCAGTGCTATAAATATGTACTATATGTACGCATTATTAATGGTTGGTCAATATTGGTGTATTACGACCAAACCCTAATAATATTTTTATAAACCCTAGTATTACTGTTAAACCCTAGTTTCGAAGTCAAATGAGACTTTAAAATTGTTAAGATACTATGTTATGTAGAATATGATCTGTATTATAAGTGGATAAACCCTAATTAGTGATTTAAACCTCTAATTTCTCAAATTAGAAACCTTAAACAGTAATTAGCTAATTGCTAAGTGGAAAATCTAATTTAAAACTCAATTATGAGTTCGAGACTGTTATATAACTGTGTTATATGATGTATGTTGTGTATTACATATTTTTTTTTGATTAATTAGGTGAACCCTAATTAATATTTAGAAACCATAATTTCTAAATATTAGAAAAAACCTAGTTCAAGTTGTTAATCCCTAATTTAAAAGTCGAATGTAAGCTTAAGACTGTTATGTAATCATGTTAATGCGTGTAATGACCGGTATTAGAGATATTAACCCTAATTAGGGAGAATCTTTATTATTCAAAACCCTAATTTTTTTTAAAAGTATAAACCCTTATTATTTTTCTAAATTATAAACCCTAATTTGCTTATGGTAAACCCTAATCGCTAAATTGGGAAGTTTAATGCTAATTAGTGTATCTTAAACCTAATTAGCAAAGTGCTAAGTAATTAAAAACTTAAATTAATTAAGAAACCATAATTTGTATTTTTAGAAACTAATTTTTATTTTTATTTTAAGCCCTAAATGAAAGCTTAGAAATTTATTTGTTGGTAAACCTTAGGGTTAAACCCTAAGGGTCAAACCCTAATGGTTTGCCAAGATACCATTTTACCATTAAAACTATAAATCAAATGACTATTATACCCTTGTTGTATTATTGTAGGAAACTTCTGATATTTGCCAACACTTTAGTTGGTTACCAACTCTCGACTTCATTGTGACTGAAATTAAATGCATACCAGCCACAACAACTCAGCCAATTCATTACAAATTGTTATTTATAAGATCCAAGAGAGAGAGAAAGCCACATTTTGCCCATTTTTGTTCAAACACCCAACATACCTCTCTCAAGCTCAAACCCATGAAATATATATGTATACCAGTCCCATAGGCAAGCCCCATTAACACCTTTAATAAAATTAAGAAGCTAGAAACAAGATTTAGCAAGAAAGGTATAAAACCCTAGACCTAAAATTTGATCTTTAATTCCATGTTAGATGTTAGTTTTTGTGTGTTAAATGTGTTGTTTATAGTGTTATTAAGTGATCTGGGTTAATAGATGTTAGATCTATAACATCTATAAGCTCAGATCTAGTGTTTTTACAAATCTGGAAATTTTTATTTTTGTGTCTGACAGTCTAATGTTAGTCCTCATAGATCTTTGTATGTTATGTGTTTTTGTTGTTTAAGTGTTTGATCTTGTAGTATGTTATGAGAGCTTTGATATAGAACTTGATTTAGAGTCAGATCTGTTGTAGATTGATAGATATTGTTGGTCAAAGGTCGTTGACCGACCATGATTGGAGAAAATCCGGGTAACGCAGATCTTGCCCAGAATGGTCTGACAAGACCTTTGTCGCCTCGGATCTTGCAAGATATTGTTGCTATATTATGGTTGTTGTATCTAATCTGTAATATGTTATATAAACTACTCGTTTATGCTTTAAAATCTCCTAAATATCAAATTGGGAGGATTTAGTGGCCGGTCAAAGTAGCTATCTGGAGCATGAAATTCGTTTTCTAGGTAACCTGGAAAACGTTTGAGCAACTTCTCTGACAGACATTGACCGACATGGATCTTGATATTGTAATGTTGTTAGATCGATATTATGTATTAGATGTGTTGTCTTACATGTTATCTACAAAATGAAACCATAATAACACCAAAACATTACCAGGATTGCAAGTTGTGGAAGCCCAAAAGTGGTTACTCGAACTGTTCTTCATTTTTGGGCAAACCCAAAAATGAAGAACATCTCTGACAGCCACTTTGGATGCTCAGATCTCCTTTGTTATATGTTGTTTGTTCATGTTTGTTGTTGGATCTAGTAGTATTACACTAGTACTACAAGATCAAGGTATTAGCTTGCCCAGAAACACACTGAATCAATGTTTAATGTCTGGTCAAACAACTCACTCGTTCACTGACATGTCTTACTTGGTTTCATCATGAACGCTCAAGAACACCTATAGCGACGGTTCTGTTGTTATAGGCAGTCTTTAGCGACAGTTTATTTCTAAAATTAATTATTTTTATTAAATAAATAGAAAAAAATTAGTTTTTAATTATTAAAAAAACAAAATAAATTATTAAAAATTATTTTAAAGTCTGAAAACTAGTTTTTTATAATTTTTAATATATTTCATAAATATTTAATATTTTGAGATATTAAAGGTATTTAATTTATTTAATTATAATATTAAATAAATTAGATAAAATGATTTTAATACTTGAAAAATTATTTAAAATTTTATTATGGTATAAGAAAATATTTTAAGTAATTTTTTATGACTTTTAATATTTTGTGATGAATTTAATTAATTAATTTAATATTAATGATAATTAAGTTATTTAATTAATGTATTAAATAAATTATGATAAATAGAATTAATGATTTAAAAATCATATAAAATGATTTAAAGGTTATAAAAATATTTTAAGTTATAAAATATAACTTTTGATATTTTTTCATGAAAAATATTAATATTTTAATATTAATGATATTATATTTATTTAATATTTATATTAAATAAATTAGTTTAAAAATGATTTTAATATTAGAAAATTATTTAAAAAGAAAATAAAGAGTTTAATAATATTTGAAGTTATAAAATATAACTTTCAATATTCAAAGGTAATTTCATTAATTACTTACTATTAATGATATGAAAGTTATTTAATAATTAAATAAATTAGTTTAAAATGATTTCGATATTATAAAATAATTTTAAATTAAAATGAAGTGTTTAAGAATATTTTAAGTTATAAAATATAACTTTTAATATTTAAAGGATAGTTTCATTAATAATTTAATATTAATGATATTAATTTAATTTTAATAATATTAAGTTTATTTAATAATTATATTAAATAAATAATTTAAAAATGATTTTATTTATTTAAAAATCATTTAAAAAAAAGGCTATAAATGAATTAAAAATATTTTAAGTTATAATTAATGACTTTTAATATTTTGATAAATAGTACATTAATATTTAAATATTAATGGTAATTATTTAAAAATGATTTTTAATTGTTTTATAAATCATTTAAGGGTAATGGTAATACTTTAAAAAATATTTTAAGTTATTATAAATAACTTTAATATTTTGGCAATAATTTCATTAATAGTTTTATATTAATTAAATATTAATGATAATATAATTATTTGATATTTAAATCATTTTATAATGATTCTAATGTTTGAAAAATCATGATAAATTATAATAATTATTTAAAAAAATTATTATAAGGCTATGAAAACTAGTGTGACTGAAACTTAAGTTGTCTAGAATATTATTAAGAGTACAAAGTAGATTATTAAACTCAATAATCACTACTAGAAAAACAAGAATACGTGACGAAATTTTGTGATAGTTTTTAAAAACAATCACAAAAGATAGTAATTTGTGATGGACTATTTAAGCATTCACAAAATAATAGTATATATGATGGCTCTTAGTGATGACTAATCTTGCCATCAATGTATTATAATTGTGATGGCCATGCCAATCACACTAATTTTAATACTAATTAGTGTATCTTAAACCTAATTAGCAAAGTGCTAAGTAAATAAAAACCTAAATTAATTAAGAAACCATAATTTGTATTTTTAGAAACTAATTTTTATTTTTATTTTAAACCCTAAATGAAAACTTAGAAATTCATTTTTTAGAAAACCTTAGGGTTAAACCCCTTAAACCCTAAGGGTTAGCCAAGATACCATTTTACCATTAAAACTATAAATCAAATGACTATTATACCCTTGTTGTATTATTGTAGGAAACTTGTGATATTTGCCAACACTTTAGTTGGTTACCAACTCTTGACTTCCATGTGACTGAAATTAAATGCATACCAGCCACTACAACTCAGCCAATTCATTACAAATTGTTATTTATAAGATCCAAGAGTCAGAGAAAGCCACATTTTGCCCATTTTTGTTCAAACACCCAACATACCTCTCTCAAGCTCAAACCCACGAAATATATGTATACCAGTCCTATAGGCAAGCCCCACTAACACCTTTAACAAAATCAAGAAGCCAGAAACAAGATTTAGCAAGAAAGGTATAAAACACTAGACCTAAATTTTTTATCTTTAATTCCATTTTAGATGTTAGTTTTTGTGTGTTAAATGTGTTGTTTATAGTGTTATTAAGTGATCTGGGTTGATAGATGTTAGATCTATAACATCTATAAGCTCAGATCTAGTGTTTTTGCAAATCTGGAAATTTTTGTTTTTGTGTGTGACAGTTTAATGTCAGTCCTCATAGATCTTTGTATATTATGTGTTTTTGTTTTTTAAGTGTTTGATCTTGTAGTATGTTATGAAAGCTTTGATATAGAACTTGATTCAGATTCAGATTCAGATCTGTTGTAGATTGATAGATATTGTTGGTCAAAAGTCGTTGACCGACCATGACTGGACAAAATCTGGGTAACCCAGATCTTGCCCAGAATGGTCTGACAAGACCTTTGTCGCCTCGGATCTTGCAAGATATTGTTGCTATATTATGGTTGTTGTATCTAATTTGTAATATATTATATAGACTACTCGTTTATGCCTTAAAATCTCCTAAACATCAAACTGGGAGGATTTAGTGGCCGGTCAAAGTAGCTATCTGGAGTATGAAATTCGTTTTCTGGGTAACCTAGAAAACGTTTGAGCAACTTCTCTGACAGACTTTGACCGGTATGGATCTTGATATTGTAATGTTGTTAGATCGATATTATGTATTAAATGTGTTGTCTTGCATGTTATCTATAAAATGAAACCATAATAACACCAAAACATTACCAGGATTGCAAGTTGTGGAAGCCCAAAAGTGGTCACTGAATCGTTTCTTCATTTACGGGCAAACCCAGAAATGAAGAACATCTCTGACAACCACTTTGGATGCTCAGATCTCTTTTGTTATATGTTGTTTGTTCATGTTTGTTGTTGGATCTTGTAGTATTACACTAGTACTACAAGATCAAGGTATTAGCTTGCCCAGAAACACACTGAATCAATGTTTAATGTCTGGTCAAACAAGCTCACTCGTTCACTGACATGTCTTACTGGGTTTCATTATGAACGCTCAAGAACACCTATAATGACAGTTAAATTATTGCTATAAAGCGATCTTCTTAAACAGTTTATTTCTAAAATTAATTATTTTTATTAAATAAATAGAAAAAATAGTTTTTAATTATTAAAAAAATAAAATAAATTATTAAAAATTATTTTAAAGTCTAAAAATTAGTTTTTATAATTTTAATATATTTCATAAATATTTAACATTTTGAGATATTAAAAGGTATTTAATTTATTTAATTATAATATTAAATAAATTAGTTAAAAATAATTTTAATACTTGAAAAATCACTTAAAATTTTATTATGGTATAAGAAAATATTTTAAGTAATTTTAATGACTTTTAATATTTTGTGATGAATTTCATTAATTAATTTAATATTAATGATAATTAAGTTATTTAATAAATATATTAAATAAATTATGAAAAATAGAATTAATGATTTAAAAATCATATAAAAATGAGTTAAAGGTTATAAAAATATTTTAGGTTATAAAATATAACTTTTGATATTTTGTAATGAAAATATTAATATTTTAATTTTAATGATATTAGATTTATTTAATATTTATATTAAATAAATTAGTTTAAAAGTGATTTTACTATTAGAAAATTATTTTAAAAGAAAATAAAGAGTTTAATAATATTTTAAGTTATAAAATATAACTTTCAATATTTAAAGGTAATTTCATTAATTACTTATTAGTAATGATATGAAAGTTATTAAATAATTAAATAAATTAGTTTAAAAATGATTTCAAAGATTATAAAAATCATTTTAAATGAAAATGAAGTGTTTAAGAATATTTAAAGTTATAAAATATAACTTTTAATATTTAAAGGATAGTTTCATTAATAATTTAATATTAATGATCTTAATTTAATATTAAAATATTAAGTTTATTTAATAATTATATTAAATAAATAATTTAAAATGATTTTATTTATTTAAAATCATTTAAAAAGGATATAAATGAATTAAAAAATATTTTAAGTTATAATTAATGACTTTTAATATTTTGATAAATAGTGCATTAATATTTAAATATTAATGGTAATTATTTAAAAATGATTTTTAATTGTTTTATAAATCATTTAAGGGTTATGGTAATACTTTTAAAAATATTTTAAGTTATTATAAATAACTTTAATATTTTGGCAATAATTTCATTAATAGTTTTATATTAATTAAATATTAATGATAATAGAATTATTTGATATTTAAATCATTTTATAATGATTCCAATGTTTGAAAAATAATGATAAATTATAATAATTATTTAAAAAAATTATTATAAGGCTATGAAAACTAGTGTGACTGAAACTTAAGTTGTCTAGAATATTATTAAGGGTACAAAGTAGAGTATTAAACTCGATAATTACCCGATAAAGTCGTCGGTACACCGACATGTTTCAGAAATTGATATGGACTTAGATATTTTGAATGTATTAATGTTTGTTTGTGATTCAATGACTGTTGAATATATGTGACAATGTGATTAGGTTATGTGCTGACTGCAAATAGCAGTGCTATCTGTTATAGTATGTTATTCTAATCGATTAAATAATCTTATTAATGATAGGTTTCGGTATAAAAGATAAAACTAAGTTGCGTAATGTAAGCAGCAGACCAGGCAAGTATCCTACCTTTGCATTTCCTTTATGCAATGGATATAAGTAAGAAAGTTTTCAGAATTATATTATTATTGTGCCAGATTACTAACCCTATTGTTATATATATTATATCCGATCATTGTTTATCAACATGATATTATATTGTATAATTCAGATATATATTCTGTTCGTTAATTTCTATATATGATTATACAAGTGTCCTCATTTGGATAATCATTGTATTTAATCACATGTTGATATATATATATATATATATATATATATATATATATATATATATATATATACCTATTCATCCCCCGTATGTATATATTAATGAAAAGCCGTCTATGTTATTTGATCAGCTAGACACAGATTTAGAAATATCGTTGAATATGATAAAACCTTTTTGTATTCAATCAAATTATTTTGGTTTGAATTCCAGACTAAGTATGAACATCCCGAACAAGGGAAAACTTTTATGCGCCCAAGGCGAACAGAGTGAACGATAACATTGTTCTTCCATGTAGTATTGATCAATACAGGGCGCATGGGATGTACACCCTCGCGCCCGTAAGTTATGCCGGTTTGTAGATGAAGTTCTGTTAAACCTATTCAAAAATTGAAAATAGTGTTCATAGTATGTCACCTTAACCCTATTTATAGTCAATACGTAGTTTCAAAAATTTGATATAGAATTGTTATGTTATTATTATCAGTTCAGTTTGCTTCACAACTATTGATTTGTTGTAGAAGTGATGTATAAAGAAAACATTTAATTCTTTCAGCTAATTATATTTATAATTGTTATTACTTGTTGGGCACCCAAATGCTCATTCTTGCTTTAAATTTAAATGTTTTCAGCTAGGCATGATCAACCCGAAGGTTCAGACAAGAACAAGTAAAAAGGAAAGCAAACAGAATAAGTGTTATGATATTTTATGTAATAGTATAACGTTATTAAGGAAATGATATTTATTATTATTATTATGTATTATAATGAATGTAGTAAAGGTTGCGTACTTGGGATTAGACTCTGATGTATGAAAATTAAGTTTGATATTTGTATATTATTGTTATAATTATTAGTATTATTCCGCTCATAAAAATGGTATCGTAAAGCACCGAGTTCGGGTTTCAAGTACTTGAATTTGGGGGCGTTACAGACGATTAGACCGGGGTCAGAGGACCCATATTCAGGGTTGTCATAGGTTGGTATCAGAGGTCTAGGTTATAAACATTAGGAATACGAAATCGAGGTTATAACCTTAGTAGAAAACTCAAGTAGAGTATGTAAGTGATGGGTTGAGGTAATCCATCGAGTTTTATTGTGATACTGAAGTTGTTTATTTAAATAAAAAATGATTGATAAACGTCTTAAACTTCTTTATGCTAACATGGATAACATATCACATAAAGCCTAATAGTTTTCTTCCTTTCCTCAGATCATGCTGCCTAGGAGACTACTGCGAAACCAGAGGGAGGAAGGATCGGTTAACAATGTTATAGGGGAAAATGTTGATGCAATGCAGAACTTCGTTAACCTATTAACTGAGGCAATGAAAAACAGACCCCTGCCAGTAGCACGGAAGCCAGGACATCACTTGGCTAGCTTTAAGGACTTTAAGTGAACCTTGGACCCAATTGAAGCCCAGACATGGATAGAAGAAATGGAGAAGGTGTTTGAGGTCGCACGAGTGGCCAAAGCACAGAAGACAAGTTTTGCCACTTTCATGATGAAGGGCGAAGCTAACTATTGGTGGAAAGCCAATAAGGGACGAGCAGACGAAGAAGTTATTCCTTGGGACAAATTTAAAGAGCAATTCCTCAAGAATTACTTCTCAGAGAATACACAATAGGATATGGAAGTTAAGTTTCTAGAACTAAAGCAAGGTAGTATGTCTATCATAGAGTACGTAGCAAAATTTAACGAGTTGGCCCGATTCGCTTCACATCAGGTTGACACGGAGGCTAGGAAGGCAAGGAGGTTCGAATTAGGACTGAAACCATGGGTGCAGAAAGCAGTGGCTGTATTAAAGATTAAGAATTACTCTGATCTATTAGAAAGGGCTATCATTTTCGAAGGAGGCAATGAAGCCATCGCTTGATTCAAACAAGAAAAGAAGACCGGTCAGGAAGGACAGAAAGGGGGAAGCAGCGGAGACAACAACCCCAATAAGCATAAATGGATGGAGACTCAATCCTCTAGAGGTAATAAGTCCGGGGAGGCCAAGAAAAGTATGAAGTGCAACAACTGTGGGAGGAATCACTCGGGGGAATGAATGAAGGGAAAGAGTGTTTGTTATCGTTGTGGACAATTGGGGCACATGGTTCCTCAGTGTCCAAATAAGTAGAAGGGAAGATGTTTCTCATGTGGAGCCACATACCATCAAATCAAGGACTGCCCGAAGAGAAAGGGTGATGCAGCTAGCGGCAATTGTAACCACAACAACAATGGGCTAAACATTGGAGGGCCAGCCAGTCAAGCCAATAGACCAACGGCACGAACGTTCAACATGACCGTACAGGATGCGGTGGAGTCTAAGGACGTGGTGTCAGGTATCATTTCGATCAATTATATAGATGCATACATGTTATTTGATTCGGGTGCTACCTTCTCTTTTGTTTCCAAAGAATTTGCTAAATAGTTAAACTTACCTCATGAGAGATTAGAACACCCTATGAACGTAGAAGTAGCGAACAAGGAAATTATCCCCGTAGAATACATTCATAGGAATTATTATACCGAATTGCGAGGATTAAAGCTCAAAGTGGATTTGATACCGATTCATTTGAGGGAGTTCGATGTAATCCTTGGGATGGATTGGTTATCGATTCACGGAGCAGTTATAGACTATAAGAAGAAGTGTGTACATCTTAAGACTCCGAATAAGTCGAAGGTAGTATTTTATGGTAGTAAATCCTCAAGACAATCTCATTGTCTGACGATGGTGTAAGTGCAGAGATTGCTTAGGAAGGGTTGTATAGTTTATTTGGCTCACGTGGTTGATACTCGACGAGTCAAGGGAGAACTGAGTCAGATACCTATTATAAGGGATTTCATTGATGTCTTCCGCAGACGAGATTCCGGATTGCCAGGGAGAGAGATTGAGTTTGTTATTGATTTGGCACGGTGGACAACATCAGATACAAAGTGCCATATCGTCGGGTAATCGGGTATAGATGAAAGAACTGATGGATCAATTATAAGAGTTATTAGATAAGGGAAATATTCGACCGAGCGTATCACCGTGGGGAGCACCAGTCTTATTCGTAAAGAAAAAAGATAGGTCGCTAAGACTTTATATCGACTACCAAGGGTTGAACAAGGTCACCATTAAGAACAAGTACCCATTGCCCAGGATTGATGATTTGTTTGATCAGTTGAAGGGGGCGAAGTACTTTTTAAAGATTGACTTGATGACCGGTTATCACCAACTGAAAATGAGGCCAGAGGACATTCCAAAGACGACATTTAAAACTCGGTATAGACACTTTGAGTTTCTAGTAATATCATTCGGATTGACGAACGCGCCAACAACATTTATAGATTTGATAAACAAAGTGTTCAAATAGTATTTGGAAAAGTTTATTGTCGTATTCATCGATGACATTCTAGTGTATTCAGAGACGGAGGAAGAGCATGTCGAGCATCTTCAGATAGTGTTGGGGACTTAAGGAGGGAAAAGCTGTATGCAAAATTCTAAGTATGAGTTTTGGTTGTAGAGAGTGCAGCTTTTGGGACACATTATCAACAAAAATAGTGTTTCGATGGATCCAGTGAAGGTAGAAGCGGTTATCAATTGGGAGCAGCCAAAGACGTCGACAGAAATCAGGAGTTTCTTAGGATTGGCGGGATACTATCGAAGATTTATTCAGGATTTTTTGAAATTAGCATCGTCGTTGACCAATCTTACTAGAAAGACAATTAAGTTCGTTTATACGGAGAAGTGTGAAGAAAGTTTCTTAGAATTAAAGAAGAGGCTTAGTCAGGCACATGTGTTGGCCTTACCGAACAACACGGGAGGGTTTATAGTGTATAATGATGCGTCACACCAGGGTCTTGGCTATGTACTGATACAACATGGCAGGGTCAATGCGTACGCTTCACATTTGTCGACGTCGGGATTTTTATTTGTCCCTTTTCTATTCTTGTTTTCTGGTGTTCTCATATTATGTGAGATTTGTTTGAAAAAACAAGTGAAAAAGGTTCGACATGTATCATGTCAAAGATTTGACTGTAAGAGTCGCCAGTTGGGGTTTTTAACTGGTTACACCAATGCAACCGAGAAAAAGTTTGCACATTGACCCAGTGATGTGGCACTACTAAACGGGTCTGTGAAACCGAGATTCATTTAGGTTCGGGGGTTTGATTATGCGGAGGGAAGGTGTTAGGCACCCCCAACATCCATGTTGCCACGGTGACCGCCACTTTTCAAGAAACTGTTATATAAATATGTGTGTGTGTGGATCAATGTGAAATTTATTTGGAAGTAGTGCGAGGCCTCGTTCACACCTATATACAAAGGGTTTGAATTTATAGAAAAATTCAGTTTTAAACATGATATAGCAGTGAAGTTTTGTAAAAGAGGTTTTTCAAACCCTTGCTCAATAGTAATTGAGACCTTTTCATACTTCCATTTTATTATTAAATGTTCGGCTTGGTTTGCTTTTATTTTTGAGATGCGAAGCATCTTCGAGAAAATAATATATAACAGTGTTGAACTCCTCATGGGCATGACAACCATCTAAGGAAATTCAGACACCGTGAATAAGTTACAAGCTGCTTACAGCTGAAAAAGTCCATCACGGGAACTGAATCTAGATTCAGTGGACTGAATCTGTGATCACATGATTCCTAAGCTTATATGATGCCGCAGTTTATATGAAAAGCAGTTAGCGATTATATATATAAAAGTCAGAAAATATATATATCTGTACATGATCAACCACCACGAAGCACTTCCATGGGGATCAAAATTTAAATATATAAAAGTTTATATATATATATATATATATATATATATATATATATATATATATAGAGAGAGAGAGAGAGAGAGAGAGAGACATGATCAACCACCACGAAGCACCTCCATGGGGATCAAAATGTAAATAAAGCGAAGAATGCGATCAACCGCCACAAAGTAAACTCTAAAGGGACTAAATGTAAATAAAGCAAAGAAAGATGATCAACCGTCATGAAGTAAACTATAAAGTGGGACTAAATGTAAAGAAAAGTAAAAGGCCACAAGTAAACTCCGAGCTGACATAAATGTAATATATATATATATATATATATATATATATATATATATATATATATATATATATATATATATATAGCGACAAATCATTTGAAATGATAAACCGAGAAAGGGATTAAGAAACACCATGTATGCTATCAGCTTATATATATATATATATATATATATATATATATATAAAAGCAAGTAAACGCTCAGCATATAAGTCTAGGCTCAATCGAGGCATAACTCGATAATGTTAGTCCATATATAAAAATATATACATTTATAAGTATAAATATATATAGCGAAATGAAAATCACAGATTGATCAAGTCCTGCATACACACACAACACGACTCTCAATGTGAAGAATAGTGTGTGCAAAGATGAAGAGAAAGGATTTATAGAGTGTGAGAAGGCTTACAGTGGGCTGCCAAGGCAGGCTTCTATGACTCTAGATGGATAAACACTCAGCTCATGCTGATAAAATATAGCTAGATGTGGGCTAACAGGTGTTTAAAATGAGAAAGCACTCAATATGGGGTGTGTACAGAGCAAATTGGACAGGGTTTCCTCGTCTTTTTCCCTTTCAAATGATAACCCCAAGATCTATATTTATAGAATTTGGAGCCAGCCAGTATATCACTGGCCGCCCGGGGTTCCCCGGCTCTGGGTCCCACCTTTCAAGCACGTGCACTTTCGTGCCTTTGTGATGTCCTTCGAACTTGTAGAACTTCAATCCGAGCATCTGAATGAGGTGTACAAGACCTTCTTTGGACTGCTTTTGTCAAGAGTTATGCAATGACCTTGGATTAGAGGTTGTACGAAGTCAGGAAGAGGGGACCATGCCCATGGTCTTCAAGCTTCAAATTCTATCCGGTGTCTTTGCCTTTTAATAGTCACTCGAGTTGGAACTCCTCGACTCTTGTGGGACATTGCTGTGTAGAAATGTATGTATGAAATGTTGAGATGGCACGCTGGGGTTGAGGTGGCAAGATGATGATTTTGCCTCTTACCGGGGTTATGTCCAGTTTGGGTTGATAGCAGACGTTGCTCAGGGTTACATGACTGCTGCAAGTGTTTGAATTCCGTAGGGTCATCTTTAAGTTTGCCTGTCTTCCCGGTGTTATCTCCGGGTCTTTGGAATTAGTACCTTGGCAGGAGGTCTGAGATTGAAGCTGATTGCATGCATTTGAAACAAGAATTTTCAGAGTTATCGTTGGAACTGCAACAACATTCCTTGGGGTTATCTCCAAGGATGAAACTCGGGGTTATCTCTGAGGTTGGAATTGATATTCTCGGTGTGTGTTCCGGGGTTGAGACTGAACTTCCGGTAGTATCCAGAATGGTTGTGAGCTGTCTTCCAGGGTTACCTCTAAAGGCGAATCGCGCCTCCCGCAATGTTAGTAATAGTGCGAGAAAATTTCAAGTGTCTACAAATGCCCCTCTTTATCATATTCATGCAATGCAAGGCATGGATAGGATAAAGAATCCTAGACACTTGAAATGCAACAAGATAAACATGATGCTATGTGCAGCAACATGATGCATGTATGATGCATGTATGTTGTTGGATTGTTTCCCAACATGATGGAATGATTGCTGGTTCCCTGTTAATCCTTCCAGGGATGACAATCAGTGATGTCTTGGACATGCGATCCAAGTCTTCAAGAATGTTGACGTTGGGGTTATCACCAAAGTCCTGGATTCTTGATATAGACTTTACTCCAAAGATATGCCTCTCGTGTGCAAGAGATCTATGGGGATAAAGCTATGTCTGTTTGAGGATGTGTATAACATATTCCATGATCCTGTCGGAGTTACTGCCAACAATATGTATTGTTAGGGCTTCCTGACCTTCGCTGATGTGTGTATCACTGGATAGATCCTTGTTGGGCAAACTGTCAAGGCTGTTTGACGTTCATTGATGTGTGTATCAATGGTTGTATTGCGTTGTGACCCTCGCCGGGGAAGGTTGTGGATAAATGCACTGATGGATGTGATCATCAAATGGCCTCTGATGCTTTGATGGGTTTACTTGCCATCGGTTGAAATGACGTCAAGGCTGCTTGACCTTCATTGACACGTATATCAATGGTTGAATTGCGTTGTAACCCCCGCCAGGGATTCGTTCATAGACGAATAATGCATTGTAACCCCCGCCGGGGATACGTGGATGAATGAAAGTCTGCGTTGTGACCCCCGCCAGGGATACTTTATCAATGTTTGAAATCGACATTGTGACCCCCGCCGGGGAACACGTCTTTTAGGGTTACAACCCTGTGTTTGGCGGCACGGACCTGTGTGAGGTATTGCCGAGAACAATTTGTAAAAGCTGAGGTCACTGGTATAATATACCTTACATTCAGGGGAATACCAATGAGTGACATATGAAGCCAAAGTTTGGCCCGTGAAAACAAAGATTACAGGTTACTCCGCTCAATCGCGTAGCGTTTTTATTCCTGATTTGGCCTTTTCATCTTGTGAGACCTCCTTTGCAACTCGAACCAAACTAAGTAGGAGGAGTGGGACCCATTTAATATATTGCCGTGTTTAGGGCTTAGCTCACCCTACAGCTTCATCACTCATGCTTTGGGCATGGATTATCGCCCTCTAGCTGGTTTGAGAGGGATGATCACCTACCACCCACTAGCCGTAATGTGTCAGTTTGACCAATTCCAGGATTTCCATCCTTTTGAGGGGGCATCGAGTTAACGCTTTGCTTCTCGCCACTTATCAGCAGAGGATAGATCCAGGTTGTATGCCTGTTGGGATCAACGTGAGCTAGCTGAGTTTTCTGTCAGTCATTCGGGTTGTTCTATAGAGTATTCCGCATGGATGGAGACAGAGACTGCATCGTCTGCGGAAGTATCCACAGTATAGGGGATTGATTCCGATGATGAGGAGACTATGGAGGAGGCTGATATTCCCATCGATGAGGATTTGACTGTTGGGTTGCCAACATTTATGATGGATTCTCCCACTACGAAAAGCTCTTGTGATCAAAGATTCGAGATGATGTCTGGAGTAGAGTCTACATTTGATGACCTTTGAGAGAGATGAGGCTAGGGCCTTGATGTTGATAGCTCTTGATGGGAGAGACGCAACTCTATTAGAGAGAGATGAGGCCAAATCAACCAGAGATGCATTGATTATAGAGCGATATGTTGCCCTATCTGCATGCGATGTAGTCGTTACAGACAGTACTTTAGTGAGATCCCTTACGACTGACATCCTTGCCGATATGAGTGCATACATTAATGAGCATCATGCCACCATGCAGTTAGCCTCAAATTTGCTAGCTCGTGTAGATACCATTGGGCAGGAGCTTGCAGCGTTACCTCCTTCTTCGGAGAGGGATGCTATGTTAGATCTGATAGTCCGCATACACAAAGATCCGTAGATAGCCTTGTATTTTCCTGCACAGACTATCTTAGCCATTTTGTCATGTATAACACATATGTATATATCAAACAGTATTATGTATGGCAGGGAAATATATTTTGATTCACTTCCCTATCATTTGTGCCTTGATACTTGCTTGATATTTGCCTGTTTTTTCAGGGCTTATGATCATGATGCATTCTAAACTCCTCCTTGATGTGTGGACATTGTGACGTCAAAAGATCATTCAGAACTGATCATTGATTTGTGTGTATCCCTACCATCTTTATTGTTTTGGGACTGGTTTCTGTATGGAAATGTGGAGAGGAATGTGGCTTTTCCTCTTTGAGATTGACCGCACCACAGATGGTTGCCAACACTCCTATTTATGAGAAGCCTAGTTAATTCCATCTCTTATGGATTGGTGTTGCTATTTGAGGCACAACCGCAGCTTAGATGGTTGCCGAATCTCCTATTTGTGAGGAGAGGTTAGGTAGTTCCATCCCTTTGGTCTGAAGCCGATGAAATGTGGTGGATTGAAGTTCGATCCCAGTACCGTGTGACAAGTATTTTTGTTATGGTAGGGGGTTAGACTGAACCATAAATGGCTGCCTATGTACTCCCATTGAAGAGGAAATCAGGTCTGCGTAGTTTGAACCTGGTGTAAGAGGTTCAACACTGAATGTGAAAGGTAGATAGGTGTAGAAGCTTTATTGATGAAGAAGGGTGTAGAAGTGTTTTTGTTATTTTTGTTTTTGTAGAAGAAGGGCAAAAATGTTTTTGTTGTTTTTTTATTGCGACCGGGCCATATAGAATATGGTTGCCTACGTACTCCTGGGTATTAGGGAGATCAGGTTGATGTAGTTTTCCCCTCAGGACCAATTGCAGTTGAAGAGAAGTATGAATCCCATGTGCAGGCTATACTGCGGGGAGAAGAAAGTTTGATCCCATTATTGGGACAAACTGCAGGTGTGGAAAAAGTTTGATCCCGTCTTCAGGACAAACTGCAAACGTAAAAAAGTTTAATCCCATCTTCAGGATAAACTGCAGGTGTGAAAGGTTCAATCCCTGGGGGATAACCAAAATTTTGTGAAAGTTTTGAAATGAGGTGAAACTAGGTTGCTGGTTTGAAGTGTATGTTTCCCCGAGGGGCAGAAGAGTATGTAAAAAGGGTTAGAAAACCAGAATGACTGGTGATCTGATGATCCAAAACCAGGATGTTTGCTTGATGGAAACCTCAGATATAGTACCGTTTCACGGTGTCTTAGTTGATAAGCTGTGGAAATTCATCGCCATCTATTTCCTGTAGTTTGAGAGCGCTTCCTGTCAATACCTCCTTGACAACAAATGGGCCTTCCCAGTTAGAAGTGAATTTTTCCTTAGATTGATCTTGGTTGTCAATGATCTTCTTCAAAACCAAGTCATGTTGTTTAAACTGCCATAGCCGAAATTTCTTATTGTGGGATCTTGCGATCCTTTGCTGATATAACTGACTATGGAAGATAGCCGCGGTTCGCCTTTCGTCTATTAGAGACAATTGGTGATACCTGTCTTGTACCCATTGGTCTTCATCCAACTGAGCGTCCATCAACACTTTGAGGGATTCCATTTCCACCTCTATGGGGAGCTCTTCTTCCATCCCATAGGCTAATGAGTAGGGGGTTGCCCCAGTGGAAGTACGCATTGAAGTTCTGTATGCTAATAAAGTCAGAGGCAAGAGGCCAGGCCATTCTTTATGATTAGCAGACATTTTCTGCATGATCTTCTTAATGTTTTTATTAGCCGCTTCAACAACACCATTCATCTTTGGACGGTAGATGATGGAGTTAAGGTGTTTGATATGGAATTTACTGCATAACTCCTCCATCATTTTGTTATTGAGGTTCTTAGCATTGTCTGCCACAATGACCTCTAGTTGTCCATATCGACAGACGATATTATTTCTGATGAAAGCAATGATGACTTCTTTGGTAACCCTAGGGAAGGAGGCTGCTTCTACCCATTTGGTGAAGTAGTCGATCATTGTGAATATGAATCGATGTCCATTACTAGCTTTAGGCTCGATGGGCCCGATCACTTCCATTCCCCACATTGAGAAGGGCTAAGGTGAACTCATATTATGGAGTTCCCTTGGAGGGGCATGGATAGCATTCTCATGAATTTGGCATTGATAGCACCTCTTGACATGATCATCACAGTCAGCTTTGAGCGTAAGCCAATAATTCCCTGTTCTGAGGATCTTCTTACCAAGTAGGAGTCCACTCATGTGCGGGCCACATACTCCACCATGGATCTCATTCATGAGCCTCTGAGTTTGGTCTTTGTCCAGACATCTGAGGAGACCTATTCCTGCATCTCTTTTGTAGAGTGCATCTCTGCTCAGGTAGAATTTCATAGCAAGTCAATGGATTCACCTTCTTTCAGTCGGGCTCGCCACAACGGGTGTAGATCTATCCCGTAGATACTCCTTGATGTGTTGATACCAATGGTTGTGGATGGGAGGTAGCTCATCCGATACTTCTCCAACATAGTTCCCATAAGCTGGGGCCTTTTACAGGGCAAATATGATGTTTGGCATGTTTTCCTTGTCAGGTATGTGAATCAAGGAGGCCAACATTGCTAGTGCATCAGCAAAATCATTCCTATTACGAGGAATGTGTAGAAAGGAGATTTCTTCGAACTCCAAAGCCATCTGTAAAACTTGTCGATGGTAAGGCAGCAAATGTAGTTCTTTGGTTTGATAGATTCATTTGGATTGTTTGATTACCAACTCTGAATCCCCAAAGACTGTTAACCGCTTGATGCCCATTGAACGGGAAAGTTTTAGCCCCATGATATAGCCTTCATACTCGGTGTGTGTTGTTGGTCTTTGATAAAGCGCAATTTTGATGACGATGGGATCTTTGCTCCACCGCACGGATACTAGAACTGCTCCAGCTCCAGCACCTTCTATATTAATAGTTCCATCAAAATACATTTTCCATGTATGGCATGTATCATACTGATGGTGTTGCTGAACTGCCATTACCCCTTCATCGGGGAAATATGTTTCCAAGGGTTTGTAATCCCCTGCAGGTGCGGCGGTCAGTTGATCTGCAATTCCTTGACCTTTGATAGATTTTCGCGTCATATAGACAATGTCAAACTGTTGTAGGATCAACTTCCATTTGGACAGCCGACAATTTAGTATGGGCTTACTGAACACATACTTGAGAGGATCCACACGGGATATGAGATGGGTTGTGTGACCATGGAGGTAATGCTGTAACCTCATGGAAGCCCATGCTAAAGCACAACAAGTCTTCTCAATCAGAGTGTACTTGTGTTCACTGCTGCTGAATCTTTTGCTGAGGTAATAGATAGCTCGTTCTTGGCCTCTATCATCTTTTTGCCCCATCATGCAGCCCATAGCATTGTCATTAATGGATAGGTACATGAACAGGGGAACATCATCCCTGGGAGGTACCAAAATAGGAGCGTTAACCAACTGCTCTTTGATTGTAAGGAAGGCTTTCTGACACTCATCGTTCCATTTCATGGAGGAGTTCTTCCTTAATAGCTTAAAGATGGGCTCACAGGTTGCTGTGAGTTGAGAAATAAATCTACTAATGAAGTTGATTCTTCCCAAAAATCCCCGTATTTCCTTCTCTGTCTGAGGAATGGGCATTTCCATGATGGCCTGGATTTTGGTGGGATCTAGATCAATCCCTTTGTGGCTGACTAGGAAACCTAGTAACTTGCCTGATTTGACACCAAAGGTGCACTTGGCTGGATTTAACTTCAAGTTGTACTTACGCAACCTGTTAAAAAGCTTTTTGAGATGGTCTAAGTGGTCTTCCTCCCTTCGGGATTTGACAATGATGTCATCCACATAGATCTCTATCTCCTTATGCATTAAGTCATGGAAAAGAGCCATCATAGCTCGCTGATAGGTTGCCCCAGCATTGATGAGGCCGGATGACAACCGTTTGTAGCAGAAGGTTCCCCAAGGCATGATGAAAACAGTTTTCTCACGATCCTCCTCAGCGACCATAATCTGATGATACTCCGCAAAGCAATCAGTAAAGGAGTACATGCCGTATTGAGCAGTATTGTCAATAAGAATGTGGATAAAGGGCATAGGAAAGCTATCTTTAAGGCAAGCTTTGTTCAAATCCCGATGATCCACGCAAACTCGCACCTTTCCTCCTGTTTTAGGCACGGGAACAATGTTGGATATCCATTCCGGATATGTGGACACCATGATAATGACAACTTGAAATTATTTCACAATTTCTTCTTTTACCTTTAAACTCCACTCAGGTTTCAATCGCCTGAGCTTCTTCCTGACTAGCTTAAATCCCTCTTTACTGGAAAGGCGATGAAGGACAATGTCAGTGGACAAACCCACCATGTCTTTGTGAGACCATGCAAACACATCCTGGAATTGGGTTAATAGTGCAACCATATCATTTCGTTGGTTTGGGGTTAGGTCTGAACCAATCTGGATTAGCTTAGGGCTTTCTAAAGTTCCAAGACTGAAAGGAATGGTTTGATCAAGATTAGGTTTAGGTTTATCTTTGACCCATTCCTTAATCTCCTGAGGTGTCTCAATGTCCTCTTGGATTTCTATCAAGTTTGAGTCCAACTTTTCATCAAAGTTATAGTCCTTGTGGAGAAAAGGTACCTCATCAGCAAGTACAGACACACCTAAATTCAGAGTCCTAAAACAAAATATGCTTTCACTTGATATATGAAACTGTTAAATCATACAAAAGTGTTAACATGTACTGATAAAATAACTGCTAATACTGTATAGAAAAGTAAGCAATTAAAGTTATCTACAGGGCAAAGGGATTTTTGTCCGTTTTACCCTTGTCGACCAATGCATGGAAAGCTGCTCCAATTGTCAAGGGTAAAGTCCTGATGGATGGCAGTGATGGAGGGGCTGTCATCGTCCTCCTTTTCCCAAATGATGACCATAACATCTGGGCAATCATCGTCTGGGGTGTATCTGTTTGTATGTTCATCATGGACAATGATGCGTATGCCTGATATCATCAGGGCGATATTATGTTTACGTTTCCGTTCCCTTTCTTCCACTTGAGGATCAGGAATCAGGACCTCTTTTGCTTTAAAAGGTACTGGTTTAGGAAACAACATAGCCATAACATGGGCTGGCACCTTTACCAGAGACTGTATCAGCTCATGAGGTGCATGTGGAGAAAATCGCCATGTGGCAGAAGCTTGAGGAATCTGCTTGTGCTTATGAGGATTCCTATGACTGGAACTGGTAGAATAGCCTAGTCTGGATGTCCCAGTTTAACTGGACACTTGAATTGGTTGCTCAATACCCTGCTGATTTTTACCTAGCCCTTGTCCAGGCTGATGACCCAATGACATCATTTCTTTGGTAGCTGCCATCACTTTAGCAGAAATCTTGGGTACGGGAAGTGGCGCTCCAACAGGATGGTATTACGTGTTACTCACTTCCAAAGTATGAAAACCAGCTTGCTCAACTTCTGAATTGAAGCTGATGATTGGTAGGTTTCCTTGTTCAGGACATTTCGGCTCAGCATTGACAGTGACTAGGCTATTATTGACAATGTATTTAAGTTGTTGATGAAGTGTAGAAGGGACGGCTCCAGCCATGTGGATCCATGGTCTCCCCAATAGCAGGTTATATCCTGAATCTATCTTGAGGATGTGAAAGGATACATTGAATGTATTTGGACCAACCTCAATTAGCAGCTCAATCTCTTTGACAAAATTTTGTTGTTATCCATCAAAAGCTTTGATAACCGTATGGCTGCTTCAGATCCGTTTGAGGTTGACGTTCATCTTTACTAAGGTGTCATAAAGACAGATATTCAGAGATGAACCTCCATCTATCAAAACTCCAGCTAACATATACCCGAAGGACAAAACTGCAATGTGCAATAACTTGCAATGACCAATCCCTTCGGGCGGTATGTCGTCATTAGTGAAGGATATCACATTGTTGTTAAAAATGTGATCAACCAAATGGTGAAATTTTTCCACATCTACTGATTTTGGCAAGTAGGCTTCTTCCAAAACCTTTAATAAGATCTTCATGTGATCCTCGGAAGAGAAAACCAAGTCTAGTATTGAGATTTGATGTGGAGCTTTTCTTAAGCTTAGAACCACCTTGGATTTATTATGGCCCATAGTACAGAGGAATTTCTCAATTTTCTCCATGAGAATCTTCCCCTTTGCTTTTATTGCGGGCTTCATCACCCTCTGAGGAAGATATAGTGGATTTTCCTTCGACACTGTGGTAGTAGTATGAGACGTGGATCCTTTAGCTTCTCCATAATTCCATGGGACTTTGTGTAAGCTGACAACATAATACTATGATCTGAAGGGTAAAGAAATTGGCTTTGGTGCAGCCACTTTCAAAGGATTGTCAGCTCCTTTAAGTTGAATTACTTGTATGGGAAATGGTTTGACAGTCTAATCAGCCTAAGCAAATGTAACTGCTACTAATCCCTTCCATTTGGTAGGACAGGTATTCCCACTCTCGAGTAGCACAATGTCATTGTCTGCCAGCTGTAGGACATCGCTGTCAATTAAATTCTGAATAAGGTGGTGGAGTGCCCAACATTCTTCTATGCTGTGACCACAAGAATGTGAATGATATTGACATACTCCATCGGAGTTGAACCATCTTGAACGCGGATTGATTGGAGGTAGAAGGGAGGTGATTCTTTCTTTGTTGATTAGCATCTGAAATATCTCCTCCATAGGTTGGCCTAGGTATGCAATTTCCCTTTTATTGGGAAAATCCCTATGGGCCTTAGCACTTGCTTTCTTCGCAACCTTATCCTCCATAGCTTCGCTTTCTGAAGGTGATGATGGAGCATTCATAACAAAAGGAAGGAGACATGCATGCTCCTGGCTGACTAATTGGCGTGTGACTTGATGCTAATGGGTCACCAATTTTGCCAATTGTTCAATTTGCTTACAAAGAGCTTTCATCTTTCGTTCCATAACAAATTAAAACTTTGCATAATCCCATATGTCAACATCGTCTTTGATGGTTTGGGATGATTCATTGTTAAAATTTGAACTCTGTCCAGTGCTTCAACTAATCATGTTGACCTCTTCTTCTTTGTGTTGAGGAAGAGGGTTGTCTTACACATGAGGTTGATCTGGTTTGGTAACCATGATCTCACCGTTGTCTATCAAATCTTGGATCTTGTGTTTTAAGGCCCAACAATCTTGAGTATCATGTCCAGGTGCTTCGGCATGATAAACACACTTCTGAGTAGCATTGAAACCCCTCCCATTAGGGTTGGCTGGTGGAAAAAGATGTGTAATTTTCTTCTGAGTAGTCAGAAGAGCCAAAATATTCTCGAGCGAGTCCCCTAAGGGTGTGAACGTTTGAGGGCGCTTTGCTTCTCCACCTTTAGGCAATGGAGAGTTTGAAGACTGTGCTTGGAAAGGGGAGTAGTTTCTCCTCTGTATAGGCATGTTCTGACTGCCTTTTTAACGAAAACATCCTCCTCTTTCTTTTTATGGACCCTCCGGGGGTTGTTTCCATAAGATCTGGATTGGATGTGCTCAGCAACTTCTTTAAGAGCGGCTAGGTCTTGAATCTTTCCTGATCTCAACCCCATCTCAGCCATCTCTCCGTGCTTGATCATTTTAAAAAATGGTTTGCCAAAACCAGCTAAAACTCTTTCATAGAAAGGAGCTTCTTGTATATCTATGAAAGTCATGACCATTTCTGACTCTGTCATAGAAGGAATAACTTGAGCAGAAAGGCGCCTCAACCTTTGAGCGTACTCTCTGAAAGACTCATTAGACTGTTTCTTGACCTTGGTAATCTGGTATCGGTTAGGAGCCATCTGAGATTGAAAACTATATTAAGTGAGGAAGGCATGAGTTAGCTCTTCCCAGCTATGGATCTTTGAGTTGTCTAATCTGGTATACCATGAACGGGCTTCTCCAGTGAGACTCTTCTGGAACAGCTGCATTCTGAGCTTTTCATTTTCCGCATAAGATCCAAGTTCTCCAATGAACACCTTCAAATGTGTGTAAGGATCCCCTAATCCGTCATACTTTTCAAAGTCAGGGGATTTGAATTTCTCTGGATAATGAACACCAGGGAATATGCAAAGATCAATATATAAAACACTTCCATGTGTTCCAATCCCTTTAAGAGAACGAATAGTTTCTTCCATTTGAAGGACCTTCTTTATGATATTAACGGCGTTTGGATCTCCTTTGAGATGGGTGTTTTCAGGGTCTTTGTTGGTTGTATCCAACTGAGGCTCTGGATTTGTTTTATCCAAACCTTGTGTTCCTCCTTGTGTAGAGGATTCTGTATGTGTAGGCATTTTTGAGCCCTGAGTAAACTGATGTAATCCTTTAAGCAGGACAACCAAATCTGTAATTTTTTTACTTAATCCGTCAAATTCTTCACGAGAAACAGGATTATACTGGTCAGATGAAGACATGATTGGTTGTAGGCTCGTGGCCTTTTTGGATTTTGAGCGGGTAACAGACCCAATTGTTTCCTTAAAAAAGACTTATGTAGTTTAGTCTTAGGGATAATGTAAATGTTTACATGCTATGTGATATACCCGTGTTAGGAATATTATCCTACAAAATGGATGTTAATCGATAACATGTCATATATGTGCAAATATTCTTCATATTTTCTATTACATAAAGATGAACATGGAATAAAATTACAAGTAAATACTTTTACAAGTAATAGAAAATGGAAAGCATGAAGAAACTTTCCTCCGCGTTTGGTTTATAAGAGGCTGACCTATCTTAGGGTTACTCTCGCGGCTTTTTGGTATGAAGGTTCCCAGATCATCGCAATTTACTTGACAGGAAGTTAATCCGGTCTTTCAACTAGAGCGAATTTGGGTGGTGCCTTTCCTGAGCCTCGTTGGAATTAGTCTCCCTACGAGTCCAGTAATCAAACACCGACAGGATAGCCTCCTGGTGGAGGAACCACACAACATACATTCACATACAACGTGTCTCACCGTTTATGAAAATGATAACATGTGCGAAGCACTAATATCACATATAGATATTTTGCAGTGCATTAAGTAAAATGAATTCGTACACATTCATCTTAAATGTAAATACAACATTCACACACAAGCATATAATAGTTTTGAAAAGCTTGTAGTAGCGACTTAAACCCTCTTACTGGTGTCACCTGTCGACGTCGAGATTTTTATTTGTCCCTTTTCTATTCTTGTTTTCTGGTGTTCTCATGTTATGTGAGATTTGTTTGAAAAAACACGTGAAAAAGGTCCGACATGTATCATGTCGACGATTTGACTGTAAGAGTCATTAGTTGGTGTTTTAACTGGTTAAACCAACGCAACCGAGAAAAGGTTTGTACATTGACCCAGTGATGTGGCTTTCGCTAAGCATGTCTCTGGAAAACGAGATTCATTTAGGTTCGAGGGTTTGATTATATGAGGAAGAAGTGTTAGGCACCCCCGACATTCGTGTTGCCACGATGATCGCCACTTTTCAAGAAACTATTATATGAATGTGTGTGTGTGTGTGTGGATCAATGTGCAATTTATTTGGAAGTAGTACGAGGCCTCGTTCACACCTATATACAAAGGGTTTGAATTTATAGAAAAATTTAGTTTTAAACATGATATAGCAGTGAAGTTTTGTAAAAGAGGTTTTTCAAACCTTTGTGCTCAATAGTAATTGAGACCTTTTCATACATCCATTTTATTATTAAATATTCGGCTTGGTTGCTTTTATTTTTGAGATCTGAAGCATCTTGAGAAAAAATAATATACTTGATCTTTGAACTCCTCATGGGCATGACAACCATCTAAGGAAATTCAAACATCGTGAATAATTTATAAAATTTGCTTAAAGTGAAAAAGTCCATCACGGAACAAGAATCTAGATTGATGGATTGAATCTGTGATCACATGATTCCTAGGCTCACATGATGCCACAGTTTATATAAAAAGCGATAGCGATTATATATATAAAAGCGTAAATATATATATATATCGACATGATCAACCACCACGAAGCACCTCCATGGGGATCGAAAATGTAAATATATAAAAGCGGTAAATATATATATAGAGACATGATCAACCACCACGAAGCACCTCCACGGGGGATTAGAAATGTAAATAAAGCAGTAAATGTGATCAACCACCACGAAGTGAACTCTAGGCGGGACTAAATATAAAGAAAGTAATAAAGACGATTAACCACCACGAAGTAAACCCCAGGCGAGACTAAATGTAAAGAAAGCAGTTAAAAGGCCTCGAAGTAAACTCTAGGCACGACATAATATATATATATATATATATATATATATATATATATATATATATATATATATATATATAGCGTAATGAACGCATACAGGATGTTTTTCAATCCCATTTCGGTTTATCATTTTAGAAATTTATCGATATATATATATATATATATATAAAAGCGAAAGAAGCGCTCGGATGATGTAAAATACGTGCTCATCAAACAAAGTTCGACAATAGTTCATATATATAAGTATATCTATATATAAAAGCAAGTAAACGCTCAAACATAAGTTCAGGCTCAATCGAGGCATAACTTCGATAATGTTAGTCCATATATAAAATATATACATATATAAGTATATATATACGCATGCGAAATGAAAACCACGACCAGAAATGCAGGCATACACACACAACACGACTCTCGATGTGAAGAAATAGTGTGTGCAAAGATGAAGAAAGGCTTTATAGAGTGTGAGAAGGCTTACAGTGGGTTGCCAAGGCAGGCTTCTATGACTCTAGATGGATAAACACTCAGCTCCCGCCGGTAAAATATAGCTATATGTGAGCTAACAGGTGTTTAAAATGAGAAAGCACTCAATATGGGGTGTGTACAGAGCAAATTGGATAAGGGCTTTCTCGCCTTTTTTTCTTTCAAATGGCCACCCCAAGCTCTATATTTATAGATTTTGGGAGCCAGGCAGTGTATATCTACGGTGGCCTTCATGCAGCATCACAATTTGCGCCGGGGTGCCCAGGCTCTCTGAGTCCCGCCATTTCAAGTACATGCACACACTCGTGCCTTTGTGATATCCGCTTCGAACTTGCAGAACTTCAATCCGAGCATTGAGCGAGGTGTACAAGACCTTCTTGGATTTATTTTTGTCGAGAGTTACTGCAATGACATGGGATTAGAGGTTGTCTGAAGTCGGGGAAGAGGGACCATGCCCATGGTCTTCAAGCTTCAAATTTTATTCGATTGTCTTTGCCCGCAGCGTAATAGTCACTCGGGAATGGAACTCCTCGGCTCTTGTGGGACATTCTTTGTATAGAAATGTATGTATGAAATGTTGAGGATGCTGCTTTGGGGTTGAGGTGGAAAGATGACGATTTTTCCCTTTCATAGGGGTTATCTCGATTTGGGACGGATAATGAGACGTTGCTCGAGGTTACATCCGAGATTGGATTGCCGCAAGTGTTTGAATTTCGCATGGTCATCTTTAAGTGTACTGTCTTCCAAGTGTTATCTTGGTCTTTGGAATGAGTGCCTCGGCGGAGAGTGCGAGATTGAAGCTGATTGCATGCATTTAAAACAAGCATTTTCAGAGTTATCATCGGAACTGCAACAACATTCCTTGGGGTTATCTCCAAGGATGAAACTTGGGATTATCTCCGAGGTTGGAATTGATATTCCTGGTGTGTGTTCTGTGGTTGAGACCGAACTTTCGGTAGTATCAGGAATGGATGTGAGTCATGTTTTCTAGTTATCTCAGAAAACTTAATCTCGCCCCTCAATGCAATGTAAGTAACAAGTGTGCAGAAAATTTCGACTGTCTACAACGTTAGCTGAAAGATTATGAGAAGGGATATCTGACTCATGACCTAGAGTTAGCAGCGGTAGTTCTTGCCTTGATGAGTTGGAGGCATTATTTGTATGGCGAGAAGTGTGAGATATATACGGATCACAAGAGTCTGAAGTATATCTTCATGCAGAAAGAGTTTAACATGAGGCAGCGCCGATGGTTAGAATTGAACAAAGATTATGATTGTGAGATTCTGTACCATCCAGGCAAAACAAATGTAGTGGCAGATGCCTTGAGCAGAAAAGGAAGAGAGAAGTTATTGAAGTTGACCATTCAAGAAGAATTGGTGAAAGATTTCGAACGACTAGACTTGGAGATTAAGTATCCGATGGAGACCAACGAATAATTTTTTACAATGACAGCGAGCCCGACTTTATTGGATAAGGTTAAAGAGGCACAAGAGAAGGACGAAGATTGTAATAACATTAAGAAGCGATTGACTAAAGGTGATGAATTGAAATTTAAGATTGATAACACCGGATTTGCTAAGATTTAAAGGACAAATTTGGGTCTTTAGTAGTACTAGAATTGAGGGAAGAGATTTTGCAAGAAGCATAGACTGAGTATGAGATACTCGATACACCTATGAAGCACGAAGATGTACCAAGATTTGCATCACCACTTTTGTTGGCCAAACATGAAGAGAGAGATTACGAGAATGCGTAAGTAGATGTCTAACTTGTCGAGAGTCAAGGCGTAACACCAAACAAACAAGAGTTATTACAATACAATCGTTAGAGATTCCATAATAAAATGGGAGCACATCACAATGGATTTTGTGGTGGGACTTCCAAGAACGCGTAGAAAGGACACGATGGCATATAGGTGATTGTAGATCGTCTTACTAAATAAGCTCACTCTTTGCCGATTAAGATTAAGTATAGTTTGAACCAATTAGCCAAATTGTATGTCAAGGAAATTATCTCGAGGCATGGGGTGCCAAGATTCATTATATTAGATAGAGATCCGAGATTCATGTCAAACTTCCGGAAGAGTCTTCAAGAAAGAATAGGGACACAACTACGAATGAGTCTGCGTATCATCCACAAACCGATGGGCAAAGCGAGAGAACGATTCAAACACTTGAAGACATGCTCTGAGCTTATGTGATGGACTTCAAGGGTAGTTGGGAGGATCACCTTCCATTAGTAGAGTTTGCATATAACAATAGTTATCACGCTAGTATTAGAATGCCGCTGTACGAAGCACTGTATGGAAGGAAATGTAGGTGTGAACGAAGCACTGTATGGGAGGATCACCTTCATGTCGACGATTTGACTGTAAGAGTCATTAGTTGGTGTTTTAACTGGTTGAACCAACGCAACCGAGAAAAGGTTTGTACATTGACCCAGTGATGTGGCACTGCTAAACAGGTCTGTGAAACTGAGATTCATTTAGGTTCGAGGGTTTGATTATGCGGAGGGAAGGTGTTAGGCACCCCCTGACATTCGTGTTGCCACGATGATCGCCACTTTTCAAGAAACTATTATATGAATGTGTGTGTATGTGTGTGGATCAATGTGCAATTTATTTGGAAGTAGTGCGAGGCCTCGTTCACACCTATATACAAAGGGTTTGAATTTATAGAAAAATTTAGTTTTAAACATGATATAGCAGTGAAGTTTTGTAAAAGAGGTTTTTCAAACATTGTGCTCAATAGTAATTGAGACCTTTTCATACATCCATTTTATTATTAAATATTCGGCTTGGTTGCTTTTATTTTTGAGATGCGAAGCATCTTCGAGAAAATAATATATAACAGTGCTGAACTCCTCATGGGCATGACAACCATCTAAGGAAATTCAGACATCGTGAATAATTTATAAGCTGCTTAAAGCCAAAAAAGTCCATCACGGGAACCGAATCTAGATTCAGTGGATTGAATCTGTGATCACATGATTCCTAGGCTCACATGATGCCACAGTTTATATAAAAAGCAGTAAGCAGTTATATATATAAAAGCTGTAAATATATATATACCGACATGATCAACCACCACGAAGCACCTCCATGGGGGATCGAAAATGTAAATATATAAAAGCGGTAAATATATATATAGAGACATGATCAACCACCACGAAGCACCTCCACGGGGGATTAGAAATGTAAATAAAGCAGTAAATGTGATCAACCACCACGAAGTGAACTCTAGGCGGGACTAAATATAAAGAAAGCAATAAAGACGATTAACCACCACGAAGTAAACCCCAGGCGAGACTAAATGTAAAGAAAGCAGTAAAAAGGCCTCGAAGTAAACTCTAGGCCTGACAAAAATATATATATATATATATATATATATAAAAGCAGTAAACGCACCGGATGTAAAATACAGGCTCATCAAACAAAGTTCGACAATAGTTCATATATATAAGTATATCTATATATAAAAGCAAGTAAACGCTCCAAACATAAGTCTAGGCTCAATCGAGGCATAACTCGATAATGTTAGTCCATATATAAAAATATATACATATATAAGTATATATATACAGACAGAAATGAAAACCACGGACCGAAGTCTGGGCATACACACACAATACGACTCTCAATGTGAAGAATAGTGTGTGCAAAGATGAAGAGAAAGGCTTTATAGAGTGTGAGAAGGCTTACAGTGGGTTGACAAGGCAGGCTTCTATGACTCTAGATGGATAAACACTCAGCTCCCACCGGTAAAATATAGCTAGATGTGAGCTAACATGTGTTTAAAATGAGAAAGCACTCAATATAGGGTGTGTACAGAGCAAATTGGACAGGGCTTTCTCGCCTTTTTTTCCTTTCAAATGGCCACCCCAAGCTCTATATTTATAGAGCTGGGAGCCATTGTGTGTTACCACTGGCAACCTTGAGTGCATCATGTTTGCCGGGTGCCCAGGCTCTCTGGTCCCGCCATTTCGAAGTACATGCACTCGTGCACTGTAATATCCGCTCGAACTTGCAGAACTTCAATCCGAGCATTCGAACGAGGTGTACAAGACCTTCTTCGGATTTATTTTGTCGAGAGTTACGCAATGACATGGGATTAGAGGTTGTACGAAGTCAGGAAGAGGGGACCATGCCCATGGTCTTCAAGCTTCAAATTTTATTCGGTGTGCTGCCACGCGTAATAGTCACTCGGGAATGGAACTCCTCGGCTCTTGTGGGACATTGCTGTATAGAAATGTATGTATGAAATGTTGAGACGGCGCGCTGGGGTTGAGGTGGAAAGATGACGATTTTTCCTTTCACCGGGGTTATCTCCGATTTGGACGGATAACGGACGTTGCTCAGGGTTACATCTGAGATTGGACTGCTGCAAGTGTTTGAATTCTGCATGGTCATCTTTAAGTGTGCCTGTCTTCCCAGTGTTATCTTCGGGTCTTTGGAATGAGTGCCTCGACAGGAGGTCTGAGATTGAAGCTGATTGCATGCATTTAAAACAAGCATTTTCAGAGTTATCATCGGAACTGCAACAACATTCCTTGGGGTTATCTCCAAGGATGAAACTTGGGATTATCTCCGAGGTTGGAATTGATATTCCTGGTGTGTGTTCTGTGGTTGAGACTGAACTTTCGGTAGTATCCGGAATGGATGTGAGCTGTCTTCTAGGGTTATCTCCGAAAGACGAATCTGCCCTCCTGCAATGTAAGTAACAAGTGTGCAGAAAATTTCGACTGTCTACAACGTTAGCTGAAAGATTATGAGAAGGGATATCTGACTCATGACCTAGAGTTAGCAGCGGTAGTTCTTGCCTTGATGAGTTGGAGGCATTATTTGTATGGCGAGAAGTGTGAGATATATACGGATCACAAGAGTCTGAAGTATATCTTCATGCAGAAAGAGTTTAACATGAGGCAGCGCCGATGGTTAGAATTGAACAAAGATTATGATTGTGAGATTCTGTACCATCCAGGCAAAACAAATGTAGTGGCAGATGCCTTGAGCAGAAAAGGCAGAGAGAAGTTATTGAAGTTGACCATTCAAGAAGAATTGGTGAAAGATTTCGAACGACTAGACTTGGAGATTAAGTATCCGATGGAGACCAACGAATAATTTTTTACAATGACAGCGAGCCCGACTTTATTGGATAAGGTTAAAGAGGCACAAGAGAAGGACGAAGATTGTAATAACATTAAGAAGCGATTGACTAAAGGTGATGAATTGAAATTTAAGATTGATAACACTGGACTGCTAAGATTTAAAGGACAAATTTGGGTACTGTTAGTACTAGAATTGAGGGAAGAGATTTTGCAAGAAGCGCACAGTATGAGATACTCGATACACCTATGAAGCACGAAGATGTACTAAGATTTGCGTCACCACTTTTGTTGGCCAAACATGAAGAGAGAGATTACGGAATGCGTAAGTAGATGTCTAACTTGTCAGAGAGTCAAGGCAGAACACCAACAAACAAGCGAGTTATTACAATCGTTAGAGATTCCATAATAAAAATGGGAGCACATCACAATGGATTTTGTGGTGGGACTTCCGGCAACGTAGAAAGGACACGATGGCATATAGGTGATTGTAGATCGTCTTACTAAATAAGCTCACTCTTTGCCGATTAAGATTAAGTATAGTTTGAACCAATTAGCCAAATTGTATGTCAAGGAAATTATCTCGAGGCATGGGGTGCCAGTATCTATTATATTAGATAGAGATCTGAGATTCATGTCAAACTTCTGGAAGAGTCTTCAAGAAAGAATAGGGACACAACTACGAATGAGTACTGCGTATCATCCACAAACCGATGGGCAAAGCGAGAGAACGATTCAAACACTTGAAGACATGCTCTGAGCTTATGTGATGGACTTCAAGGGTAGTTGGGAGGATCACCTTCCATTAGTAGAGTTTGCATATAACAATAGTTATCACGCTAGTATTAGAATGCCGCTGTACGAAGCACTGTATGGAAGGAAATGTAGAACGCCCTTATGCTGGGACAAAGTTGGAGAACATCGACTGTTGGGACCAAAGTTGGTAAAACAGACGGTAGAAATCATTAAGGTGATAAGAGCTCGACTAGTAACAGCTCAAGATTGCTGGAAGAAGTATGTGGACTTAAATCGCAAGAAGAAAGATTTTGAATTAGGAAGCTATGCATTTTTGAAAGTATCTCCCTAGAAAGGGAAGATTTGTTTTGGGAAGAAGGACAAGTTGAGCCCTAGGTTCATAGGACCGTTCAAGATTCTGAGGTGAGTAGGTGAAGCGGCGTACGAGGTAGCATTACCTCCTGAACTTGATCACATTCACAACTTGTTTTACATTTCCGTGTTGCATCCGTACAAGCCTAACTACAAACACATGATTTCATACGAGCCCATTCAAGTAGAAAAGAATCTAGCATATGAAGAAATTCCTGTCCAAATATTAGGTAGGAAAGAACAAACATTAAGGAATAAGATTATCTCTTCAGTAAAAGTACTTTGGAGAAACCACGATGCCGATGAGGCCACGTGGGAATTAGAAGATAAGATGAGAAGGGATTATCCTCATTTATTTGTGTAACCTTGTACAATTTCGAGGACATAATTTTTATAAGGGGGGGGGAGGATGTAAGGCGAGAATCTCAAGAATAAATAATTATTTCAATATAATAAGAAAATAAATATTTATTTCTAAATATTGATGTGTTGTACGATGAGTAATTCAATCAGTGCAAAGTGAATTGAGAAGTGTGGAATTGACATTGAGAATTGGGAAAGGCCTTATGTGGCATAGTATGGAATGAGAAAATTCAATAAGTGAATTAAAAGAGAAATAGTTATTAAGAGGAAGATTAATTGTGTATAATTATGTGATAAATACACTCTTAAACTAGTAATATCACCACAATAGAAGTTAAATTATATCATGTAAAACTTGTGTGGTGATAGAAATTAGAACTTGCTTAAAGCTAAACCATTTTGGCACTGCCAGGGACCGGCGTAGCTGCGCCCTCCCAGGAGTACAAAATGGCGCAGTTGCGCCAGTGGTAAATGGGAAAATTAGTTTCTACTGTAGAGATGAAGTGGAACATTAATGTAAAGTGTGACATGAATAAAATCATATGATAAGAATACATTCTAATGATATAAAGTATCAAGTAGTACAATAAAATCATAAGTGATTTTAATACAGAAATAATTAAATAACTGTGTATTCCAGAAATTGGGAAAGGAAATACGTGTGTAAACTGGACAATTAATATTAAATAATGTTATAATGTTGTTATGTGAGTAGTAAAAATAATTATGGGAGGTACCCGGACACTAATACCTCTTAGAGTATATAACTCTGAGCTCTGTGTCGGGAGCAATAACTATCCTTCCCTTCACTAGCTTCTTTCCCTTCTAGAAAGATAAAAGACTAAGAAATAAATACTACTCTACGCTCTAATAAATTCTATTTGAGGATCTCTGATATTCCTCGATGATCCAATGTAGCAGCCTCGCTATCTATTTATATAGCCCCTCTTTCTTCTAGGTCATTTAAAGAGGGATTACTGTTTGGGAACTAGAGCTCGCATTGTGGCGTGAGCCTAAGCTTAAGAGTGGCACTTGGCACCAAGATGGTATACTGGGAATCAGAGATGATATGTTGAAGTATGAATGCTTGCCAATATTGAATTATTACCGGGCGCCTGTGGTGTGAGTTTCCAGTGACTTGAAGCCTCTTCCGGTGCTGCGGCGCGGATGTATGAGCTAGCAGTGGCACCGGGGCGCCAATTAATAGAAGGGTTGAATGAATAATGGCACCGTGGCGCCACTTTCTAGTATGGTCTTAAGATGTATGGCGCTGGGGCCCGACTGTCTATCGTCGGGGTGCGAGTTCAGCAAACTGCATAAGATAACTGGAAACAAACCTGTAGAGGATTTTAACAGAGAAAAGAACAATAAAATTATACCAGCTAACCAAAAGGCTGAAAACAGGCAACAAAATTAAGCAACAAAAGGTCTAATTTGCGGGTATGAAATCCACTCATCGAGCACACAACCAAGTCCTCTATGCGAAGCATCGCTATAAACTACGAAATTTTCTGTATCATCGGGTAATGATAATACAGGTGCTTCACTCAATCTTTTCTTCAGTTCTTGAAAACTGTCTTCACATTTCTCTGTCCACACGTATTTCACCGTCTTCCTTGTCAAATTAGTCAACAAAGTAGCTGTGACGCCCCCAAATTCGGGTACTTGAAACCCGAACACGGTGCTTCACGATACCATTTCTATGAGTGGAATAATACTAATAATAATAACAATAATATAAATATTAAACTTAATTTACATATCTGAGTCTGAATCCCAGGTACGCGACCTTTAAACATTCATTAGATGATACTTAATAGTTATCATAGTCTTAATAAGGTTATACTATTACATAGAATACCATAAATCTTATTCTGTTTGCTTTCCTTTTCCTTTGTTTCTGCATGAGCCTTCTGGTTGTTCACACTTAGCATTTGATTGACCAACAAGTAATAGCAGTCAATAAAAGTTAGCTGAAAGAACTAAATGTTTTCTTTGAGTGACACTTCTACAACGAAGCAATAGTTGTGAAGTAATTGAAACAATTTTAATCAACATATCAATTCTATTTCAAATTTTTGAAACTACGCACTGACTATAAATGGAGATCAGTCGACAGACTATGAACATTGTTTTCTATTTTCGAAAAGGTTTAACAGAACTTCATTTGTATACCGTCATAACTTACGGGCACGGGGGGTGATCAGCCCGTTATGCCCTGTATTGATCAATACTACATGCAAGAACGATATTATCGTTTACTCTATCCGCCTCAAGCATAAAAGTTTTCCTATATTCGGGATGTTCATTCTTAGTCGGGAATCCAAACCAAAATAATTTGATTGGATACAAAAAGGTTTTATCTTGATCAACAATAATATATAAGTCAACATATATATATATATATATATATATATATATATATTGGACATTAATAATGTTTATCCACATGTGATTAAATACAATAATTATCCAAGTGGGGACACTTGTATATCCATATATAGAAATTAACGAACAAAATATATATCGAATGACAATATAGTATATATATATATATATATATATATATATATATATATATATATATATATAAATATAGTTTATAATCTGGTACAATAATATAATTCTGAAACTTTCTTACTCATGTCCATTGCATAAAGAAAATGCAAAGGTAAAGATACTTGCCTGGTTTGCTGCTTACACAACTTAGTTCTATCCTTAATTCAACAACCTATCATTTATAAGATTATTCTATTGATTAGAATAACATATCATAACACATCATACAGTTATTTACAGTTAATACATAACCTAATCACATTATCACATAGTTATATCAGTCATTAAGACACCAACAAACACTTATACAGTCAACCTATATAGGTTCGAATCAAATTCGGTAGCATTTTTGTGTACCGACGGCTTTATCGGGTAATTACCGAGTATAAAACTCTAATCTGTATATTAAATATTATTCAAGATAATTTAAATATCAATCATATTATTTATAAATGACTTATAATAATTTATAATTAATTATTATAATTTATCATAATTTTTCAAACTCTAGAATCATTATTAAATGATTTAAATATTAAATAATTCTATTATCATTAATATTTAAATAATATTAAAATATTTATGTAACCCTTGCCAAAATATCAAAGTTATTTTATAATAACTCAAAATATTTTTAAAGTATTAATTATTACCCTTAAATGATTTTTAAAACATTTAAAATTATTTTTAAACAATTACCATTAATATTTAAATATTAAGGTATCATTCACTAAAATATTAATAGTCATTTATAATAATTTAAAATATTTTTAAACCACTTATATCCTTTTTAAATGATTTTTAAATAAATAAAATTATTTTTAATCTATTTATTTAATATTATTATTAAATAAATCTAATATCATTAATATTAAATAATTAATGAAATTTATCTTAAAATATTAAAAGTAATATTTTATAACTTAGAATATCTTTAAACTCTTTATTTGCATTTAAAATAATTTTTATAATATTAAATTCATTTTTAAACTAATTAATTTAATATAATTATTAAATAAATCTAATATCATTAATATTAAATAATTAATGAAATTTACATTAAATATTGAAAGTTACATTTTATAACATAAAATATTATTAAATACCTTATTATCATTTAAAATGATTTTTAATATAATAAAATCATTTTTAGTTAATTTATTTAATGTATTTATTAAATAAATTAAATATTAATAATATTCAAATAATTACTAATATTTATGGAAAATATGTCAAATTATTAAAAGTTAATTTTTATAGCCTAAAATAATTTTTAAAACTGATTTTGTAATTTTTAGAATTTATTTACTATTTTTAAATGATTTTTAGAAATTTATTTAATTAAAACAAAAAAGTCTGTCGCTAAAGCCTTTAGCGACAGTAAGTGTCGCCTTAGGTGTTCTTGAGGCTCAAGAACATTCATAGCCAGTTATCAAGTAGCCATGTTTGACCAAGTGAAAATTTTAATATATGATGTTTCTGGGAAAGCTTAAGGTCGAATATTGTAGTATATATGTAGTATTACAAGTACATAACAAATTCTGGTTCACCTAATAACATACAAGAAAGATCTAAGGCTCAGAGAAGATGAAATAAAGTTGTTCTTCATTTTTCAGGTTACCCGAAATGAAGAACGATTAAATGAGGCCTACTTTGGGCTTCCACTACTCGTTTTCCGTGTATTGTTTTTGTGATTTAAAGGTTCTAGTGTGTAGCCAACATGTAAGGGAAGATATCAATTACATAAAAACAGTATAACAACAACAGAATCAACAGATATGGTCCGGTCAAAGCATGTCAGAAAACACGTTCATACGTTTTCTGGGTTACCCAGAAAACAGAAATCGTGATCATCTTGTCTGGTTTGACCGTCCACTAAATCTACACAGTTTGATGTTTATATGTTCTAAAGGCATAGATCTGTAGCTAATCTACCATACTACAACATGAATATTACAACAAACTCATATCACAAAACACCTGCAAGATCAGAGGCTACTAATACGTTGTCAGACGCTTCTGGGCAGTTTCTGGGTTACCCAAAATTGCACAGTCATGCTCGGTCAACCGAGTTTGACCAACAATAACATGAAATCTACACATCATCTGACCTTAGTTCTAGTTTCAGAACACATATCTCATAGCATACTACAATTATCAATTATTAAACAAACAAAAACATAAACATACTGAAATCTATAATGTCTGACATTCATTGTAAGACAACATTTTCAAACTTTTCCAGATTTCTAAAATCATCAATTTCGAGCATCTAAGTGTTATGAATCTGAGTTATAACAACCCAGATCACTAAATGACACTTCTAACATAACTTTAAACAATAAACAACAACAATAACATGAATCACATAAATTTTTAAGTTTAGGGTTTTTATACCTTTTTAGCTTTGATCTTTGAACCTGACTTTTGATTCTGATCCTTGGCAAGCTATGAAGTGTTCTGAGCTTTGTTTCTCAGTTACTATCACTCAAAATTTTCGGATGAGAGAGAGAGAGAAGACTTGGATAGGTTGAGAAGTAAAGTAACTTACTTTACTTACTTGTATGCTCTTTATCTATGATGCAATGTATTTAATCTAGCAAGTTGGCTGACTAAAGTTGAATACTAGACCATGTGGCTAGCTAGAGTTGGTCACCAACTCCTTACTAGGGCTAGATCTACACCCCACCTTATTAAAATAATTAAAAGGGTAGTTTGGTCATTTGACTTATAAAGTGAATGGCAACTTGGTAACTTCTCACAACCATTAGGTTTTAACCCTTAGGGTTTAACCCTAAGGTTTGATAAGCTTAATTTCTAGGATTGTGTAATAAGGGCAAAATGGGAATCTTAGTTTCTAAAAAATGTGAATTAGGGTTCCCTAATTAAATTAGGTTTCCTAATCATTTAAGATTTGTAAATTAGGCTTTATAAAATACTAATTACCATTAAGCTTGCTAAATTAATAATTAAGGTTTATAACTTAGCAATTAGGGTTCTAATTCAGTAATTAGGGTTTACCTAATTAACATTAAACATAATAATAGCCATTAATTCCATAACACATATCTTAACAAATCTTACAGTTATAGTTGACTTTTGTACTGTAGTTTATCCGTAATGCTAGGGTTTTGTACTGTTTTACTATAACTGTTCCACACATTAACATTACACGCACATCAGACATTTTTATATAACTGAAATATGAATAATATTATATTAATATTCTCATTCCATATTCAAAATCCAGACTTAGGGTTTTGAATTCATATCTGACATAACCTTCATACATACCCTTATTAATTTAGTTAAAATAATTAACTTAACTAATATAATAAAATACATATTATAATAATCATATCATATATACTATATTCATATTTTCATGGAAAATAAATAATAAATATCTTTATTACAAAATTAATTTATTATAAGAATATAATCTATAATGATCATTAATTCTTAAAAAGAATTTATTCACAATTATTCATGTAATAAATAATTTTATCTATCACACACACACACACACACACACACACACACACATATATATATATATATATATATATATATATATATATATATATATATATTTACTTTGCACATATTCCCACCCTTATATATATATATAAAATTTATTCGCAAATTTTTTTATTGAAAATATTGGGTTATTACAGTAGCTATCTTAGAAACATCCTAGATGAATCTTTGATAGTATCCCGCTAACCCTAGGAAACTTCGCACCACAGTCAACATTTTCGGTTGTTCCTAATTCATTACGGCTTCCACCTTCGCTGGATCTACTGAAATCCCCTCATGGACAATGACATGACCTAAGAATTGTACCCTTTCCAACCAAAATTCACACTTAGTGAAGTTCGCATATAACTTCTCCTTCCTCAGTGTCTCCAACACTATTCTTAAGTGTTCAACATGATCTTCTGACGTCTTAGAATAGACTAGAATATCATCAATAAACACCATGATGAACATGTCCAAATATTGTTTGAACACTCTGTTCATCATATCCATAAATGCAGCTGGTGCATTAGTCAACTCGAATGACATCACCAGAAACTCGTAATGACCATAACGAGTCCTGAATGCCGTCTTTGGTACATCCTCCTTCCTAACCTTTAATTGATGATACCCCATCCGCAAATCTATTTTAGAAAAATACTTTGCCCCTTTTAACTGATCAAAAAGATCATCGATCTTGGGTAATGGGTATTTATTCTTTATCGTTAACTTGTTCAACTCTTGATAGTCGATATAAAGTCTTAACGATTTGTCCTTCTATTTAACAAATAGTACCGGTGCTCCCCACGGTGAAACACTCTGTTAAATGTACTTTTTATCCAACAGATCTTGTAATTGAACCATTAGCTCCTTCATCTCTACTGGCACCATAAGATACGGTGCCTTGGAAACTAGTGCCACTCCTGACACAATGTCTATTACAAACTCTGTCTCCCTATCCGGTGGAAGACCCGACAATTCACTTGGAAATACATCCATGAATTCTTTAACTATAAGTATTTGTTCAATGGCTGCTCCCACTCTCTGGGTATCAGTAACATGGCACAAATAACGTACACATCCCTTCCTCAATAGTTTCCTAGTTTGTGTCATGGTAAGACAATACGAACGCCCCGGCGATCTATTACCATAAAATACTATATTAAGCTGTCTTAACGTCCTAATGTTTACACACTTCTTTTGACAATCTATAATTGCACCATGGTTAAACAACCAATCCATCCCGAGAATTACATCGAATTCTCCCAAATTTATCGGTATCAAATCTACCGATAATTTACAACCTCGTATGTCTACACAACAACTCCTATGAATATCTTCAACAGGAATTATTTCTGCGTTTGCTACTTTGATATTTAAAGGTACATGTAATCTTTCGGGAAGTAATCCTAATCATCTAGTAAAATCACATGCGATAAATGAACAAGTAGCACCCGAATCAAACAACACATAAGCATTTATATCATTGATCAAGATAATACCTGCAACTACATCCCCTGATGCCACTACATTTTGGACCATCATATTAAAGGTGCGGGCCATCGGCCTACCCGGCTGTGCTGGACCACCAATAGCTAACTTACTGCTATTAGTGCCCTTATTCGCATCCATCCCCTTCTTTGGGCAGGTCTTTGTTATGTGGTCAGTTGATCCACATACAAAGCATCCATGATTCTTCTTTGGACTTGGACTATTAGGCAAAATGTGCCTTTCTTGTCCATAGTTGTAACATATAACTTTCCCCTTGAGACAGACTTCTAAGTGAGTCTTCCCACAGGTCTTGCATGCCTCCATCCTCCTCTTAGGATCCCCTTGCTTCACTCTGGTATTCCTAGAGTTAAACCCCTTTCTCTTTTAACCTTCGCCACTCCCGTTGGCTCCTTCAATCTTCACTCCCCCATCCACCTTATTCTTATTCTTCTTTTCCTTGTGGTACTGGCTTAGAGCCTCATTCCCACCATTGGCAATTATTTCCTTCTCTAGTATGGTCCCAAAAGAAGTACTTTGGAACACGGATATTCGGCTATAGAACCAGGGTTTCAAGCCCAGCTCAAACCTTCTAGCCTTTCTCACCTCAGTGTCCACCTGATGTGGAGCAAATCTCGCCAATTCGTTGAGCTTGGTAGCGTATTGGGGAACCGTCATCTCCCCTTATTTCAATTCTAGAAACTGCATTTCCATCCTCCCCTATATACTTGTGGGAAAGTAGTTCTCGAAGAAAATCTCCTTGAACCGTACCCACGTAAGGTTCTCTATACTAGCCCTAGCCTGGTTTGCCTCCCACCAAAAGTTGGCCCTTCATCATATAGGTTGCAAAAGCAACCTTCTGCCCCTCGTCGACATTTGCAATGAAAAATGCCTTTTCTATCTCTTTCACTCACGTTTGGGCTTCTATGGGGTCCGTAGTTCCTTTGAACTCCGGCAGACCGACACTCTTAAAATCCTTAAAAGTAGTAGCTCGTACTACTGTAGGATTTACATGGATATTAGCCCTATTTCTATTAAAAGCGGCCGTTAACAAGTTAACAAAATCATGCATTGGGTTAACCAGACCTCCTTCCGATTGATTAACATTAGTATCTTGATTTCGTTGTCTCCTTCTTGGTGGAATTTTGCTATTAAGATAAACAACACATCATTATTACTTTCTTTTTGTTAGTTAGTTATTATTCACGATTAAACAATAACATCAACTCATTACACAATATGTTCCATAAAAAGGCTTATATTGATTTTCTTCTTATAGTATAATACTGCATCATTCATATTTACACAACCTAAGCTGATTACATTACTATCTCGCAATTGCTTTCCAAAAATTGGGATTTACAAAAGACTACCCTTTGTTATACAAAAGAGGATTTTACGTCACTACTAGATACATCATATTTACATATCTAACTCTACTCTAGCTAATACTAGGTTATATCTGCCGTATGGCATTCTCAAAATCCGCATTGGCAAGACAGACTATAACATCACGGCTGATAGTATGCCAAGTCTACCCTGCTTTTATCAGATACCTAGTTACTTGCTGCTGAAAAATCTGCATGAGAACTCCTATGTATATAGGATATCCTCCCAATCTTCTGTTTCTTGGTCTTCAACTCTTGCCTGAGCTCAAAGACCTCTTGTTTCAGCTCCTGGACATTGTCCTTTGCGAAAACGCGTTCATCATGCTCCTCCTCCAACTTAGTCTCCATACATGTCTTATCTTCCAAGACAGCATGAAGCTCATCTTTCAGCTCCTTAACCTCCTTATAATACTGGATATTTCTATCTAATACTATTATAAACAACGCCTTCATTGACTCCCCCAGAGTCATCTCGTCTTAAGGTGCTATGACATTAAATGAAGCCACCTCTACCTCTTCCTCAGACATGCCATTGAACATAGACATGAGGTCTAGGTTGTTCGAGTCTCCAGACTCAATTATTACCACTTGTGGCTCCTCTGCTATAGGGTTCGGTAGGATCTCTATTTGATTTATCGACTCCTCACTTACTATATGTATATCCCTATACATTTCATTTTCTCCTGACATCTACAACAAAATAATTTAGTTTGATTAGTACACGCCAGTGGAATAATAAAAACACATATCATATATAATGCATTTTTAGGTTTAATTTCATCTTTTACTTATTTAATTCTTCTTAAGGTTATGAGTTAAGGTTTTAATTCCCCCCTTAAGTTTTATAACCTAATGCTTTGATACCAACCTGTGATGCCCCCAAATCTGGTTATCTTCTAACTCGACATATGGTGCTACACGGTGCTACAGTTCACACATAAATTCAATTGAAATGCCTCAAAAGAACGAATATGTCTTATATATATTCCAAACAATATTACCATTCCCCAGGTTCTTAATAACCATTACATTTGTTCTCGTCATAATATTAAATAATAACAACATTAAACCCATACTATTACAAAAGCAATCTATAGGTTCGCTTTAGCCTTCCCTTTATCTTTACCGGATCCTTCGGTTCTTTCGGTCTTAGCTGCATTCATATGGTTCAAGCAAGAGTGAGCATAACTAGCTCAGCAAGTATGACAATTCCATTTAAACAATATGCTTGAAACATACAAATCGTATATCTTCAATAACTGAACAATAGTTATGAAGTACTATCGATAATTCAAAATAGCACTTCTTTTTTCTTAAAACATTTTACAATGAACAATATTCAGTAAAACATCAATTCAGGTCCAAGACCTTGAGCATTTCATACTTTCTTTGAAAAGGACAACCCGACACTAAGTCTGTAAGTCAAACATTACTTACGAGCACGTCTAGGTGATCAGCCTATAGTACTCTATATTGTACAACACTACTTTCTTTAAACGTATGTACGTTTAAGTTGTGGCAACCTCACGTACCTATCGTTTGACGACAAAAAATTTGTTTAGCATACTCAGTCTTCATTTGAAAACCATACCAAAATTGTTTGGCAAAACTTGACAACATTGATAATAGTTCGATAGATTATAAGAAATTCATAAAACATCTTAAGTCTAGCCGAAGGAATTAGCTTTGACTTCATCATACATCAATTCATGCGTAAGATACATGAATCACAAAGCTTGTCCAGATTAAACATAGACAAGGGTTAGAACACTTGCCTTTAGCGTCTGCTATGATTAATAAACTTTTCCTTTGAATCTTTAAGGTTTCCTTGAAGTTCAAACTTTGTTCTTCCTTGAATTATGAAAGACTAACTTTTTCTCTCTAACATATAAGCACTTAAGTTGTTGGATGAAAATTTAACAAGTGAAAATAATCTAGTAGAAAATCCTAGATTAGGGTATATTGGTAATTAAGCAATCCACCTCCTTAATAAACGTCCTTACTATTCATCTCTTGGACATTAAGTTTACTTGGTCACCAAGATCACCCATGTGCTTATGGGGCCCACATGGGTTTCCCCATGGGTCATCTTTACCAATTGGATCGATCCACAGATCCGGTTTTTAATTTGGGCTTTAAATTTAATTAACTTAACTTATGCTTTAGGCTTGCATTAAACTAACATTGGGCCTTAACATTAGTTTCCAATTGGATTTTAACCAATCCTACACTTGGGCTTGTATAATTCCTAACAAATCCTACAAGTCCAATACACTTGGTTTAAAGTCTTATAACGTATAATCTACGTATTATTCTCGTATACTAACTCGTTTACTATTAATCATATACGACATACCATCATTCATACATACTCGTATAATACCTCGTATCATACTCGTATTCATTACCTCGTACAATACTTACGTATCATACGATATCATTGTTTAATTCATTAACGTTTTACTTTCCTTAACGTTCTCAAATTTAGTTCGCAGGCAAAAAACTGCATTTGCCATACGTGAATTATTATTACATAATTCATCTTCCCTTGATATTCTATCGTTACGTATTTCTCGGAAGTTCAAAAATAATTCCCGGGCAGAAATCAATGAATAGTGTTTTTCAGAAAATTTCTCAGAAAACTTTTATTTTTGTCTTGGAAATTCAAACACTTTAATTCCTTCACGTAGTCAAAATACTACGACATTCCGACATCTCTAGGTTATAGAATGACAATCATCTTATTAACAGATAATAATAACATATAACATAATTTTATTCATTATTTAATTAAATAAAATTATTTTATAATAAATTCAAATTTCTCGGTCGTTACATGATGACCTAGGGTCCCACTTACAAAATGCCACATATTACCATTATTTCCTTCGAGTGTCAGCAACTTCTTCTAATGGTTATTTTACTCATCACACAATTAATCAATACTTTTTAATCCTTCCATCTTTATTCATAATTAATATTATAGATTCACAATATTGACAACCGGATTGTTCTCAGGAAAGAGGGGGCTTTCCGATAAGAATTTCTCCTTACTGGCGCATAATTAGGTGACAAAACTCCTTTTCTCGACATAAATTTCTAGACATTATCAATAATGCTATCTAATAATATCATTTAAATATTATGAATTATTGATCTGATAATGGGAAATACTGTGCAGTGACAATTATTAAATTAACAATAATAAAATATCAACGTAGCAATTATTGAATCAATAAAATAAAATATTGAACAGTAATTATTGTAACAATTATTGAGTAGTGCCTTCTTACGTAAGAATCAATAATCAAAAAATATTGTGCAATACTGGTAATGCCATCATGCAATCACGCCAGACATCTTGTACTTTAAACACCGTGTATTCCAACAAAGTTGTTATTAAAGAATAACTACGCCATTATTTATAAAAACTCAAACTTGTCATTTTCTTCATCCCACCATTTTTTAGGTTATTGGGCCCATTAAATGGTCGCTGCGTCAATTGCATTTAATATTCCTCGACAACAAGAATATTCCACGACCAAACGAATATTTCCCGACAACAATGAATATTTTATAACCACTTGCTTATTTTATAAAATTTGCACATTTTACCCATAACTAACCACATTAACCAAATCCACCCCTTATTATTTCAAAATAATTAATAGAGGAAATTCAATTTTATTTATAAAAAGTTGGGGTCTTACATTATTGGCTTATGTTCATTTCTTTTCATGTCCATGTTGTTAGACTTGGAACACTTCCGTTAACATCGTTCATAGTTCAGACTTAAATCCCAAGGTCACTCTTTAGGTCTTTTCTATCTTTATTTCATTTCTTATGCTTCACGTTTATAAATTAACTTACGCAACCAAACTCCAAGACTATTCCTTAACATCATGTTGTTCAAGAATGTCTCGACTATTGTACTCACCCTTAAGGTTGTAAAATGAGCAAACAGTTCGAGCTCGATTTGTACTCGCTCGACTAAAAGTTCAATTTGAGCTCGACTTGAAATATAAATGAGTCAAATATGAGCACATTTTAAAGTTCGATAAATTACTCGAATCTCCTCAAATTATAATTTTCTATTTATACTCGGATCATATTCATTAGAAAAATCTAAACTGCTCGGGCTCGATTCGGAATAGTACTATTCATAGGGTACTATTCACTCGGGTACTATTCACCCGGGGTACTATTAATATAACTCACAATATTATAACTCACAATATTAACAATCAGATTATTCCCAGGAAAGAGGGGGCTTTCCGATAATGATTTTTCTTTATTGGTGCGCAATTAGGTGACCAAACCCCTTTCCTCGACAGAACTTTCTAGACATCGTCAATAATGCAAATAATAATATGAATAACTTTGTCATCTCAATTATTGATTTAATAATATAAACTATTGTACAGATGATACTGTGACAATAATTAAATCAATAACGTGAGATACTATGCAGCAATTACCGTGGCAATAATTGAATAAAACCTAGTGACTTCTCACGTAAGCATCAATAATCAAAGATACTGTACAATACCGTATGCTATTATGTAACCACGCGTATTACTATACTTTTATCACCAGGTATTTCAATAGTTAACGGTAAAACTTTTGCCATTATTTTTATAAAAAGTTATTTCTGTCATTTCTAACTCCGACAATAATTCTGTTGTGGGGTCTACCAATGATTGTCCGACGCATTTAATATTACTCCGATAAAATGAATATTCCCCGACCAAACGAATATTTTATGAGAACTTGCTTACTTTACAAAATTTATAAATATTACCCACAACTATAACATTATATCAAATCCACACCTTAATACTCAAAATGATATTTGGAGAAAAATTAAATCTTTATTCATAAAAGTTGGGGTCTTACAACCACCCCTTTTTATGCAATTTCATCCTCGAAATTGGTGTACATACTTGGTATAACGAAGAGGTGAGGATACCTTGATTTCATTTCAGATTCTAACTCCCAGATCATTTCCTCAACATTGTGGTTTCTCCACAAAATTTTGACTTGAGGTATAACCTTGGAGCGTAGAATATGTTCCTTATTATCCAAGATTTTAATAGGTATCTCTTCATACGTTAAATCTTTCGCTATCTTGTCTGGTTCTAAATCAATAATGTGGTTCAGGTCTTCCACATATTTATGTAACATAGATACATGAAAAAAATTATGAACATGAGACATACTTGGCGGTAAGGCGAGTCTATAGGCCACAGTTCCTACTCAATCGAGGATTTCAAATGGGCCAATGAATCGAGGATTGAGCTTTCCTCTCTTTCTAAATCTCGCAACTCCCTTCCGTAGAGCAACACATAACAAGACATAATCTCGAACATTGAATTCCACGTCCCTTCGATGAAGATTAGCATAACTCTTTTGTCGATCTTGTGAGGTTTTTATACGTTGCCGGATCATTTGAATCTTTTTCACTATCAAGCGTACCAATTCCAGTCCTAACAAAGTTGTTTCAACCACCTTGTTCTAGCATATTAGAGAACGACACTTGCATCCATACAACACCTCGAATGGAGCCATGCCGATACTTGCTTGATAACTGTTATTGTAGGAGAATTCCACTAATGGCAAGAACTTGTCCCAACTTCCTTTGAAGTCAAGGACACAGAGTCTTAATAGATCTTCAAGAGTTTGAATAGTCTTCTCTAACTGCCCGTCTGTCTGAGGATGATATACTGAACTGAATCGTAAATCCGTGCCCATAGCTTTCTGCAAACTGACCAAAAATTGTGAAGTGAATCTTGGGCCTCGATCAGAAACTATGGATACTGTCATACCATGCAGTCTTATAATCTCATTTATGTATATACGAGCAAGACCTTCAAGCGAATACGTTTCTCACATAGGTAAGAAATGAGCAGACTTGATTAATCTATCAATAATAACCCAAATTGCATTTATGCCTTGAGAAACCCTGGGAAACCAGTAACAAAATCCATGGTAATGTGCTCCCACTTCCATTTTGGAAATTCAAGTAGTTGCAATGGACCTTTTGGCACTTGAGATCTGCCTTGACACGTTGACAAGTTAAACACCTTGAGATAAACTCCGCGATCTCTCTTTTCATATTTCTCCACCAAAATGTATGTCGAAGATCACAATACATTTTGGTACTTCCAGGATGGATTGCAAACTGTGTGTTGTGCGGCTCCATCATGATTTTATACTTCAAGTTAGAGTCGTCAGGAACACAAAGTCTGGAGTTAACTTGAAGTATTCCTTCTTCATCGATTCTTGCTTCTAGAATAACATCTTCTTGTACTTTCTTCCTCATACGCATCAGCTCCAGGTCCGTAGTTTGAGCAACATTAACTTTATCGATTAAAATCGGTTCTACTCGTATATTTGACATCATCACGTGGGTTCCTGGAGTCTTTAACTCTATCTCCATCCTTTGTAAGTCATACTAAACGGGCTTTTGCGTTGACAATATCGCACTCGTACCCGCATATGATTTTTTACTCAATGCGTCAGCTACCACGTTCGCTTTTCCAGGATGGTATTGAATGGTATGATCGTAATCTTTCAATAGCTCGAGCCAACATCGTTGTTGCATGTTGAGTTTATTTTGGGTGAAGAAATATTTGAGGCTTTTTTGATCCATATAGATCACCACTTTCTCCCCACACAACTAATGCCTCCAGATTTTAAGCGCGAAAACGACCGCTGCCAACTCTAGATTATGAGTAGGATAATTCCTCTCATATTCTTTGAGTTGTTATGAGGCATAGGCTATGACTTTCCCATGTTGCATGTGAACACATCCTAACCCTTTGCCTAAAGCATCACTGTTGTGACGCCCCCAAATTCGGGTACTTTCAACCCACATATATGGTGCTACACGGTACTTATAACTATACATTCATTCCATTCAAACAACATCAAAATGATTGTATTTACTACATTCTTATTACAGTAATAATAATAAATCCTTTCCAAGGTTCTGTAACTGATACATTATTTGTTTATCATAATATGATTCTTACAAACATATTAGTCTATTATAGGATAATCTACTTATCGATCTTAGCCTTGTCTTTATCCCTACCGGGATCCTCAGTTCTTTCGGCCTTAGCTGCAATCATAAAATTCAAGCAAGAAGTGATCATAACTAGCTCAGCAAGTCTAGCAATAATAGTATAAATACCACGTCGAGAATTATATTATTATCTTCAATAACTGAACAAGTAGCTATGAAATACTATGAAACATTAAATAACACTTTTAATTTAATAAAACAATTCCAGAGTACATATAGTAACTTAGGAATTCTGAGCTGGTTAAAAGACCATGAACATTCTCTTTTGGTTTTCATTCATGAAAAAGGACAACCCAACACTAAGTTCGTAAGTCCGATATATCTTATGAGCACTTCTAGGTGATCAGCCTATAGTACTCTATGTTGATCAACACTCATCCGTTAAACGTATCTACGTTTAAGTTTTGGCAACCTCGCGTTCCCATTGAATAATCGATGTAAAATACATTTGTTTGTTCATACTCAAGCTTATCTTGAATCCATACCAAATACTTGGCATAACATAGCGTTAACATTTTTATATCGAAAGACTTGTAACCAAATCAATTTAACTCTTAAGATTAGTCTAGTCGAGTTAAAACTGGCATCGACCCTTTCATAAAATAATTCATATGCATCTCAGAACTTGAATCACAGAAAACTTGGCTAACACAAAAGTTAAACAAACATTAAGAAAACTTGCCGTCAAGCGTCTTCAAATACTTATTCAATAGTTCTTGGTCTTTACAGTCTCTACATGATATATTCACATAGCACACTATAATTAGCTACCAAACAATCTAATCACATTATTTTAACCAACTTCTTTCTCTTCTATATCTTAATTGAAATTATTTCATTAATAAAATCCATTTTGACTTAACTATCTTCCATTAAGGCTTATTAACGTTCTTACGTCACTCAACCATCATTAGTTAATTATCAACGTTGAATACAATTTACTTCCTTATACATCGCGTTCTTCATTTAATTACTAAAAACGACATTCACCTCCTAAATTTATCACTATATATACTATATAAGAATAATCTTACCATGTACATTAAGTGTATACATGCCCCATCATTGGCTTGCAATAAATTGGGATTAAAACTAACTTGGTCACCATTTTTCTATTATCGGCAGTATTTCATCCCTTAGTATACTTCATTCATAGCCATACGCTAACTTCAAAGTTAGTTTAACTCTTTGCCTCGGCCAACAAGCAAGACGAGACTTCTTATATATAAGTGGCGCTACGGCGCCATTCTCCAGTAGCTAGTTTCCCCTATCCCGTACAAGCACATTGACGATATAAAGCTTGGGGTGGTATTTGGCATGGGCTACCACCCCGAGCCCTTGAATTTTTTTTACATTTTCCAATACGATTCTTCCCGGACTCATAACTTAGTCATTTTAAGTTGGAATTAGCTCGTTCAAAAGCGGTTTTCTTACACATTCCATATACTTCGATTTCATCTAGATAAAAGTAGTTTTTAAATTCGTTAACAATGAATTCACTATTTAACGTTCTATTATGCATTCGTTTAACGCTCGTGAGCGTTCATAACTCGTTTTCTTTGCTCTAAGTCGGAATTCGACCAATCTTGAGTCCACGACTCTTAAATACGTTGTTCAATGTTATGCCATCGAAAACTAGGGTTTCTGAATTAAACAACGAGTTTTGACTACTAATCCGAAAATTCTACGATTTCAACGTTTAACGCCTAATCTCGTAAATTTCGCCATAACTTTGTTACTCGTGTTTTACACGCCAAATCAAAGTTGCTATCATATTACTTACGAGCACGTCTAGGTGATCAGCCTATAGTACTCTATGTTGTACAACACTTCTTCTGTAAACGTATTTACGTTTAAGTTTTGGCAACCTCACGTGCCTGTCGTTTGACGACAAAACATTTGTTTATTCATACTCAGTCTTTCTTTGAAATCCATACCAAAATAGTTTGGCAAAAGATAGCAACTTTGAAAACATTTTGATAGATTATAAGAAATCCAATGAATACGTTAAGTCTAGCTGAAAGAATTGTCTTTGACCTCATCATACATTAACTCATGCGTAAGAGACATGAATCACAAAGCTTGTCCATAATGAACATAGACAAGGGTTAGAACACTTGCCTTCAGCGTCTTCTACAGATTAAATACTTTTCCTTTTGAGTCTTTAAGGATTTCTACAATACATAACCATGTAACATACCACATTAGGTCATAATCAATCATGTATGGTTCCTAACGTATCTTACCCTTCTTCTCAATCTAATCATTCATTAGATTATTTAATGTTCATTACGATATACGATATTACATTGTGTTTACGTTTAAGTAATCTTTCGTTAACCTTTAGTTGTAATTCTTAAGGTTATTAACATCTTTAATGATGTTACTTTAGGTGTATTAAGTATATAATTCACCATCAATCAACAATTATACTTTTTATATTCAAAAACTTTCTTTACTAGCTACCTTCTAGTGTTGGCGCTGCGGCGCCAACTTCATTATATAAGTCTCGAGATGCGGCGCGAGTCTCCAATGTGTTCTACCCGGACCTAGAGTTCCGGCCACTTTCGAGATTAATGGCCGATTCATGGCGCCATTCTCCGAAGAGGGTTATGGGCACGCTCTTTCTGCCGCCACCTTTCAAGCTTGGTACATTGTTGCGGCCTTGACTCTGTGCACTGTATAGCTTTGGCAAATTTCTTACTTAGTGAGATTCCTGGACTCATAAATTGTTCATTTTAAGTCTGAATTGGCTCGTTCAAAATCCATTAGCTCACAAATCATATGAACTAAGTGTTCATATAAGAATTTTACATTTTTAAATCTGTTAACACAGAATTCACCATTAAAGTCCGTTATTACGAAAACGATAAACGTTCATAGCTCGTTTCTTTGTTCTAAGTTAGAATTTGACCATTTTCGATTGCGCATATCTAAAATGCAAACTTAGACTATTTTCCATCGAAAACCAACATTTTTGAGTTCAATGTTAACTTTTAACTTCCATTTTGAGAATTTCACAATTTCGACGATTATCGTCCAATCTCGTAAATTTTGCCATAACTTCGTTACTTAAGTTTTTTACACCGTTCCAAATGGATTCATTCCATTATCACAACATAGACTATCTAAGTCTACAAATGATGGTTTTAAATTTATCCATCAACAAAAATATTACAATCCTTCAGTGTCTTTCAATGGTTTATAACTTTTATACTTATGATTCACTTTCAACATGGTTTATTAAAGTTTACTTCCATTAATAACCATCCTTATACTCCTTATGAAGCATGCACCACCAATACTCACTTCTCTTTCAAAACAATGATGAAGAGATGGAGATTAATGGTTTAGAATTCTTACCCTTGATGATCAAGCTTTCTATTTTCTTCTTCTTGAGTTAGGAAAATCTAGCTCTTACTTCTCTCAATATATAAGCTCTAAGTTTGTTGGTGGAAAAAGGACAAGGCAAATGACTAACAAAGCTCCCCTATTTATAGGATTGGCAAGGTTAGGGTAGAATAGTCATTTAGGCCCTTCCACCTCCTTTCTCCACCTCCTTTGTAATAACCCAAGATTTTTTATATAAATAAATCAGAAATTTTACGTATAAATATTTTTTTTTTAAATAAATGTGGGGAAATAGATATAAGTCAATGTGTAAGTATATATGTGATAAATAAAATATATTTATTACATGAGTAATTACAAATAATTTTATTTTAGAATTATTGATCATTATAAACTATATTCTTATAATAATTAATTTTATATTAGAAATATTTTTAATAAATATTTTCCATGAAAATATGTTTATATATTATTTAAATAGTATATGAAGTGATTATAGCATTATTATAATAATTATTTTATTTTATTATATGAATTTATTTTCAGAATTGTTAAGTTAATTATTTTTAACTTAATTAAGAATGTTGTATATGACAGATAAATCAGATATAGAATCCAAACCCTAATTTTAGATTTTGATCAAGTAATGAGAATAATAATATAATATTAATTATATTTTGATTTTTCAGTACTATAAATATGTACTGTTCGTACGCATTGTTAATGATTGGTCAATGATGGTGCAGTATTTGAAAATCCTCGTATTACTGATAAACCCTAGTTTTAAAGTCAAATGAGATTTTAAAATCTGTTTAGTAATTGCGTTATGTGATTCATGATAATTATAATTATTAATGATAATCAGGAAAACACTAATTATATAAAACCCTAATTAGTGATTTAAACCTCTAATTTCTCAAATTAGAAACCTTAAATAATAATTAACTATTTGATAAATGGAAACCCTAATTTAAAACTCAATTATGAGTTCGAGACTGTTATATAATTGTGTTATATGATGTATGTTGTGTATTATATAATTTTATGATTAATTAGGTAAACCCTAATTAATATTTAGAAACCATATATAATTTCTAAAAATTAGAAAACCCTAGTTTCAAACTGTTAAACCCTAATTTAAAAGTCGAATGTAAGCTTAAGGCTGTTATGTAATCATATTAATGTGTGTAATGACTGGTATTAGAGATATTAACCCTAATTAGGGAGAATCTTAATTATTCAAAACCTTATTTTTTATAAACCCTTATTATTTTTCTAAATTATAAACCCTAATTTGTTTATGGTAAACCCTAATCGCTAAATTGGGAAGTTTAATGCTAATTAGTATATCTTAAACCTAATTAGAAAAGTACTAAGTAATTAAAATCCTAAATTAATTAAGAAACTATAATTTGTAGAAACTAAAATTTTATTTTAAACCCTAATTAGAAATCCTATAATTTTGTGCTAAACCTTAGGGTTAAACCCTAAGGGTTTGCCAAGTTACAAGATTGCCATTAAATTGGTTAGTCAAATGACAAAAAATTCCTTATTGCATTATTAAAGCTTACTTGTGTATCTTGCTATATCTTGAGTTGGTAACCTAATCTAACCACCCCATGTGACTAAAATATCAACATATCAGCTATTATTGCCAGCCATATACATTGCACACAAGTCATTTATAAGTAATAGAGAGAGAGAGAAAATTCATTTAAGCCTCTTTTGTGACCAAACACTCAACCAATCCTCTCTCTTACTAAAACCCACGAAAATTATAAGTTTATCAGTCACAAAACAAAGCCCAACTAACATCTATATCAAATCAGAAACCTGGAATCAGAATTTGATCATAGAAGGTATAAACCCTAACCTAGAAATCTGACCTTTGATCTGTTGTTAGATGTTAGATTTTATGTGTTAAACATGTTGATTATAGTGTATATAGATGATCTGGGTTGCTAGATGTTAAACCCATAACATCTATAGGCTCAGATCTAGCATTTTACAAAATCTGGAAAATTTTGTTTTGTGTTCTGACAACCAAATGTCAGGCCTTGTAGATCTCTGTCTGTGTTTGGTTTTTGTGTTTTGAAGGTGAATACTTGTAGTATGCTATGAGAACTTGGATCTGGAACTTGAATCAAGATCATAGCATGAACAAATTGCTAGATAATCGTGGTCAAACCTCGTTGACTGGCCATGACCAAGCGAAATCTGGGCAGTCCAGAAACTGCCCAGAACGCTCTGACAACATGTTCGTGCGTATAGATCTTGCTTGTTTTTGTTGTTTTGATTCTGTTGTTGTAACAATGTGGTAGAATGGTAGATAAACTACTGATTAAGACTTTTAGATCCCTGAAATAATCAATAGATTGAACACTGTGGTTGGTCAAACTAGCTCATATGATCACGAATTTGGTTTTCTGGAATTTCCAGAAAATCAAGAATATGATTTCTGACAATGGTTGACCGAGCAAGATCTTGCTATTCGGTTGTTGTTGTGATGATGTTATGTGATAGATCTCTAGTGCTACATGTGGGCTACAACCTCTAATCCTTAGATCACAAAAACATCTAGAGGATTTCAAGTTGTGGAAGCCCAAATATGAGTAGTCGAACTGTTCTTCATTTCTGGGCAAACCCAGAAATGAAGAACAGCTCTGACAATGTTTTCATTGGTTTAGATCTTTCATTTGATGCATGTTATGACCATGTTTGTTGTTGGATCTTGTAGTATTAGTTTAGTACTACAACACCCAACCATTATCATTCCCAGAAACACAATACACACTGATTTACACTTGGTCAAAGAAGGAAAGTCGAAACTGCCTTATGAATGCTCAAGAACATGAAGAACACCTATAGCGATGGTTCTGTCGCTATTGGCAGTTTTTAGCGACAATTTCTTTATAAAATTATTATTTTTATTAAATAATTAGAAAAAAGTAGTTTTAAATTATTAAAAATATAAAATAAGTTATTAAAAATTATTTTAAAGTCCAAAAATTAGTTTTTAAATATTTTGAATATATTTCATAAATATTTAATATTTTTGGAATATTAAAGGTATTTAATTTATTAAGTTATAATATTAAATAAATTATTTAAAAATGATTTTAATACTTGAAAAATCATTTAAAATTATATTATGATAAAAGAAACTATTTTAAGTTATTTTTAATGACTTTTAATATTTTGTGAAAAAATTCATTAATTAATTAATATTAATGATATTTAATTTATTTAATAAATGTATTAAATAAATTATAAAAATTAGAATTAATGATTTAAAAATCATATAAAAATGATTTAAAGATTTTAAAAATATTTTAAGCTATAAAATATAACTTTTAATATTTTTTCATGAAAATATTAATTATTTAATATTAATGATATTATATTTATTTAATAATTATATTGAATAAATTAGTTTAAAAATGATTTTAATATTATAAAAATCATTTTAAATAAAAATTAAGTGTTTAAAGATATTTTAAGTTATAAAATATAACTTTTAATATTTAAAGGATAATTTCATTAATAATTTAATATTAGTGATATTAATTTAATTTTAATGATATTAAATTTATTTAATAATTATATTAAATAAATAGTTTTAAAGATGGTTTTATTAATTTAAAAATCATTTAAAAACGATACAAATAAGTTAAAAATATTTTTAAGTTATAATTAATTACTTTTAATATTTCGATAAATAATACATTAATATTTTAATATTAATGGTAATTATTTAAAAATAATTTTAAATGTTTTAAAATTATTTAAGGGTAATATTAGTACTTTAAAAATATTTTGAGTTATTATAAATAACTTTAATATTTTGGCAATGGTTTCATTAATAGTTTAATTTTAATTAAATGTTAATGATAATAGAATTATTTAATATTTAAATTATTTAATAATGATTCCGGTGTTTGAAAATTCATGATAAATTATAATAAATGTTCAAAAATTATTATAAGTCATTTAAAAATAATATGACTGATACTTACAGATATTGAACTTCAGGTTAGAGTCTTAGACTTGATAATTACCCGATAAAGCCGTCGGTACATCGATATGTTTCAGAAATTGATCTGGACTTAGATAATTTGAATGTATTAATGTTTGTTTGTGATTCAATGACTGTTGAATGTGTGTGACAAGGTGATTAGGTTATGTGCTGACTGCAATAAGCAGTGCTATGCGTTATAGTATATTATTCTAATCGAACGAATGATCTTATTAATGATAGGTCTTGATATAAAATATAAAACTAAGTTGCGTATTGTAAGCAGCAGACCAGGCAAGTATCCTACCTTTGCATTTTCTTTATGCAATGGACATGAGTAAGAAAGTTTCAGAATTATATTATTATTGTACCAGATTATTAACCTTATTGTTATATATATTATATCCGATCATTATTTATCAACATGTTATTATATTATAATTCAGATATTTATTCTGTTCGTTAATTTCTAAATATGGTTATACAAGTGTCCCCACTTGGATAATCATTGTATTTAATCACATGTTGATATATATATATATATATATATATATATATATATATATATAACCGATTGATCCCCCATACGTATACAAAAATGAAGAGTCATTTAAGCTATTTGATCAGCTAGACACAGATTTAGAAATATCGTTGAATATGATAAAACCTTTTTGTATCCAATCAAATTATTTTGGTTCAGATTCCCGACTAAGTATGAACATCCCGAACAAGGGAAAACTTTTATGCGCCCAAGGCGGACAGAGTGAACGATAATATCGTTCTTGTATGTAGTATTAATCAATACAGGGCACATTGGGATGATCACCCTCGCGCCCGTAAGTTATGACGATTTACAGATGAAGTTTTGCTAAACCTATTCGAAAATTGAAAACAATGTTCATAGTATGTCAACTAAACCCCATTTATAATCAATACGTAGTTTAAAAAAAATTTGATATAGAATTGTTATGTTATTATTATCGATTCAGTTTACTTCACAACTATTGATTTGTTGTAGAAGTGATGTACAAAGAAAATATTTAATTTTTTCAGCTAATTATATTTATAATTGTTATTACTTGTTGGGCACCCAAATGCTCATTCTTTCTTTAAATTTAAATGTTTTCAGTTAAGCGTGAACAACCTGAAGGTTCAGACAAGAACAAGTGAAAATGAAAGCAAACAGAACATGTTTAATGGTATCTTTTGTAATAGTTAAACTGTGTTAAGACAATGTTATGTATTATCTATCATGTAAATAATTATAGTAAAGGTTGCGTACTTGGTTTTTCAAGTTCCCACGTTGCTTCTTCGGTATCGTGGTTCTTCTATAACACCTTTACTGAAGGTATTACTTTGTTTCTCAGAACTTGCTCTTTTTTATCGATGATTTGAATTGGCATCTCTTTGTACGTTAAGTCCTTCTCAATATAAATAGGTTTATACTCTATTACGTGCTTATAATCTGGCTTATAAGGACGTAACACAGATACATAAAATATATTATGTATTCGTTCTAAGTCTGGAGGTACCTCTCCTACCCTTTTTAATACCTCAAAAGGTCCTATAAACATTGGACTTAAATTTCCCTTCTTTCTAAAGTGTATCTTTCCTTTCCAGGGAGATACCTTTAAAAATACATACGAGCCTACTTCAAACTCTCGGTTTACTCGATGCAAATTCACAAATTTCTTCTTTTTGTCTTGAGTTGCTACTAGACGCATTCGTATCAGCTTGACTATATCCGCTGTTTGCTGCACCAATTTAGGTCTTAGCATTCGGTGTTCTCCCACTTCGTCCCAACACAATGGTGTTCTGCACTTCCTTCCATATAAAGCTTCATAAGGCGGCATGCTTATGCTCGCATGATAACTGTTGTTATATGCAAACTTTACTAATGGTAGGTGATCATCCCAACTACCCTTGAAATCCATGACGCAAGATCTCAACATATCTTTTAGCATCTGAATTATCCTTTCACTCTGTCCATCGGTTTATAGATGATACACTATACTTAGCTTCAGCTGCGTTCCCAACTGTTCTTGTAGACTTCTCCAAAAGTTCGATGTGAATCATGGGTCACGATCTGACACTATCGAAACTGGTACTCCATGTCTGGAAATAATTTCCTTAACATAAAGTTTAGCTAACTAATCTAAGTTATACTTGACCCTTATTGGCAAAAAGTGAGCCGACTTCGTTAATCGGTCCACTATTACCCAAATAGCGCCATACCCTTTCTGTGTAATTAGAAGTCCCACCACAAAGTCCATCGTGATATGCTCCCACTTCCACTTCGGAATCTCCAATGACTGTAACAAGCCACTTGGTCGTTGATGTTCAACCTTAACTTTTTGACAAGTTAAGCACCTACACACATATTCTGCTATCTCTCTCTTCATGTTCGACCACCAAAAACTCTGTCAAAGGTCTTGATACATCTTAGTACTACCAGGATGAATCAAGTACCTCGAACTATGAGCTTCTTGTAACACTTCCTCCTTTAATTTTGTCTCATTTGGAACCCAAATTCTTCCTTCAAATCTTAATAACCCCTCGTTATCAAGATTATACTTTATATCTTTTTCCTTTGCTAACCGCTTCTTCATCTGGTCACACTCATTAGTTTTGTGTTGTATGTAAGACCCTGAATTATATGAAATGAAACTATCCAATTTTCTTATAATTATTGTTCTATTTAATAATTGGTTAAATTAATAAAAAGGTTAAAGTTAAGGGTGATATTTGAAAATTTTGCAAAGTAAGCACGTTGCTATAAAATGTTGTTTGTGTCGGGGAATATTCGTTTGGTCGGGAAATATTCTTTTTGTCAAGAAATATCCGTACGACGACACCATCATTGGTGGACCCCACAACGAAATAACTGTCGGAGTTAGAAAACGAAATAAATATCTTTTATAAAAATAACGGCGAAAGTTTTACCATTAACTGTTGAAATAACCTATGGTAAAAATACAGTAATACGTGTGGTTGCATAGTAGCACACAGTATTGATGCTTACGTAAGAAGCCACTCAGTTTACTCAATTATTGCTATAGTAATTGCTGCACAGTATCTCACATTATTTGATTTAATTATTGTCACAGTAACATTTGCATAATATTTTATATTATTAAATTAATAATTGAGATGACAAAGTTATTCATATTATTATTTCCAATATTGAGGATGTCTAGAAAGTTTTGTCGAGGAAAGGGGTTTGGTCACCTAATTGCGCGCCAATAGGGATAAATTCTTATCGGAAAGCCCCCTCTTTCCTGGGAATGATCTGGTTGTTAAATATTGTGAGTTATAATATTAATGAGGAATAATTTTTAATAGATTAAAAATGTGTTTATTAAAGATAAATGATTTGTGGTAAATATTTATTCAATTTTTGATATAAATATAGAGATTTGTTATGAGGCGTTTGTTATAAGTTTGACTTAATATTCTATGGGAAGATTTACTAATTTTGTGGACCGTTGATGGTGGTTTTAATAGATAACCAATCTGGACCATTGATGGTGGTTTTAATAGTTAATCAATTTGGACCATTGATGGTGGTTGTAATAGTAAATCAATCTGGACCATTGATGGTGGTTTTAATAGTAAATCAATCTGGACCGTCAGTGGTGGTTTTAAAAGTAAATCAATCTAGACCGTCGGTGGTGGTTTTAATAGTAAATCAATCTGGACCGTCAGTGGTGGTTTTAAAAGTAAATCAATCTAGACCGTCGGTGGTGGTTTTAAAAGTAAATCAATTTGGACCATCGGTTGTGGTTTTAATAGTAATCAATATGGACCATCCGTTCTAATAGTAAATCAATCTAGACCATTCGTGAATCAGTTACTATTTAGTCCATTCTCCTATAAATATAAGCTTAATTATTCTTTTATTCTCACCAATTCACTGAGACTCAAAAGAGACATTATAGAGAGAGAAACTATAGAGAGCAAGAAGAAGAGTATTCTGCTACTTCACTATTACAGTATCCAGTCTTCTACAAAGGTAAGGGGTATTATTTCTTTCATATTCATAAGGAATACTATTTTTCGTATTCATCCTTTAATATGTTGGAATAACCTATCTATGCGGATTACGTACCGCATGACAAGTGAAAATCCATTTGTAGTTTCGTATATTATTTCGTTTCATATTCTTAAATCTAAACTTACTATGGTAAATATTGATTCTATAATCCCTAAAATTAGGAGAATATCCTTGAGTTTTGTGCTTCATCCAGTATCGTTTCATTGGAATATTGATCTAAACTTTCTTATTAAATATCAATATTTTTCTCGGGGTACTATTCACGGGTTACTATTCACCTGAGTACTATTCATTCTAGTATTATTCACTCAGGGATTCGGGGTACTTTTCATGCTAGGGTTACTATTCACGGGTTACTACTCACTTAGGTACTATTCACTCTAGTATTATTCACTCAGGAATTTGGGGTACTTTTCATGTCAGGATACTATTCATAAATTACTATTCACAGGATACTATTCACCCAGGTACTATTCACCCAAAAAATTTATTTCTTTTCTGTCCAAATTATTTTTGATACATGAATATTATTCTTGAATTTTACTCCACAAAGCAGTATCATGTTGACAATTTGGATATTATTGAATTCTGGATAAATTAAATTGTAAATCTTTAAAATTTATCCTTTGCTTTCATTTAATTGAATTCTTATATCATTGTCATCATCCTAATGCTTATATTACGATGAAAGTCATCTTTGGCCTGTAGTGCATAGATGGACTATTGATTGGTATGATTATGACCAGGGATAATTCAGTATGATTATGATGACCATTGATGATTACACGAATATTCTTGTCCCGTAGTGCAGGAATAATTTGTGGACGTGATACTAATGAATATTCTTGGCCCGTAGTGCAGGGATGATTCGATGATGTGATTTATTTATTAAGCTGAGTCCCAGTGATAAAATTGATGATAAACTGTTTAAATCATAGAAGATAGTAGATATCATGCTCTACTTGACTCTTCTAATGAATTGCTTATTTCACTGCAGTTAAACTTGACGTCTATTGTATTTTATCAATTTAACAATGATGAAGGCTAACAATAATTTATTCTGCATTATCTTAGTCATAATATTTCTTACTAGGCTAGTCGAGCTCACCCTTTTGCTTTCATCGTTCTCTTCAAGAAATGAGAACGTAGCTGGGACTAGTCGGGGAACGGAGTGATGGTCCGAGATGGTTGTTTTAGTAGCCCTCACTATTTAGTGTGATAATAAATGTAATGAGGATTGAATTTGACTTTGGATATTGTCTATGAGACAATATTCGTGTAAAAACTCTCAGCTCATGTTTTATAATTAAGTTTGTATTTGTATTTAGTACCATGTATTTAGCGACCCAAGATGTGTGATGTATACCTATTTTGGGGGCGTCACATTATACCTCCTTGATTCTTTCTACAATGGTAGATCGAATCTCCATTGTAAACAATCTCTATCCCGATTCGCTCGGTAACTTCACCTCTAACTCCATTCTAGCCATCTTTGTTATTAACTCAGTTTGAGCCGTTAACATAGACAACTTTTCCCGACCCTTTGTACTTAAGGCATCAGCCACTACATTGGCTTTTCTGGGGTGATACAGGATATCGTAGTCATAATCCTTTATCAACTCCAGCCATCTCCTTTGTCTCATATTTAAATCCTTTTGTGTGAAGATATATTTTAGACTCTTATGGTCTGTGTATATCTCACATTTCTCTCTATAAAGATAATGTCTCCATATCTTTAAGGCAAACATTACTGCGGCCAGTTCCATATCATGAGTAGGATAAACTTTCTCATAATCCTTTAACTTCCGTGATGCATACGCAATGACCTTGCCATGCTGCATGAGCACGCAACCAAGTCCTTTATGCGAAGCATCGCTATAAATTACGAAATTTCCTGTATCATCGGGTAATGACAATTGTGACGAACGAGAATTTTGTAATTAATTTTAATATTTATTGAATTAAATAAATATTTTTCGATGATTTAATTATTAGATTAAATAATTAATTGACGCAATTGTGGTAGATTAATTTAATTATATGTGTTACATTTATTAAATTAATGTAGAGCGTTTTTATTATCAAAGCATGTAATTATGTGAGCTTATTGAATTAAATGAATTATGTAATTAAGCATGATGTTATTTTAATTAATTTAATTATTAATTAGAGATTTAATAAATTGACATTATTTATTAATGAGTTATTTAATTATGTATTTGTGAATTTATGAGAAATTATTATATTTTATTTATAATAAATTAAATAAGATATTAGTTTATTTTATAAAGGAGTGTGACATTAATTAAACTATATGATAAATGTTTTATTTAATTAAATGAGATTAAGTCTTTTGAAGCTAGCCAAACAAAGCCCTAAGAGGAGTTGGTACAGTTAACCCATGATTGGGCCAATGACCACTCTAGCGCTTCGATTATCGATCATTATATCGACATCTTTTTTCTTTTTTCATTTTTGCCTAAGTCTAAGAAATATTCAGAGAGAGTCCGAGAATTTCCAAGAAGAATTAAGATCTTGTGAAAGAGAATTGAGAGTGAGGAAACTAAGCCTACTAATTATATTCTACTGAGGTAATCTCCTCCTTCCCAAATTCTACTTTACGTATTTAGTTTTCATAAAATGGGTTTCATAGTTTTGGCTTTCAAACCTCTGTTATGTCTCCGTAATTGAGAAATTGTGCTATTATATGGATATATGTAATAATAAGAGTAGCATAACATGTTTTATATATATATTGCATGATTCCATATCATCAGTTTCATAGTATTACATCGTATATGATTTCTACAAAATTACAGAGTTTGGGTTTTGGCCTTAAGGCCTTATACGTGATTTTAGTATGTCAAACATAAATGTTTTCGTAAAATTTACACTCGTATGATGTTATGCATGTTGATACAAAGAGGCCAAAGTTTAAATAAACGGATTCAGTGTTATAACGAATCCGTAGTGACAATTTTCATGTTTTATTTTCAAAACCTTCAAGAACATCAAGAATAGTGAAAGTAAATGTGTTGATTTTGCAAATTATGTGTTGTAACTTGTTAAAAATCATGCTAGATGGGTTAAGTAATGATTATATATGTATTACAATGATTGGGTAAGTCTAAATTCGTGTAAAAAAAATAATTGGAAGTTATGGCCATATTCATGTATAATTTTACGTGTGATTGATTTTGGCCTAATTTGGCCTTGTTATGTTCATGAATTGTAGAATCTGAGCTAATCGCAGAAATCAGAAAATGAGCACAGGTAACTTGCTTGCCATGCGTTACTAAACTAAATTACCACCTTGATCAAAATAAATAAATAAATAAAAAATAATAATAAATAAATAAATATTTGATAAAAATTATTATTAAAATATTTATAAAATAAATTAAATATTTTAATTGAGATATTTATGAAATAAAATAAATATTCGATGAAAATTATTATTAAAATATTTATAAAATAAATTAAATATTTTAATTGAGATATTATGGAATAAAATAAATATTCGATGAAAATTATTATTAAAATATTTATAAAATAAATTAAATATTTTAATTGAGATATTATGGAATAAATTAAATATTCGATGGAAATTAATATGAAATAATTTATTCGAGTGTAATAATAGTAAGAGAATGAAAATATTCTAATTTAATTAAGTAATTAAATTAGAAGGGTAATGATTTGTTAAATAAAGTGGAGTTTATATTAAATAATTAAGTAAAAATGTAACTAATGAATGTCATGAATACATATGGTATGTGTGTAGGATTTGTGGTGAGCGGAAATAGTAATCGTTTAGCCTACTACTTGCGAGGCAAGTTTCCTAACCCTACTTGTCATTATTGTTCAAGTTTATTATTTACCTCGAGTAAATTATCATTACTATTATTCAAGTTCAAATGTTATATTAAAGATTGATTATCTTTTCAAAGCATGATTCAGTTATACAATAATTGTTCTATTGTATACTTCCTGAGATTATTATTCAATTTGAATATCATTATTATTGAACCTTATTAGACTAGCGAACCCTTATTGATTCGACTAGTCCATAGTTGATGAACGTTCTAAATTTCAGAACCTTTGATGAATTATCCAAACCAAACTTCCTTTGGTGCGGACTCGAATGTCAAATTGAGATGAATAACCCTGCAAAGGGATTTACTTATGCGTTAGCGTTAAGATATTGTGCATAGTATGGTACTAAGGGCTGATCCCCCTAAGTACGAGTAGAAAGGTCCATAGTCTTATGATTGTTAAAGGTTTCAAGTATAACCCTTGATAACCTAGGACATAGTTCAAGGTCTTATGACCCTCAGAAATCTTTTGATTCTTGTTATTCATTCTTGATTCAAAAGTTGAGCTTTTATTCAGATGTCTTTGATTCACTCGCATGTTATTATAATTGTTATTTCATTGTTATACTTGTGGGCATTTGTGCTCTCACTCTTGTGTAATAATAACATTGCGATTAAGAACGAAAGAACCCAAGCGATCCTTCTACTAGTAAAAGCAAAAGGGCAAGGTTAACAAGTGATGAAGACTTATTGTTTTATATGATGATGTATTTGTTTAAGACTTAAGTTAATGATGTTGTTTAAGACTTAATTGTTTATGATTCCGCACAGATGTTTAAGGTTAGAGTAACTTGGGATTGTATTTATTATGTAGTTGATGTAACCCAATAAGTGGAGATTTATTATTATTTTTATCTATTGCATGATTTGCATTTATTATGGGTAGATAGATAGATGATATTTGTCTGATTGAACACCAAATCCCGTGGAATTGAAGTGCGGATTTGGGGTGTCACAAGTTGGTATCAAAGACGAGGTTATGAACCTTAGGTGGGGAACAACCTTAGGTAGTAGCCTTATAGAAAGAAGATAGTGATGGAAAACTCTTATCGAGTTATAAGAAATGAATTTATGTAATTCATTGAAGATAATAAAAGATCTTATGTGTTTATGTGTTAAAGTATGCGTTAGATGATACGACTTAGTAACTAAAACTTAAAATTTTGTTGTCAGGATGACGAATGTTTGAGAAGCTAGTCAAGTTGGGGAGGAAGAACCCCGTGTACCTATAGTACCGACAGAGGAGGAGCCCCGAGACATTCATGTCGTTAGGAACAAATTGGCACAGAGGAGTCATCTCCATTGATCAGATTGTTGGTCGGGAGCATGAGCCTGAGACTAATCCTGAGGAGGATCCTAAGGAGGAATTTGTTGAGGAAGAGGAAGAGGAAGAAGAGGAGTTACCACGGTACACCGTTGATGCTGAGATGTATGACATGTTATACAACCGTAACATGGAGTTCTGAGACGAGGTCCAGATTTGGTCGATGAAGCGGTTATTCAAAGATATTACTCTAGAGTAGAAGGAGAGGAGATTTCGACTCTTCACTCTCATTGGAAAATGTAGAATGGGATTTGGTCCATGAGAAGGGTCAAACCAAGATAAGACCAAGAAGAGATAGAAAGCCCGAAGGAAACATCCAGAAAGGCTTAACATAGCGAAGGAAGGTGGGTAAGAGAATCACGTTGGTGATCGTGCGAGGATGATAGTCGGCAAAGAAAGCGAAGATTGGGGAAACATACTCTACACTTAATCATGCAATGGATGAGGCCCAAGATCGAGTTTTGAGATACCCCATCCGATTCGATGGACTTCCATCGATATATGTTGGATCATGAGACGATGTCTCGTATCATGGATGAGGAGCGTGGCAAGGCTATTCAGCACCTCGACAGATAGTTATAGAATTTGTTTAATTATGTGAAAGACTTAATTAGTTTTTATATGTAAATTCTGACGTGTTTATGAACGAAAGAATATTTGAATGTTTTAAATCCTGTGGATTCTTTATTCCAGGATAGTTGATGTAAATAGCAGTTATGCTATCATTTAATGTTAAAACTTTGATTTGAATGCAAATATATCAAGTTGTTTGAGATGATGTGTTAAGTGATATGTTAAATTGTTGAGTAATGCCTTAACTATTTAGAGAAATAAATAAAGTTCTAATAAAGCGTTTATTTAACGAGAAAAATGCCGCCGAGGAGAAGACAACAACGTCAAACCTACCAGGAAGAGTTAACCAATAATAACAATTATGCCAACGCTAATCCCGTGCAGCAGTTGGGGAACTTACTGACTAGAGCCATGAATAACCAACCTCAAGCTCCACCAAACACAACGTTTAAGGACTTCAAGGCGGTGGGACCGCCAGAGTTCAAAGGTTCCATGAACCCAATCGAGGCTCAAACATGGGTTATGGAAATGGAGAAGATTTTCAACGTTGCTAGGGTTAGAGAAGACCAGAAGACCGCTTTTGCAATGTTTATGCTGAAGTCTGAGGCTAGCTACTGGTGGAAAGCAAACAAAGTGCGAGGAGGTGAAGGTGTAATTACGTGGGAGAGATTTAAAGAGATATTTTTCGAAATGTATTTCCCAACTAGTTCACAGAACCAGATGGAGGTTCAATTTCTAGAGTTGAAGCAGGGAAATATGAGTGTGCCTGACTATGCGGCTAAATTCAACGAGTTGGCAAGGTTCGCCCCTTATCAAGTTCACACGGATGAGAGGAAGGCGAGACGGTTTGAGCAAGGACTAAAGCCTTAGGTGTACAGCAAGGTATCAATGTTTCAAATTTAAACACATTTCTTTGGAGTCTTTGGAAAAGGACATCCTCGCTGAAGGAGGAAGCGATGCGGTGACCAAGTACAATCAAGATCAAAAGAAGAAGAAGAGTGAAGGTGAAGGAAATAACAAGGTCAGTGGAAGTGGCACAGGAGGTGGAAATTTTAATCAGAAGAAAAGGTGGAACGACAGCTCATCACCGGGGAATCAGCAAGGTAGTCAGAAGAAAAGAATCGAAGCATGCCCGACTTGCGGGAAAGCCCATCTGGTAGTTTGTATGAAAGGAAAAAGAGTGTGCTACAATTGTGGACAGGAAGGCCACATAGCACCAAACTGTCCAAACCCAAAGAAGGGTGCTTGTTTTACTTGTGGTTCGAAGGACCATCTAGCAAGAGATTATCCCAAGAAGGGATCGGGAGGGTCAGGATCAGGAGGAAACCGAGGAAATAACAGTGAAAATGCCTTAACCATCACCGGACCAACCGCAATAAACCGACCGACCGCCCGGACTTTCAATATGACGGTGCAAGATGCAATCCAGTCTCGTGATGTGGTGTCAGGTATCATTCCGATCAATGAAATTAATGCTTATGTTTTATTTGATTCAGGTGCTACTTGTTCCTTTATATCCGAAGACTTTGCTAATAGTTTAGATTTGCTTATGGATGAGTTGGAATATCCCATGAATATAGAAATTACGAATAGGAGATAATTCTCATAAATACGTGTTTAAGAACCGTAGAGTGGATATTAAGGGTAATATCATGAACGTAGATCTTATCCCTATTCGACTTGGGGAATTTGGCGTTATTTTGGGAATGGATGGTTATTCAATTACGAGGTCAGAATTGATTGCCAAAGAAGCGTATTAACCTTATAACTCCGTCAAAGGTTGTATTTTATGGTAGAAGTCGCCTAGACATGCGAAGTTGTCGACGCGATGATGCGAGCCGAGGAAGTTATTGAGACAAGGTCGTGTTGGATACTTAGCTTACATAGCCGATAGTCGAAAAGAGAATCTGAAGGTAGAAGAAATACCGATTGTGAGGGACTTCATCGACGTATTTCCAGACGATTTACCAGGACTTCCACCAGATAGAGAGGTAGATTTTGTAATCGATTTGGCGCCCGGAACTGCTCCAATATTGAAGGCACCATACCGAATGACACCAGTAGAGATGAAGGAATTAATGGTACAACTACAAGAATTGTTGGACAAGAAGTACATTCAACCGAGCGTATCGCCGTGGGGAGCGTCGGTGTTGTTTGTGAAAAAGAAGGATGGATCGATGCGACTCTGCATTGACTACAAAGAACTGAATAAGGTCACGATTAAGAATAGATATCCATTACCGAGGATCGACAACCTGTTTGATCAATTGAAGGGAGCGAGATAATTTTCCAAGATAGACTTGAGAAGCGGTTATCATCAATTGAAGGTGAGGCCGGAGGATGTACCAAAGATCGCGCTCGTAACGCGATACGGTCACTCACTGTAATTTTTAGTAATGTCGTTTGGTCTTATGAATGCTCTTGCAGCATTTATGGGACTAATGAATGGTGTGTTCAAGCCGTTTTTGGACAAGTTCGTAGTGGTATTTATAGATGACATTTTGGTCTATTCGAAAACCAAAGAAGAACACGAAGAGCATTTGAGATTAACGTTGGAAGTATTGAGAAGGGAAAAGTTGTATGCCAAGTTTTTGAAATGCGAATTTTGGATTGAACGAGTGCAATTTCTTGGGCACGTGATCAATAAAAACGGAATTTTGGTAGATCCATCCAAAGTCGAAGCCGTGATTAACTGGGATCAGCCGAGGACGCCATCGGAAGTATGAAGTTTTCTTGGATTGGCAGGATATTATAGAAGGTTCATACAAGACTTTTCCAAGATCGCAACTCCGTTAATGAATTTAACTCGAAAAGCTACGAAATTTGTTTGGACGGATAAGTGTGAGGAAAGTTTTCAAGAATTGAAGAAGAGGTTGAGTACGGCCCCTGTGTTATCTCTTCCGGAGGATACAGGAAATTTTGCTATTTATAGTGATGCATCGCATAAAGGACTTGGCTGTGTGCTGATGCAAAACGGCAAAGTCATTGCGTATGCATCACGACAGTTGAAGGATTACTAGAAGGGTTACCCGACCCATGATTTGGAGTTAGCTGCAGTTGTTTTTGCTCTAAAAATTTGGAGGCACTATCTATACGGGGAGAAGTGTGAAATATATACGGACCACAAGAGTCTGAAATATATTTTTACACAGAAGGATTTGAACATGCGTCAAAGAAGATGGTTGGAATTAATTAAGGATTACGACTGTGAGATTTTATACCATCCGGGAAAGCAAATGTGGTTCTTGGCGCTTTTAAGTAGAAAGGGTCGTGAGAAATTGATGATGTTTACCGCTCAAGAGGAGCTAATTATAGAAATGGAGAAACTGGAGTTGGAAGTGAAGTATCCTATGGAGATTGATGAGAAGCTATTTCAGATGCAATCTGTACAACTCTACTAGATAAAGTAAAGGAGGCTCAAACTTCCGGACGAAGAATGTAAAAAGGTGACAAAGAAGATATCTGAAGGAACAGAACCAAGATTTAAGATGGATAAGGAAGGAATACTGAGATTTGAAAATAGAATCTGGATTCCGCCAGTACAAGAAATTAAGGAAGAAATTTTGAGTGAGGCTCATAGTTCGAGATATTCGATTCACTCAGGTAGTACAAAGATGTATCAAGATCTTCGACAACATTTCTGGTGGCCGAATTTGAAACGCGATGTTGCAGAATGTGTTGCCAAGTGTCTGACCTGTCAGAAAGTAAAAGCAGAACATCAGAGACCGAGTGGATTGCTATAACCGTTAGAAATCCCATAATGGAAATGGGAACATATTACAATGGACTTCGTGGTTGGCCTTCCGACGACTCAGAAAGGCTACGACGCAGTATGGGTTATCGTTGACCAACTGACGAAATCCGCACACTTCCTTCCAATCAAAATCAGATTCAACTTAGATCAGTTGGCAAGGTTATATTTGAAAGAGATTATTTCGAGACATAGAGTGTCGGTGTCAATTGTTTCTGATAGAGATCTGCGCTTCACATCAAATTTCTGGAAACGTCTTCAGGAATGCATGGGTACGCAATTGCGAATGAGTACAGCTTACCACCCTCAAACAGACGAACAGAGTGAGAGAACGATTCAAACATTAGAAGATATGCTGAGAGCCTGCGTGATGGACTTCAATGGAAATTGGGATGATCACCTACCGTTAGTAGAGTTCGGCTACAACAACAGTTAGCACGTTAGTATTGGCATGCCGTCTTACGAAGCGTTATCTAGAAGAAAGTGCAGAACTCTACTTTACTGGGATGAAGTTGGTGAAAGACAATTGCTAGGGCCAGAATTGGTACAGCAGACGGCAGAAATAGTCAAAGTGATCCGAGCACGACTGGTAGCGGCTCAAGATCGACAGAAGAAATACGTTGATCCACATCGTAAATATATCGAGTTTGAATCAGGTAGTTATATTTTCTTGAAGGTCTCTCCCTGGAAGGGGAAGATCAGGTTCGGAAAGAAAGGGAAATTGAGCCCAAGATATATTGGACCCTTTGAAGTACTGAGAAGAATAGGAGAAGTTGCGTACGAGGTAGCCTTACCTCCGTCACTCGAGAATGTCCACAACGTATTCCATGTTTCTGTATTACGACCATACAAAGCAGATTACAAGCATGTAATTGAATACGAACCCCTGCATTTTGAGAAAGACTTGTCTTACGAAGAAATTCCTGTCCAAATTATCGACCGAAAAGAACAAGTTCTTAGAATTAAAGTTATACCTTCTGTTAAGGTAATTTGGAGGAACCACAACGCTGACGAAGCTACGTGGGAACTCGAAGAGAATATGATGAAGAATTACCCTCATTTATTTACTTAATTATGTGTAACCGATTCTGGGGACAGAATCTTTGTAAGGGGGGAGAATGTAACGGGTCGAATTTATTGAGTCGTGATTCTGGGGATAAAATCCTTTTAAGGGGGAAAGATGTGACGAACGAGAATTTTGTAATTAATTTTAATATTTATTGAATTAAATAAATATTTTTCGATGATTTAATTATTAGATTAAATAATTAATTGACTTAATTGTGGTAGATTAATTTAATTATATGTGTTACATTTATTAAATTAATGTAGAAGCGCTTTTTATTATCAAAGCATGTAATTATGTGAGCTTATTGAATTAAATGAATTATTTAATTAAGCATGATGTTATTTTAATTAATTTAATTATTAATTAGAGATTTAATAAATTGACATTATTTATTAATGAGTTATTTAATTATGTGACTATGTGAATTTATGAGAAATTATTATATTTTATTTATAATAAATTAAATAAGATATTAGTTTATTTTATAAAGGAGTGTGGCATTAATTAAACTATATGATAAAGGTTTTATTTAATTAAATGAGATTAAGTCTTTTGAAGCTAGCCAAACAAGGCCCTAAGAGGAGTTAGTGCGATTAACTTAAGATTGGGCCAATGACCACTCTGCTATTTCGATTATCTCGATCATTATATCTGACGTCTTCTTTTTCTTTTTTTCATTTTTGCCTAAGTCTAAGAAATATTCAGAGAGAGTCTAAGATTTTCCAAGAAGAATTAAGATACTGTGAAAGAGAATTGAGAGTGAGGAAACTAAGCCTACTAATTATATTCTACAGGGTAATCTCCTCCTTCCCAAATTCTACTTTACGTATTTAGTTTTCATAAAATGGGTTTCATAGTTTTTGGCTTTCAAACCTCTGTTATGTCTCTGTAATTGAGAAATTGTGCTATTATATGGATGTATGTAATAATAAGAGTAGCATAACATGTTTTATATATATATTGCATGATTCCATATCATCAGTTTCATAGTATTACATCGTATATGATTTCTACAAAATTACAGAGTTTGGGTTTTGGCCTTAAGGCCTTATACGTGATTTTAGTATGTCAAACATAAATGTTTTCGTAAAATTTACACTCGTATGATGTTATGCATGTTGATCTGAAGAGGCCAAAGTTTAAATAAGCGGATTGATTGTTATAACGAATCCAGTAGTGACAATTTTCATGTTTTATTTTCAAAACCTTCAAGAACATCAAGAACAGTGAAAGTAAATGTGTTGATTTTGCAAATTATGTGTTGTAACTTGTTAAAAATCATGCTAGATGGGTTAAGTAATGATTAGATATGTATTACAATGATTGGGTAAGTCTAAATTCATGTAAGAAAATAACTAATTGGAAGTTATGGCCATATTCATGTATAATTTTACGTGTGATTGATTTTGGCCTAATTTGGCCTTTATTATGTTCATGAATCGCAGTGAGCTCGCAGAAAATGAGCACAGGTAACCAGCTTCAAGCAATGCGTTACTAAACAAAATTACCTACCTTTCCCGTGATCAAAATAAATAAATAAATAAAAAATAAAATAAATAAAATAAAAAAAAAAAAAAAAAAAAAAAATAAAATAAAAATTTGATGAAAATTATTATTAAAATATTTATAAAATAAATTAAATATTTTAATTGAGATATTTATGAAATAAAATAAATATTCGATGAAAATTATTATTAAAATATTTATAAAATAAATTAAATATTTTAATTGAGATATTATGGAATAAAATAAATATTCAATGAAAATTATTATTAAAATATTTATAAAATAAATTAAATATTTTAATTGAGATATTATGGAATAAAATAAATATTCGATGAAAAATTATTATTAAAATATTTATAAAATAAATTAAATATTTTAATTGAGATATTATGGAATAAATTAAATATTCGATGGAAATTATTTGAAATAATTTATTCGAGTGTAATAATAGTAAGAGAATGAAAATATTCTAATTTAATTAAGTAATTAAATTAGAAGGATAATGATTTGTTAAATAAAGTGGAGTTTATATTAAATAATTAAGTAAAAATGTAACTAATGAATGTGGTGAATACATATGGTATGTGTGTAGGATTTGTGGTGAGCGCAAGTAGTAATCGTTTAGCCTACTTTTGAGGCAAGTTTTCTAACCCTACTTGTCATTATTGTTCAAGTTTATTATTTACCTCGAGTAAATTATCATTACTATTATTCAAGTTCAAATGTTATATTAAAGATTGATTATCTTTTCAAAGCATGATTCAGTTATACAATAATTGTTCTATTGTATACTTCTTGAGATTATTATTCAATTTGAATATCATTATTATTGAACCTTATTAGACTAGCGAACCCTTATTGATTCGACTAGTCCATAATTGATGAGCGTTAAATTTCGTAACCTTGATGAATTATCCAAACCAAACTTCCTTTAGTGCGGACTCGAATGTCAAATTGAGATGAACAACCCCGCAAAGGGATTTACTTATATGTCGTCGTTAATATATTGTGCCGCGATGATGGTACTAAATTTGATCCCCTAAGTACTGCAGTAGAAAGGTCCATAGTCTAAAGGTTTCAAGTATAACCCTTGATAACCTAGGACATAGTTCAAGGTCTTATGACCCTCAGAAATCTTTTGATTCTTGTTATTCATTCTTGATTCAAAAGTTGAGCTTTTATTCAGATGTCTTTGATTCACTCGCATGTTATTATACTGTTATTTCATTGTTATACTTGTGGGCATTTGTGCTCACTTTTGCGTAATAATAACATTGTAGTTAAGAATGAAAGAACCGACGAACCTTCTACTATTAAAGGCAAGGGCAAGGTTAACAAGTGATGAAGACTTGTTGTTTTATATGATGATGTATTTGTTTAAGACTTAAGTTAATGATGTTGTTTAAGACTTAATTGTTTATGATTCCATATGAGATGTTTAAGGTTAGAGTAACTTTGGGATTGTATTTATTATGTAGTTGATGTAACCCCATAAGGGGGAGATTTATTATTATTTCTATCTATTGCATGGTTTGCATTTATTATGGGTAGATAGATAGATGATATTTGTACAGTGAACACCAAATCCCGTGGAATTGAAGTACCCGGATTTGGGGGTGTCACAACAATACAGGTGCTTCACTCAACCTTTTCTTCAGTTCTTGAAAACAGTCTTCACACTTCTCAGTCCATACGTACTTCATAGTCTTCCTTGTCAAATTAGTCAATGGAGTAGCTATCTTAGAAAAATCTTGGATGAATCTTCGATAATATCCCGTTAACTCGAGGAAACTCCGCACCTCAGTCGTTGTTTTCGGTTGTTCCCAATTCATCACTGCTTCCACCTTCGCTGGATCTACTGAAATCCCATCCCGATCGATTTCATGTTCTAAAAACTGTACCCTTTCTAGCCAAAATCCACACTTAGTGAATTTCGCATATAACTTCTCCTTCCTTAGTGTCTCCAATACTATTCGTAAGTGTTCAGCATGATCTTCTGGCGTCTTAGAATAGACTAAAATATCATCAATAAACGCTATGACGAACTTGTCCAAATATTGTTTGAACACTTTGTTCATCATATCCATAAATGCAGCTGGTGCATTTGTCAACCCAAATGACATCACCAGAAACTCGTAATGACCATAACGAGACCTGAATGCTATCTTAGGTACATTCTCCTTCCTAACCTTCAACTGATGATACCCCATTCGCAAATCTCTCTTAGAAAAATACTTTGCCCCTTTCAAATGATTAAAAAGATCATCGATCCTGGGCAATGGTTATTTTTTCTTTATCGTTAACTTGTTCAACTCTCGATAGTCGATAGAAAGTCTTAACGATTGGTCCTTCTTCTTCACAAACAGTACTGGTGCTCCCCATGGCAAAACACTCAGTTGAATGTACTTTTTGTCCAATAGTTCTTTTCGCTAAACCATCAGCTCCGTCATCTCTACTGGCGCCATACGATACGGTGCCCTTGAAACTGGTGCCGCTCCTGGCACATTATCTATTACGAATTCGATCTCCCTATCGGATGGAAGACCTGGTAATTCGCTTGGAAATACATCCATGAATTCTTTTACTATAGGTACTTGTTCCATCGTTGTTCCCACTCTCTGGGTATTAACAACATGACACAAATAACCTACACATCCTTTCCTCAACAATTTCCTAGTTTGTGTCATAGTAAGACAACACGAACGTCCCGACGATTTATTATCGTAAAACACTACATGAGGCTATCTCGACGTTCTAATATTTACATATTTCTTTTGGCAATCTATAATTGCACCATGGTTTAACAACCAATCCATCCCGAGAATTACATCGAATTCTCCCAACTTTATTGGTATCAAATTTACCGATGATTTACAACCTCGTATATCTACACAACAACTCCTATGAATATTTTTAACAGGAATTATTTCTTCATTTTCTACCTTGATATTCAAAGGTACATGCAATCTTTCGGGAAGTAATTCTAACCGTTTAACAAAATCACATGCTATAAATGAACAAGTATCACCCGAATCAAACAACACGTAAGCATTTATATCTTTGATCGGGATAATACCTGCAACTACATCCCCTGATGCAACTGCATCTTGGACCATCATGTTAAAGGTGCGGGCAATCGGCCTACCCGTCTAAGCTGGACCACTAATAGCTAACTTATCACTATTAGCGCCCTTATTCCCATCTGTCCCCTTCTTTGGGCAGTTCTTCACTATGTGGTCAATTGATCCAAATACAAAGCATCAATGATTCTTCTTTGGACTTGGACAGTTAGGCGAAATATGCCCCTCCTGTCCACAGTTGTAACACACCGACTTCCCCTTAAGACAGACTCCTAAATGAGTCTTCCCATAATTCTTGCACGCCTCCATAAGTTACTCAGCCACTTGTCGCTGAAAATCCCCGTGCGAACTCCTATGAATATAGGACATTCTGCTAACCTTTTGCTTCTTGGTCTTTAGCTCCTGCCTGAGCACTAAGACCTCATGTTTAAGCTAATGGACCTTGTCCTTGGCTTTGATACCAACCTTTGACGCCCCCTAATTCGGGTATCTTCCAACCCGACAGATGGTGCTACACGGTACTACCATTCACACATACATTCAATTGAAATTACTCAAAAGAGTGAATATGTCTTATTTATATTCTAAAAAAATATTCCCTTTCCCAGGTTCTTATAACCATTACATATGTTTCTTGTTATAATATCAAATAATTATAACATTAAACCTATACTATTACATAGACAGATCATTGGTCAGCCTTAGCCTTTCCTTTATCTTTATTTGATCCTTCATGTCGTTCAATCTTAGCTGCATTCATATGGTTCAAGCAAGAGTGAGCATAACTATCTCAACAAGTATGACAATTTTATTAACTACATGCTTGAATCATACAATCGTATATCTTCTATAACTGAAGCAATAGTTATGAAGTACTATAGATAAATAAAAAACAACACTTCTTTTCTTTTAAAACATTTCACAATGAACCAAGTTCATTAAACATCAATTTTGGTTTAAGACCTTGAGCATTTCTTTCTTTCTTTGAAAAGGACAACCCGACTCTAAGTCCGTAAGTTCGGTATTACTTACGAGCACATCTAGGTGATCAACCTATAGTACTCTATGTTGTACAACACTTCTTCTATAAACGTATTTACTTTTAAGTTTGGCAACCTCACGTGCCTGTCGTTTGATGACAAAATGTTTGTTTATTCAAACTCAGCCTTTCTTTGAAATCCATACCAAAACAGTTAGGCAAAAGGTAGCAACTTTGATAACATTTTGATAGATTATAAGAAATCCAATGAATACATTAAGTCTAGCCAAAAGAATTGGCTTTGACCTCATCATACATTAACTTATGCGTAAGAGACATGAATCACAAAGCTTTTCCAGAATGAACATAGACAAGGGTTAGAACACTTTCCTTCAGCGTCTTCTACAGATTAAATACTTTTCCTTTTGAGTCTTTAAGGATTTCTATAATACATAACCCTGTAACATACCACATTAGGTCATAATCAATCATGTATGGTTCATAACGTATCTGACCCTTCTTCTTAATCTAATCATTCATTAGATTATTTAACGTTCATTACGGTTTACCGTATTACATTGTGTTTACGTGTAAGTAATCTTTTGTTAACCTTTAGTTGTAATTCTTAAGGTTATTAACATCTTTAATGATGTTACTTTAGGTGTATTAATTATATAATTCATCATCAATCAACTATTATACTTTTTATATTCAAAAACTTTCTTTAATAGCTACCTTCTAGTCTTTGTTGTTGTGGCCTTGACGCCACTTTTTATATAAGTCTCAAGACTACTACATGCGAGTCTCAGCAGTGTTCTACCGGACACGGCACTGCGATGCCACTTTCAAGATACAAATGGCTGTCATGCTCCATTCTCTAGTAGGTTATGGGCACGGATCGGTGCTGTGGTGCCACCTTTCAAGCCTTGGTTGGCGTTGCGGCGCTAGCTCTGTGCACTAGATAGCTTTGACAATTTTCTTACTTAGTGAGATTCCTGGACACATAAAATTTTCATTTATAAGTCTGAATTGGCTCGTTCAAAAGCCATTAGCTCACAAATCACATGAACTAAGTGTTCATATAAAAAAAATTACATTTTCAAATCCGTTAACAAGGAAATCACCATTTAAGTCCGTTATTACAAAAATGATAAACGTTTATGAACGTTCATAGCTCATTTCTTCGTTCTAAGTCGGAATTTGACCATTTTTGATTTCGAAACTCTAAAATGAAAACTTAGACTATTCTCTATTGAGAACCAACATTTTTGAGTTTAATGTTAACTTTTGACTTCCATTCCGAGAATTTCACAATTTCGACGATTATCATCTAATCTCGTAAATTTTGTCATAACTTCGTTACTTAAGATTTTTACACCATTCCAAATGGATTCATTCCATTATCACAACATAGACTATATAAGTCAATAAATGATAGTTTTAAACTTGTCCATCTACAATAATATTACAATTCTTCAATGTCTTTCAATGGTTTATAACTTTTATACTTATGATTCACTTTCAACATGGTTTATTAAAGTTTACTTCCATTTATAATCATCCTTATACTCCTTATGAAGCATGCACCACCAATACTCACTTCTCTATCAAAACAATGATGAAGAGATAGAGATTAATGGTTTAGAATTCTTACCCTTGATGATCAAGCTTTCTATTTTCTTCTTTTTGAGTTAGGAAAATCCAGCTCTTACTTTTCTCAATATATAAGCTCTAAGTTTGTTGGTGGAAAAAGAACAAGGCAAATGACCAACAAAGCTCCTCTATTTATAGGATTGGTGTGACACCCACAAAATTGGTCCACACGACTCATTCTGAGTCTCCAGATATCACACTATAAAAATCAAATACAAACTTCATTTATACAACTGTTGAACTGTCGTATAGAAGACGACAACAGTTAATTGTGAGTTTTAATACAATATTGTCTCGCGTGATGTATCCAAACTCAAATTGTTACAATGCCATATAAAATACAAAGACAAATATTTTAAGATAGGAAAGAAAACGAGAAGATTACTATCATATTCATTCTAATGAGGTGCACTTTTGACGCTTTCAAAGTCGGGTTCTCATCACCCTATTGTTGTTCACCAAAATCAATTATTAAGTGACGTATAAAATACGACACCCACATCTTAGGTCCTCAACACAATTATATATTGTATGTCATGCCGTTTTATAATGTATTGAGAAACTTCGACAGTCTTGGACCATCACACTATTTCCCTGTTATCCCCGCTCGACCCAGCTACACTCTTATTACTTGAAAGGAATTGTGAAGCAAAAGGGTGAGCACAACTAGCCCAGTAAAGAATATCATGACTAAAGATAACTACATTATCAATAGCTTTCATCAATAATAAATAAGAGATTTATAACATATGGTAGATGATAAAACTTTTCAACCATAGTTGCAGCGGAACGAGCAATCCATTAGAAAAGTCAAATAGACCATCAGATCTATTATCTTCTCTATGTTAAAAGTCCACCGATAATGTTTTATCCCTGTAACATCAATCAACAAAACCTGTCCATAACCATATGAATAACTCATAATCATAATTGTGATTCTAAATTCCTTTTCGCACCCAGGATGAAGATAATTTTCATCACCTATCTTCACCTGAAACATCAAAAATCATGGTTATACCAAATCATAATTTCTGCTCATAATCATACTAATTAATTCATCTTTGCACTACGGCCAAAGATATTCATTATTATCACATCCATGAATTAATATTTCATTGCTGAGACTCAGCTCAATAATTAATCCACATCATCGAATCATCCCTGCACTACAGGACAAGGATATTCTTTAGTAACATGACCACGAATTATCCATGCACTACAGCCAAAGATAATCGTGTTTTCATCAACGGTCCTGATCATGCCATAAAATAATTCATCTTTGCACCCTTGGCTGAAGAGAATCCATAGCCATAATCATACCAAAAACTGTCCATCAATGCACTACGAGAAATGAGGATTTTTACCACATCATTCGTCACATTACGGTCATGATTATATCGAATAATCCCTGGTCATAATCACGCCAAGTCCATCTATGGACTACGGGCCAAAGATGGCTTTTACCACATCATTTGTAACATTACGGTCATGATTATACCGAATAATCCCTGGTCATAATCATACCAAGTCCATCTATGCACTACAGGCCACAGATGACTTTTAACATAATATAAACATGAGGATGATGACAATATTATAAGCATTAATCAAACGAAATCAAGGATAAATATTAAAGACTTTAATTTTATCCAAATATTATCAATCATAATCTAATATTGTTAATATTATAACAATATTTTAATCACTTCATAAACTTATAAACAATTTAATTTAATTGTTTACACTTTACCAAATAATGCATTTAATCATTCAACAATGCCATACTCATAAAATTTTATTACCAATGATCAAATCACTCATCAAAAATCTGCATATACCTTATATAGGATTTGTATGGTTTCGATACAGAAATGCAGCGGAAATAAACCAATTTAAAGCAATTCCGAAACCCAAAATAGGATCCATGCGAAAACAATTAACTTAGTGGTTAGAAATTATACCGATTATGATACTGAAATTGATGCGCTCGAATCTCCATCGCAATCCAAATTAATCGTGCCTCTACGGTATCCACACGAATGCTCCGAGAATCATCTTATGGTCTGCAGAAGAAGGAACCGTGGTACTAGCCACCAAGGATGAGGATTTTTAGAACTTGTTTCTCTCTAGTCTCTCTCTAAGAGCGGCTAGGGTTTTCAGTTTATGAATAATACCTAAAATGGCTGCAACATATCATATATATCATCTGTTGGATCTGCAACATTATCATCTATTGGCACTCTTCCTATATGTACATCTCCTCTATCAATGATTTCACAGATGAGATGGTACCGCCTAAGTATATGCTTGGATCATTGGTGAGATCTGGGTTCCTTAGCATGTGCAATGGCTCCATTATTATCATAGCATAGATCAACTGGATCAACAATGGTTGGAACAACACCAAGTTCAGTGATGAACTTTTTAATCCATACAGCCTCCTTGGCTGCACTAGAAGCAGCAATATACTCAGCCTCTATTGTAGAATCGACTCATCTCTTGCTTGAACTCTTCCATTCAATGACCCCACCATAAAGGCAAAACACAAAACCTGACTGAGACTTATAGTCATCATTGTCAGTCTGGAAACTAGCATCTGTGTAACCCTTTACTGCCAGTTTGTCTTCACCTCCATATACCAAGAATGAATCCTTAGTCCTCTTTAGATACTTGAGGATATTCTTGACTGCTGTCCAGTGACCTTCACCTGGATTCGACTAGTATCTGCTTGTCATGCTCAAAGCATAGGAGACATCCGAACGAGTACATATCATTGCATACATGATAGATCCAATTGTCAAAGCATAAGGGATCTTTCTCATACGCTCCTCATCATCTTATGATTTAGGACATTGGGCCTTAGAGATCTTTATACCATGAGTCATGGGTATGTGTCCTCTTTTTGCCTCTTGCATCTTCAACAGTTTGACACTTTATCAATATATGTACTACGACTTAGGTCGAGAGCATTTTTCTCGATCTATCTCAATAGATCTTGATACTTAAAATGTAGGCTGCATCGCCTAAATCTTTCATGGAGAAACATTTTCCTAACCATGTTTTTACAGCCTGTAATGAAGGAATGTCATTCCCAATAATTAATATGTCATCAACATATAATACTAGGAATACAATGTGACTCCCACTAACCTTCTTATATACACAAGGTTCATCTTCATTTTTAATAAAACCAAACTCTTTGATTGCTTCATCAAATCGAAGATTCCAACTCTGAGAGGCTTGCTTCAATCCATAAATGGATCACTGCAGCTTACATACCTTTCCAGCATCCTTTGGATTGACAAAACCCTCAGGTTGTGTCATGTACACATCCTCAAGGAGGTTTCCGTTAAGGAAAGCAATTTTGACATCCATCTGCCAGATTTCGTAATCGTAAAAGGCTGCAATAGCAAGTAAGATCCTGATGGATTTAACCATTGCCACTAGAGAGAAGGTTTCATCATAGTCAACACCTTGAACTTGTTTGTAACCTTTTTCTACCAGTCGACCTTTGTAGGTTTGTACATTACCATCCATGTCGGTTTTTTTCTTGAAAACCCACTTGCACCCGATTAGTTTTACCCCTTCGGGTGGATCAACCAAAGTCCATACTTGGTTAGTATACATGGAGTCCATTTCAGATCTCATGGCTTCAAGCCATCTCTTAGAATCTGGTCAATTCATAGCTTCTTGGTTGAAGCAGGCTCATCCTGATCTATGAGCATCACATCGCCATTTTGAGTCACAAGATATCCATAATATCTCTCGGGCTCTTGGCGTGTCCTACTCGATCTACGAATTCCTTGTGTAATTTGAGCAGGTTCACTTTCCACAACATCTTGTGGTTCCCTGCTCGCGTTCAACTCAGTTCAATGATATTACGTGGTTCTCGAATTTCTTGAGTTCTACTTTCCTCCCATTATTTCCTTTAGAGACAAATTCTCTTTCTAGAAAAATACTAGTTCGAGCAACAAACACTTTGTTCTCAGATGGTTTGTAGAAATAATACCCTTTTGTTTCCTTTGGGTATCCCACAAAATTATATTTGTCAGATTTGGGTCCGAGCATGCGAATCTAGGCGTTTTTACAAATGCCCTCGCAACCCCCAAATCTTTATGAAGCGACGATACTAGGACATTTCCCAGTCCACATCTCATATGGTGTCTTCTGAACCATTTTTGTAGGAACACGGTTAAGTGTGAATATAAATTATCTCTAGGGCATGACCCCAGAAGCTTATTGGAAGATCTGCATGACTCATCATTGATCGTACCATGTCCAACAAGGTTCGATTCCTCCTCTCAGACACACCATTCCATTGTGGTGTTCCAGTTGGAGTGAGCTATGATATAATACCACACTCCTTTAGAAGGTCATCAAAGTCTTGGCTTAAGTATTCACCTCCTCGATCGGATCGAAGGGCTTTTGTGCTTTTGCCAAATTGGTTTTGAACTTCATTCTTGAATTCCTTAAATTTTTCAAAGCATTCGGATTTGTGTCTCATAAGATACACATATCCATATCTACTAAAGTCGTCAGTAAATGTAATGAAGTAATAAAACCTACCTCTTACTAACGAACTCATGGGTCCACATACATCACTATGTATAAGTCCCAATATATCGCTAGCCCGTTCAATGTGTCTAGTGAAAGGCTTTAGTCATCTTGCCTAATAAACAAGATTCACATTTTTCATATGATTCAAAATCAAATGAATCCAAAAATCCATCTTTATGGAGTTTTGATATGCGTTTCTCATTTATATGGCCCAAACACAAGATTGTAGAGATATGTCGGATTTGAATCATTTGATTTAAATCGTTTTGTATTTATGTTATAGATAGGCATTTCCAAATTAAGAATATAAAGACCATTAAACAATTGTACAACACCATAGCATATATCATTTAAGTAAAACGAACAACGGTTGTTCTTTATTATAAATGAAAAACCTTTCTTGTCCAAACAAGAAACATAAATAATGTTTTTGCTTATAGCAGGCACAAAATAACAATCTTCAAATTCTAAAACTAGCCCAGAGGGCAAAGATAAATGATATGTTCCTACGGCCAGTGCAAAAATTTTTGCTCCATTACTAACACGTAGGTCAACCTCTCCTTTTGCCAAAGTCCTACTCCTTCGAAGTTCCTGCACATTAACACAAATGTGAGACCCATATCCAGTATCCAATACCCATGATGTAGAAGTAGACAAATTGACTTCCACAACATATATACCTGAATCAGAAGTCCCACTTCCTTTCCTTTTCTTCACTTCTTCCAAATAAGAAAGACAATTCCTCTTCTAGTGTCCAGGTTTTCCACAAAAGTGACAATCACCTTCTTTAGTCACCCCGCCTTTAGGCTTTAAAGCCTATTTGGTTTTGAAATTGGGTTTGGCACCAAATTTAGATCCTATCTTCTTCTTGCCTTTCCAATTTCCCTTAGCATTCCCCTTTAATTTTTGCACCATCATTATGGGAGCGGGTCCTGACTTTTTCCTATTGTTCTCTGTAGTTCTTAACATGCTCAACATCTCAGTAAGGGGTTTCGTAATTTCATTCATAAGATAATTCATGATAAATTGAGAATAGCTATTGTTCAGGGATTGCAAAACAAGATCTGTTTGGGCCTCTGGAGTGATTGGAAAACCCAACCTATCAAGGTACTCAATATATCCATTCATTTTTAGCACATGTGGACCAACTGGATCACGTTCACCCATTTTGCAATGATACAATGCTTTGCTTGTATCATACCTCTCCTGTCGAGCATGCCCTTCGAACAATTTCTTGAGATGCTCGATCATCCCATAAGCATCCATGAACTCATGTTGCTTCTGAAGCTCAGCGTTCATGGTTGCTAGCATGAGACAACTCACATCCAGAGCATCATCTTGATGCTTCTTGTAAGCATTATGCTCCGCACGTGGTGCAGTATCAGCTGGTGCTGCAGGAATGAGCTTTTCAATGACATATAGCTCGCGCTCTTGTTTGAGGACAATCCTCAAGTTCCTATGCCAGTCAAGGAAATTAATTCCACTCAGTTTGTCCTTCTTAAGGACTGATCGTAGTGAAAGACTACTTGTATTGTTGTTGTTTGCCATTGATATCTACAATTTATAAGTGCAAAAAAATAATAAGTCAAATTGCAGAGTTGATATTATGTAATTGATAATAGTACATTCAAAATATACCTCCCACTATTTTATTCAAATTAATAGCCCTCACCATTAATTCGGAAAGCATTTTTCAATTAAATCTTTCTAGTGAGCCAAGATCCATATTTCATTATGCCCTAAGTTAGCTTTGGCTAATCTCTTAAAACACAATTATTTAGGTAGACAACCCTTTTGTCAATTATATCATATATAACTCTTGGATAGTTTGGTAAACAACATTTGTTTCTAGTCCATCTAATGGTACCAACCAAACTCTATGCCTCTAAGTCCACAATCCTATTGAGATGACTTAGTTAAGTCAGGCCCAATGATTTTAACAGTTTGGATATCACAATTATCCTATCGCATCTTACCTAGATAAATAGGGTACTTTGCTTTGGCAAACCTACATCTATTGATCAAGGTCTTGATGAGTGTTATTCATCGGAAGGCATCTGATTTAGACTTAATAATTTAATGAGGGATTTTATATATAAAAAATTTAGATCTCACCAATTTTAATCTTATTAAACATGCACATTATTTATCATATCATATCAGATACAAGCATAAATAAAATGCAAAATAAAATGTGTCACAGTTATGGCCCAATCCACTATCAATCTTTTCAAGCTAATGAAAGATTGAAGGTCAATTTAAGGTGGTAAAAGATCTTAAAATAAATAGCTTCCTTGTATTTTCCTCAAGCATGTGCCCCCTCTCCATCATCATCTTTCCATCATGTTCTCCATCTTGACATCTTCATCGATTACAGATTATTACATGACATAAAGAAACCTCGAGTTATATTCGAGGGGATTTAGATGAGAAGAGAATATTATATTAGAATTTATAGAAAGGCACGACATGCAAGCCGTGTATTTCAAAACCAAAACCACTAACCTATGGGTCAAAGGCCATAGCGTGCACCATGCACATCACAATAAGAACATAACAATTTATATATAATTAAAAAAACTATATATAACATATAGGGACACACGACCATAAATGCCATTCTGACGGGAGGGTCCAGAGAAATCTCCCACAGCAGTGGTCCCATTGATCGGGTGGCCTCATTGACAAAGTGTCCGAATGGGTTTGGGAAATACCGAAAAAATTTTTTTTGAACTACAATCTGTATTGCAGAATTTTTCCAAATGATTCTCTGAAACAGTTTCAGAATCATGTATTTTAATCCACCAAAACACCCATAATAACAAATCATATATGTCCAGGGGCAATTTAATCATATTAAAACGAATAATAGTACACCCAGAATTTATCATATATGTCCAGTTTCGATTAATCATATTAAAATGATTCTTCATGCTTCTAATCCGATTAGAACAGTTATATTGTTATTCCATCGATTAAAGATACGATTAACAGTATCATCATATATATTACCAGAATACACATACAACGGAATATCATATATTCAATTTCATATCGTTAAACATGCATCATCATATATCATATATATCGAATACAATTAAAACACGTAATCTGAATTAATCTTTTTTGCAAGTAGCTCTGATACCACTGTAGGGTTTCGATACAGAAACGCAGCGGAAATAAACCAATTTAAAGGAATTCTGAAACCCAAAATAGGATCCATGCGAAAACAATTAACTCAGTGGTTAGAAATTATACCGATTGTGATACTGAAATTGATGCGCTCGAATCTCCATAGCAATCCAAATGAATCGCGCCTCTACGGTATCCACACGAACGCTCCGAGAATCATCTTACGGTCTGCAGAAGAAGGAACCGTGGTACTAGCCACCAAGGATGAGGATTTTCAGAACTTGTTTCTCTCTAGTCTCTCTCTAAGAGCGGCTAGGGTTTTCAGTTTATGAATAATACCTAAAATGGCTGCAACATATCATATATATATAGCCATTTAAAATTATTATTCAAAACCTAATTTAATAAAATCCGAATATATATATATATATATATATATATATATATATATCTTAATTAAATCTTACTTAATTAATATATCTATATATAAATTATCCTATTAATTTAAATTCGTAATTTAAATACTATCAATCATATTGATATATTTAAATATTTACAATTTAAATTAATTATCTTTTAATTACGTTCTATGTGTGTGACTTATATAGGTTATTATTACGTTGGCAATAATTTTAAAATCATATTATAAAATTATAAACAGTGAGCGGCATCTAGTAATGCATCACTGCTACCCAAGTAATAATAAGATCGATGATTCGATGCAACCTTTTTGTGACCAATGTTTCAATGTAATTTAATCTTTTTAACCTTAATATCCTAGATTAAACTCGAGTCATGGAGTGTGTCATACTCTTCATAATTTAATCTGAGTTTTCTTGATCAATGAGTAGACTATATGAAACAAATCACTATTTGAGCATGGCCATGCATTTCATAGTCCTACTCAATCAAGAGGCCTATGGATATCACCCCTAATATATAGGGTGGTTAAATTCCATCTAGATCACTCATATTCCTCACACGATTCATGATGTACCCAATAATCACCTTTATAGTCCACCCTATTAAAGGTGACATTTGATGATATCAAAGTACATAAATTCCCGTGTAGTAATTTAGTGATTTCAGGTCGGAGGACCATTACATCATTGTCACTATGAGAATTGCTAATGACACTTTGCATAATGCTCCATATAGAATTCTCATGGTGGGTCTGTCCAGTACATCGTTCTCTAACATGTACCTATGCATTGACTTAATATCTCATATATTTATGACCAATGAGATTTGGTCATCAGTCAATCCACATACTAGTCTCAATGCATCACTGTTGTCCCATCAACAATAATACTCGACTAGGGACATTTAAGAACAATGATACTAATTATAATTATATAATCTCATGTTCAAGTCACATACTTGAAACTATATAATTTATATCACTATTCTAAGGAATTTTATTATGTTGACATTTATATAACGCAGTAAATAAAACCATAATAAAATCATTCATTTATTCAATCAAATATAATATCAAAATGTTAAGAAATTATATAAAATAATTGGCCTCTAGGGCATAAACTCTAACAGGATTTTTAAGCTCTAAAATCCTATTTACCAATTCTTCAACTCCACATAACATATTTAACTCATATTTTTATAATTAAACTATTTTCATTAAAAAAATACCAATTCAGTCCCAAAAATTATTCTTTTCTGGGATTAATCATAATATAGTCCCATATTGAACATATATTTTTCTCAGAATTTTAAAAATTCATTTACTATTTTTGAAAAATCAATTTCTAATTAATTCCTTAAGAAATTAGCTACCTCAAGTTTAACTCCAAAAATTCCCAAATCTTGGCAGAATCTTACACATGTTAGTGTGAGCTTCCAGTTTAAATTTCATGGTCATCGGAGTTATAGAACTCCGGTTATAGCATTTTTCGTCGGAAAAACCTAAATATTGAAATGGTCATAACTTGCTCATTTTAAGTCGGAATGAGCTCATTTTTGGACAGGAGGTACTTTATACCATATACTTTCATGTCCCAAAAGGCCGGAATTTTTCTCACAATTTAAGTGGCCGAAATAGCCCTTTTAAAATCTAGACAATAGCTATTTTCGTAAATTGCAACTTTTAACTCCTTTGCTAAAATCAGTCCACACGAAAATCTACAATACCTTTTCTGGTGATTCCACTTGAATAAGTTACAAAACTCATAGACCTAACTCTAGAACTTGACCTCACTCAAAAATTTGAAATATATAGGAGATATGGTAAATTGAATTTAATGTTCCATTTTCACCAAAATCTAATTTTTCAACCCTTTGTGATTTCTAAGAAACTTTCATGTTTTCACATAATAACCAACATAACTCATCATAACCCTTACTAATAACACATATAGCCATGATTTTCATTAGTCTAATGCTTTTATTATGACTTTCATCATAATCCACATAAACAGATCATTTCCACAATTTAAAAAGGAATGAAATACAAAGGATCATTCACCATGCATGTGGTAATCCACATAGACAGGTTATTCCAACAGAATAATAAATAATGGAATAATAGAAGGATTCACCATGCATGCGATAGAGACCGCATGCAGAAAAGTTATTCCCAATGAGAATAATAAAGAGCGGAACCGTGTCCCACAGAAACGCATGTAAATGTGATATTCCAATAGAATAGTAAAGATGGAACCGAGTTTACGTAAAATTCACCAGATATGATATTCCAATGTAATAATAAAGAATAGAATAACAATGAAATCACCATGTATGCGATAGACCGCACAGACAGGTTATTCCAACAGAATAATTAATGGAACCAGGTCAGGTGTAGTACGCACCGACAGGATATTTCAACAGAATAATAAAGAATTGAATAACAACAGAAATCACCAAGTATACAGGTTATTCCAACAAAATAATAAAGAATGGAATAACAGAAGTTCTCTTCATGAATACAAAAAAATAATACCCCTTACGAGTACAACAAATAATATCAGTTACCTTTGAAAGAAGAGTATTCCGACTGGTAGGGCGAGGATACACTCGAAGAAAATTTGTACTACACTTAAAGCTTTCTTAAACTCTAAAGAAATACGCTCAAGATTATAGAAGAAGAACCCTCTCTATAGTTTCTCTCTATAGAGTTTCAGTGAATTCATAAGAAATAATGAATGAATGAGCTTCTATTTTTAGAAGAATGGACTGCATAGTAACTAATTCATGAACGGTCCAGATTGATTTACTTTAAACGGACGGTCCAGATTTAAAGAAAAATCTTTTAAATAAAATATAATATATTCTATTTATAATCTAATAAAATGAATAACTTTATAAAAGTATTCTGTTTTATATAAAAAGATTTTACTATGCAAAATACTATGCAGGCACTATGCAACAATATGCATAATAAAATATAATATATTCTAATTATTGTCTAATAAAACAGATAATTTTATAAAAGTATTCTATTTTATATAAAAAGATTTTACTATTAGCTTAATAAAACGAATAACTTTATAAAAGTATTCTGTTTTATATAAAAAGTATTTCTGTTTTATTACATTAATAATACTAATAAAACAAAACTTCATCATCACTTACTTTGAAAAATTTTCAAATGTCACCCTTAACTTTAAACTTTTATCGATTTAATTATTTACCAAAATACAAAAAATTGAATACTTTTATTTCATAAAATTTTGGGTCTCACAATTGGTAGAATAGTCATTTAGGCCCTTCCACCTCCTTTCTCCACCTCCTTACTAATCCATCCTTGGTCACCAAGTAAAACCACTTTACTTGGTCACCAAGATGGTTGGCATGTGTTCCATGGGGACCACATGGGTTACCATCCACGGATCCAGTTCTTAGTTTGGGCTTAAGTTTTAATAACTTGTACGTAACCTTTGGGCTTGCATTATCAAACATTGGGCTTTAACATTATTTCCTTTGGACTTGTATAATTCCTACACAAATCCTATAAATCCAATACCATTGGCTTAATACTTATAATGTATTATCTATGTATTCTTCTCATATGCTAATTTGTATACTCATTCATCATATACGATGTACCATTATTCATAAACACTAATATAATACCTCGTATCATACTCGTATTCATTACCTCGTACAATACTTACGTATCATACGATCATCGTTTACTAAATTATCACTTTCCCTAATATTCTCGAATTTAGTACGCAGGTGAAAATTTTCATTTCTTATACTTGAATTATTATTACATAATCCATTCTTTCTTGCTATTCTATCATTATATATTTCTCGGAAGTTCAAAAATAATTGCCGAGCAGATATTGATGAATAATGTTTTTCAGAAAATTTCTCGAAAAACTATTATTTTCGTCTTAGAAATTCAAACACTTTAATTCTACCACGTAGCCAAAATACTACGATATTCCAACATGTTTAGGTTATAGAATAACATTCATCTTGCTTACTCATTATAATTTAATGTTATTCATTATTTAATCAAATAAAATTATTTTACAAATAATCCAATTTTCTCGGTCGTTACAAATAATCCTTGAATACCCGGTTCAACATATCCATGAAGGTAGTAGGAGCATTAGTCAATCCAAAAGATATGACTAGGAATTCATAATGCCCGTACCGAGTTTTGAAAGTAGTCTTTGGAATGTCATCAGTTTTAATCTTTAACTGATGATATCCGGAACGAAGATCGATCTTTGAAAAGAATTTACCACCTTGCAACTGGTCAAACAGGTCATCAATGCGAGGTAAATGGTACCTATTTTTGACGGTGACATGATTCAACTCCTGATAATCAATACAAAGTCGCATACTCCTATCTTTCTTCTTTACGAATAGAACATGAGCACCCCAAGGAGACGTACTAGGACGAATGAAACCGATGTCTAACAATTCATGCAGTTAGGTTTTTAACTCCTGAAGTTCAATAGGAGTCATTCGATATGGGGCTTTAGAAATGGGTTTTGTATCGGGTTCAAGGTCAATACAAAATTCGATTTCATGCTCTGGGGGTAGGCCATGAATTTCTATAGGGAATACGTCAGGAAATTTATTAACAATAGAAATATCATTCAAATCTGACATATTTTTATTTAAATCCGTGACATGGGCTAAGAAAGCTTGACATCCATTTTTCAATAAACGAATGGCTTTATGGCTTGATATGATAATGATTGACTTTAGTGGTTTAGTTGCTTGAATTCACATAATAGGTTGATTAGGAATATGAAAGCTAACAACCTTACGAAAATAATCAATTTTAGCATGATGAGTAGTTAACCAATCAATCCCTAAAATCACATAAAATGTAAGTATTTTCAAAGAGATAAAATCAACAAGTAACGTGAGGCTGCTGATTTGAATCAAACAAGATTTATAAACAGTGGATCTAATGAAGGTTTCTCCCAATGGAGTTTCAACAGATAAGTCAAAGTTTAATTTCTCTGGATTTAAATTTAAACATTGAGCGTAAGTAGGAGAAATAAAAGAATGAGTAGAACCGACATCAAATAAATTATAGACTTCGCAAGAGTTTATGATTAGCTTACCAGTGATAACCTCGTTTGGGTTCCTCGCTTTTTGGGAGGTCACGACAAACGCTCTCCCTTGAACTATCAGCTTTGACTTGTCTGGGACGACATTTGGTGTCACCATCCCAGCTGGACTTGTCTTCAGTACATGACAAAATCGCGCTAGGTGGCCTTCTCTTCTGCAATTATAACACGCTTTGGATTGTTGCGTGCAGTTTGGACTGATGTGTCCCTCCCCTCCGCATTTGTAGCATACGACCGGTGGTCGTTCTCCTTCCTTAACAATGGGTGATGGTGCTGACGTCTTTCCATCATTATTGAATCTCATCTTCTTAAAATTTCCACTTCTATTATCTTAGCTAGTATTACAACCGAAGTGGTTACCATTGTAAGACCCCAATTTTTATGAATAAAGATTAATTTTCTCTAAATATCTTTGGAATATTATGGTGTGAATTTGATATAATGTTATAGTGGTGGATAATATTTATAAATTTTGCATAGTAAGTAAGTTGTCAAAAAATATTCATTTAGTCGGGGAATATTCATTTTATCGAGGAATATTCGTTTTATCAGGGAATATTCATACGACAGCACAATCATTGGTAGACCCCACAACAGAATTACTGTCGGAGTTAGAAAACGACAGAACTAACTTTTTATAAAAGTAATGGCAAACGTTTTACCGTTAACTGTTGAAATACTTGGTGATAAAAGTACAGTAATACGCGTGGTTGCATAGTAGCACATGTATTGTATAATATCTTTGATTATTGATGCTTACGTGAGAAGTCACTCAATTTTATTCAATTATTGCCACAGTAATTGCTGAATAGTATCTCACATTATTGATTCAATTATTGTCATAATATTTTATATTATTAAATCAATAATTGAGATGACAAAGTTATTCATATTATTATTTGCATTATTGACAATGTCTAGAAAGTTCTGTCGAGGAAAGGGGTTTGGTCACCTAATTGCGCGCTAGTAAGGAGAAGTCCTTATTGGAAAACCCCCTCTTTCCTGGGAATGATTTGGTTGTTAATATTGTGAGTTTATAATATTATTTATGAACAATTATTATGTGGTGGATATTGGTTCAATTTTTATATAAATGAAGAAATTCAGCATGAGATATTTGTTGAAAGTTCGGCATATTTTTCTGTGGAATTATAATTATTTTCTTTGATAAAATATTAATTCAAATATATTATTATAATATAATAATATTATTATAATATATTTTTAATTATGTGAATATGCTAAAGGTAAGTGGAGGTGAGAAGCTGGCTTTGCATTCCTTTATTTTTCAAAATCGGGTACTGCATTATTTCTTTTAAAAACCATGTGACAAAAGCAATTCAACTCTTTTCTTCCAAATTTGTGGGCCCCCAACCAATGAAAAGAAAGAATGAAAATTAGGCAAGGAAAATGAGGAGTTAGGCATAAAAGTTTGGCGAAGTTAGGCTTGTTTATTTTATTTTTCCTCCGAGGATTACACTATAAATAGGGGGTAATCCCTCCTTCCTCAACACACCATTACAATATCAAAAATTCTTATATTATAGTATTGAGAGTATTTTTCTTGAGTATAAGGATACTTTGAGTGTAGCTTTTTATGCAAGATTTTCTTAGAATAATATCCGATATTCTAGTTAAATTCAATTTCTACTAAGGTAAAGAATATTATTTTATTGCAATACTCGTAAGAAATATTATTTTCTTTCATACTCCATTTTATGTAAGGATATTATTTCATTTCATATTCCTAAATTTAAACTTACTGTGGTAAGTATTGCTTCCATACTCCTTGAAATTAGTAGAATATCCTTGAAATTTGCGCTTCATGTAGTATCGTTTCACAATGATATTTTTCTGAACATTCTTGTTAAATTTTAATCTTTTCATGTCGGGGTACTATTCATGAAGTACTATTCACGGGATACTATTCACTTAGGTACTATTCACCCGGGTACTATTCATGACAAAAATTGATTTCTTTTCTGTCAGAATTATTTTTACATGAATATTATTCTTGAATTTTACTCCACAAAGCAGTTATCATGTTGACAATTTTGACATTCTTAAACTCTGGATAAATTGAATTATAAACCTTTAATATTTATCCTTGATCTCGTTTGATTGAATTCTTATATCATTGTCATCATCCTCATGTTTATATTGTGATGAAAGTCATTTTTGGCCTGTAGTGCATAGATGGACTGTTGATTGGTATGATTATGAGCAGGAATTATGTATCGGTATAATAATGACCTGTAATGTTACAAATGATGTGGTAAAAGTCCTCATTGGCTCGTAGTGCATTAATGGACAGTTGTTGGCATGATCAAGACCATTTGTGATAATAACGAATATCCTTGGCCCGTAGTGCATGGATGATTCGTGGATGTGATAATAATGAATATCCTTGCCCCGTAGTACATGGATAATTCAGTGATGTGAATTATTTATTGAGATGAGTCTCGTCGATAAAATTGACGATAAACTTTTAAATCATAGAAGATAGTAGATATCATGCTCTACTTAACTCTTCTAATAGATTGTTTGTTCCGCTTCAGTTAAACTTTTTGTCAATTGTATTCTATCAGTTTAACACTGTTGAAGGCTAACGATAATTTATTCTGCATTATCTTAGTCATAATATTCTTTACTGGGCTAGTTGAGCTCACCTTTTGCTTTCATTGTTCTCTTCAGGAAATGAGAATATAACTGGGACTAGTCGGGGAACAGAGAGATGGTCCGAGATGGTGGCTATAGTAGTCCTCACTATTCTATAAAATAGTGTGATAATAATTATAATGAGGACTCCATTTGAGTTTGGATACTGTCTACGAGACAATATCCGTGTTAAAACTCTCAGCTACATTTTTGTCGTATGGTATTAATGAAGTTTTTATTTGAATTTTGAACCATGTATTTGGCGACTCAGAATGGGTTGTGTATACCTATTTTCAGGGCGTCACAACAATTTTTAACATGTTAAATTCCTCCATGTTTATTGACACAGCTTCGATGACTGTTACCACTGATATTATCATTTCTGGCTGCTCTCTCTTGGTTGGGTTGAATCATTATCGCACTCCAATAACTGAGCCCTATTCACAACATCTGAATAGAAGCAAAGTTTGTGAGAAATGAGGTATTGACGTATTTCGGGTTTTAAACCTCTTAGAAACATTTTCTTCACACGCTCCTCATTATCTACCAAATGGGATCCAAACCAGGATAACTCCGTAAACTTAGCCTCGTATTGCGATATGGTCATATTGTTTTGCTCCAGCTTGATGAATTATACCTCCTTCACGTGACAAATAATTTTAGGAAAGTAATTGTCATTGAACAATTCTTGGAACTTCTCCCAAGATATCTTTAGTGCGGCAGGCTAAGTACGCTTTACAGATTCCTACCAATGATCAGCCTCTCCTAGCAACTTGAAGGTGGCAAAGGGAACCTTTTCCTCCTCGAAGCATCCCAAGACATCAAATATCTTGGTGATATGCTTAATCCACGTCCCTGCCTTAAGTGGCTCTGGCTTTCCCAAAAACTCCGGTGGTCCCAGCTCCTTGAATTGCTTAGCGGTGACCATCAGAGAGTTTTCAGTGTTTCCACCTGTATTTTGAACAAGAGTCTCTCTCACCTAATGTTTCACGAATTGCAAAAAGCTCCTAAACATCCTATCGTTCATCATTTGGTCGGTGCTATTTTTTACCTGAGGATTATTGCCTTCCTGATGCACATTATCCTGGTTATTGATCATCGGTGACTCAACTGTCTCATGTGCTCCATTGCTTATCTCAATATTTTTAGATGTCATTTTCAAACATAGCCACAAAACAATGGTTAATTGACATGCCACATATTATCCCTATAATCTGACCGACCAATTAAATAAGAAATAAGCTTTGGTAGGTCATACTAGCGAAGGATTTACCCATCTCTCAACTCCTAGTTCTAGTCTCAAATATCAGCCAGGGATCATATCCCTAAGCTTTGATACGAACTGTGACGCCCCCAAAATAGTTATACATCAGCCATTCTGAGTCGCCAAATACATGGTACAGAATACAAATACAAACTTCTTTTATACAGTATGACAAAATGTAGCTGAGAGTTTTAACATGAATATTGTTTCGTAGATAATATCCAAACTCAAAATGAAGTTCTCATTACATTTATTATCACACTATTTCATAGAATAGTGAGGACTACTATAACCACCATCTTGGACCATCACTCCATTCCCCGACTAGTCCCAGCTATATTCTCATTTTCTGAAGAGAACAATGAAAGCAAAGGGTGAGCTCAACTAGCCCAGTAAAGAATCTTATGACTAAGATAATACAATAGACAATAAGTGTTAAACTGATAGAATACAATAGGCAACAAGTTTAACTATAGCGGAACAAACAATCCATTGGAAGAGTCAAGTAGAGCATGATATCTACTATCTTCTATGATTTAAAAGTTTATCATCAATATTTTATCACTGAGACTCAACTCAATAAATAATCCACATCACTGAATTATTCATGCACTACGGGCCAAGGATATTCATTATTATCACATCCACGAATCATCCATGCACTATGTGCCAAGGATATTCGTTATTATCACCAACGGTCATGATCGTGCCAATAACTGTCCATCAATGAACTATGGGCCAATAAGGACTTTTATCACATCATTTGTAACAATACATGTCATGATTATACCAATACATAGTCATAATCATACCAATCAACAGTCCATCTATGCACTACGGGTCAAAGATGACTTTTATCACAATATAAGCATGAGAATGATGACAATGACATAAACATCAATCAACGAAATCAAGGATAAATATTAATGATTTTTAATTTATCCAGAGTTTAAAAATGTCCAAATTATCAACATGATAACTGCTTTGTGGAGTAAAATTCAAGAATAATATTCTGAAAATAATTTGGACAAAAAAGAAATCAATTTTTATCATGAATAGTACCTCGGGTGAATAGTACTTCGTGAATAGTACCCCGACATGAAAAGATCAAAATTTAACAAGAATGTTCAAAAAAATATCCTTGTGAAACGATACTAGATGAAGTGTAAATTTTAAGGATATTCGAATAATTTCAAGGAGTATAGAAGCAATACTTTACAAAATGAGTGTAGAATTTGGAATCTGAAACAAAATAATATTACTCACATACTACAGAGTATGGAAGAAAATATTATTTCTTTCGAATACTGAAAAAATAATATCCCTTACCTTCAAAGGAGAGTACTTCTGATTGGTGTAACGGGGATATTCTTGAAGAAAACTTGCACTGTTTTGTACACTCAAAGCTTTCTTAAACTCTAAAGAAATACGCTCAATATTATAGAAGAAGAATTTTCTGATTCTGGTGTGATTTTCAATTCTAAACTAAGCATCCTATTTATAGGAGAATGAAAGGATACTATTTAAGAAAAATAATCACGGACTGTACAGTAAGGAATCAAACGAATTCACAGGCGTCGACTGAAAAAATATTTGATTTTACTATGCAACACTATGCAGTACTATATAAATAATAAAATATAATATATTCTATTTTTCATAAAAACAAAACTTATTATAATATATATACATATACCCATGAATTCCCCCCACCCCACATTCCCACTGTGACCTTTGATTTATATATATATATATATATATATATATATATATATATATATAACAAAATAAAATTGATATAACTTTCTATCAACAGCTTTGAAAAATGGGTAAGTGGGGGGTCCAAATAATACGCCAAACTTACTACAAATACTTCATAAAAATCCCCTCTAATTATCTCAAATCACATGGCTTCTCAAAACACATTTTTAATAACATTCATCATTAATATTATAACTCATAATATTAATAACCAGATCATTCCCAGGAAAGAGGGGGCTTTTCGATAAGGATTTCTCCTTATTGACACGCAATTAGGTGACCAAACCCTTTCCTCGACAGAACTTTCTAGACATCGTCAATAATGCAAATAATAATATGAAGAACTTTGTCATCTCAATTATTAATTTAATAATATAAAATATTTTGCAGATGATACTGTGATAATAATTGAATCAATAATGTGAGACACTATGCAACAATTATTGTGGAAATAACTGAATAAAACTGAGTGACTTCTCACGTAAGCATCAATAATCAAAGATATTGTATAATAATGTGTGCTACTATGCAACCACGCGTATTACTATACTTTAATCACCGGGTATTTCAACAGTTAACGGTAAAACTTTTGTCGTTATTTTTATAAAAAGTTATTTATGTCGTTTTCTAACTCCTAAAATAATTCTGTTGTGGGGTCCAACAATGATTGTGTCGTCGTACGAATATTTCCTGATAAAACGAATATTCCCCAACTAAATGAATATTTTATGAGAACTTGCTTACTTTGAAAAATTTATAAATATTACTCACAACTATAACATTATATCAAATCCACACCTTAATACTCAAAATAATATTTAGAGAAAAATTAAATCTTTATTCATAAAAGTTGGGGTCTTACACGCTGAGTGTAGAGACATCCCCTAAGGCGTACTTAGTCAAATATCAAAGGCCACATTACTAGAATAGCCAATTATTTTTTTATTTATTTTATTTTTTTATAACAAGACACTCATACGCCCTTATTTCTCCAAAAATTAAGCTTCTACATCATCTTAGCCTTTACTATTTATTTACTAAATCTCTATCATTAAAACACAAATTTCCTAAAAGAAGACAAGTATGTGACCATTCACACTGAGGAAATCATAATGGTTACTCTAAAGTGCTAATTGGTTACAACAGATAAAGACAGATAGAGATTAATATAATGGTATGACAATATAACCGAGCCTAAGTAATTAAAACTATTCCAAAAATAATGTAATTCCAAATTCATCATTGGCTAAATAGAATTCAAACCAACTGAAAACATGGATTCATGCAAAATGAAAAAAACTAGTTTAAATACAACATATAAAACAAATATAAACAACTAATTTTGTGATTTTTTTATTATATTATATTTTTATTTTTTTTATATATAAGGAAAATAGGAAATAAGGAAACATATTAAATTATCATGTAAATAACAATCAAAACTATAATGCAACTAAACTAATATGATTGCAACAAAACTATAATAAAATACTGCTAAAATGAGACCTAATAGCCCCAAACATAAGAATAACAATGTCCTCATTGGGAGATAAAGGGTAAAGAAACTCCCCTAGGCAGCATCATCGTCGCCTCCCTCCTCATCTTGTTCTAGGGGTTTGTCTGGAGGCGGATAAGGAGCAGCTGAGCCTTATGTAGGAAATTGAACGAGTACTCCCGACTAAGCAAAAGCTTGAGATAATTCCCCAGACAAATCATTTGCAAAAGCTTAAAAGTTCATGTGCATGGCGTCCATCGTACTCTGCAAATACCTCATTTGATGCTCATGTCTGGTAATGTAGTCAGGAGGTGGCCCTACTATCTATGGTGTAGGAACCAGTGCATCTTCGTCTTCTTCCTTTTCTAAATCGTCCTCAGGCATGATAAATCCCAAGCCCCTTGAGTGGGACTTTCCCCCCAGTTTAAATTGTGTATTTCTGTATAGCAGCGCTGTCAATGTTGTGCATTGGAGGCTAAAAGGTCTCCTCATCCCAATCCACCTTGGCCACATGGTAGAGACGTGTGATGATGGAAGCGTGGGGAATCCCTCCTGAGGTAATGGCTCTCATGAAGTGCAACAATAGACTGGTTAAGTAGATATTCAAGGTCCATGCATTCCCCTTTTAAGATCCCATATAATAGCATGACGCTATCCTTGGTCACATTTTCATGGTGGCTGGTGGGAAGAATGCTTGCACAGATAAAGTTGTACCAAGCTTTGGCATATCTATTTAAAGTTGTATGTGGGAAGGTAGTCTTTTGTGTAGAGCCTGTTTTCGTCTTCCACACAGTACCCGACTTGCACATCTCATCCACCAATACATCTAAGTCCATCAAATAATGCCTCATCTATACCCACTCTGTGTATTCCATAGTTGGTTATAACAAGTGATACAAGGCAGTTATTGCCTCCAGAATGTAGGATACTTGCTTGCTTCGAACAAATGATATCCCATTTTGTTTCTCACGGGCGTTGGCGTAGAATTCACGAACAATAGCCATCGGGCACAAAATCCTCCCCGTCCCCTAATCTAATCCAGAAGTTTACCATCGTCCTTACTCGGCTTAAATCCCTTCTCTGGCACAAAAGATTTTCCAACCAGTGTATTCCAATAGTAATGTTGTGCGGAGAGGTTGAAAAACTTAGTGGGATCCAATGTATCACTACTCTGTCCCTGACTAGCATTATCACTACTAGAAGAAGAGGACTGAGGTGTCCGGGCTTGCTTTGGCAAGGTTATGGCTTGGAATTGGACTGAACTATGCTTAATGTGCAGACTACCCCCAAACTGAATGAAGCTACCCCCAAACTTCTCTTAAATCTTATGTCGAACACTTGATGGGCAAAACTTAGTCCTTCATGTTGATGTTGTGAGTTTGTACTTTGTGAGAATGGGGGAGAGAACTAGGTTATTATGTATATAGGAGAGAGATGAGTTAGAATCCAATTTGATTGTGAAACGGATTGGGAGTGAGATTTGGAGTGTTTGAAGTTGAGTAGGAGTAGGGCTTAAAACCTCTATCTCGAGAGAGAGGGAAAATCGGAAGCTGAGTTTGAATGAGATTAGACTGCTAGCAGGGGTTATATATATATATATATATATATATATATATATATATATATATATATATATATATATAAGCTGGCACTTGGGCGCAACTATGCCTAGTTTAGCTAGGAATTGGGCACAGCTGCACATCCTAGATTTTTGCTAAAACCTGATATAGGGCACAACTGCGGTCCCTGACAGTTCAATATGGGCACAGCTGCGCCACCCTGTACCGAGACAACCTTTTATTATCTGCTTGTTCTGACTTTTCATACTGCGACTAACTCTATTATACGTGAAAGAGAGATCAAAAATGGACTATCAGACTGAACTTAACTCTAACAAAAATGCACTATTAAAATCTATTTCATCTTCTCAAAAATGAACTGTAATGATCAAAAATGCCAAGAATTAAATATAAGGGAAATAAAGATTTAGATATTGAACTAGAATTAAACAAAGGAGAGAGAGGGGTAATTAGGTGCCTCCCATTGAATGCTTATTTATAGTAATCTATCTTGACTGTCCTGGGGTTGATCATGTAGTGGTAAGGGCCATTGAGGACTTCGGACGATCAATCTCGCCTCCGCAATAATGTTTCAAACGTTACACGTTGACTTTAAATTGATTATCCGAATTTTTGCCTATTATTTCCATCGCACCGTGATGGTATACCATTTTCACCAAGAATGGGCCTGACCATCTAGATTTGAGCTTTTCTAGGAAAAGTTGTAGCCTTGAATTGAACAATAACATTGTTTGCCCCGGCTTGAACTTTCTATCCATGATTATCTAATCATGCCATCTTTTCACCTTCTCTTTGTATAGTTTTGAATACTCATATGCCTACAGTCTGAATTCATCAAGTTCGTTTAGTTGGAAAAGTCTCTCCTCCCCTGTGATTTTGAGATAAAAATTCTATTTTCGGATGGCCCAGAATGCTTTGTGCTCTAACTCAATAGGAAGATGACAAGATTTTCCATAGACCAACTGATATGGAGACATCCCAATATGTGTCTTGTAAGCCCAAACTTCATCATCCAGCTTTAGAGACAAATCTTCTCGAGAGGGGTTGACAATCTTCTCCAAAATTTGCTTGACTTCTCTGTTAGATACTTCGGCTTGGCTATTTGTTTGGGGATGATATGCTGTGGCGATTTTGTGATTTACCCCATATTTTTCCAAGAGAGCCGTGAAATGCTTATTGCAAAAATGGCTCCCCTCATCACTGTTAATCGCACGCGATGTACCAAACCTCGAGAATATGTGTTTCTGCAAAAACTTCAAGACCACCTTAGCGTCATTTCTTCGGTAATGCCATCGCCTTAACCCACTTAGAGACATAATCTACCACCAACAAGATGTATAAATTGTTGTATGATGACGGAAATGGTCCCATGAAATCGAGCCCCCAAACATAGAAAATTTCTACCTCCAACATTATGTTTAGTGGCATTTCATTCTGCTTGGAGATGTTGCCCACATTTTGGCATTTATCACACTTTTGCACAAATTGGTGGGCATCTTTGAATAGGGTAGGCCCGTAGAATCCAGCTTGTAGTACCTTAGCAGCTATCCTCTCACCTCCATAGTGTCCCCTGTGACGCCCCCAAATCTATACATTTATCTAACGCCCCTGAATCTATACACCCGCGGTATCCAATTCAGTGCTCATATCTAATCAATTTTCTATACATAAATGACAAGATATAATTCCCATCTATCCAAGTTTCACAATATCCCATAACAGATAATAATTCACTTTATAACTATTGCTATGTTTGGATACCCTCACTTGGATGTATAGACTGTATCTATGAATAGTACCTATCTATCCGAAATCTAGAGTATCAACAATAACATGAACAGTCCATATTGCTGATACCCTCACTTAGATGTATAGTCTATATCTTGCAAATAACTCTTTCATATCGATAGTACATATCTATCAGAAATAAAGAGTATCAACAATAACATGAACAGTCCATATTGCTGATACCCTCACTTAGATGTATAGTTCCCAAGGATCTCATACTAGATCAATAATTCTAATTACATCTAAACATGTAAAAGAAACACAGTTGCGGAAATAAAAGTTGATATTATATTTTATATAAAAGGTTCGGTTACATGGTTCTCAAAATAGAGTTCTTTATTACAAAGTCTTACCAAACTTACATTACACTAGATAATAATTTAAATTAATCTAAACATGATCTCTTCCCATTGTTGGTTCAAGACGTGTCAGGGTTACCATCTAATACTGCAAAGGAAATGATTTGCAAGATTTAGCTATGACATGCTCATCAAGTTTATATTTATAAACATAATGTTAGATTTGAAGAAAACAATAGTTCAATAACTTTTCTCAACTGAGTGTTGATTACAATTTCTGGAATTTTTATTTCAACCAATTCTGTCAATCACTAGGACTTATAAATCTTGTTTAGTTCAGATATAAGATAGGGGATCAGCCTATTCAACATCCTAGGAGTATGCATAACATCCTAATCGTGCCCCTCTTGCACTAAGTGTCAAATTTATTGACACACATTTTTCCCTCATACAACATTTATTCATAAATTAATCATTCACATGAAAAATACAAAAACAAGTTTGAAAATTCTAGTTTTCTGGAAAACATCAGTTAATATTACTTTTATGAACATATATTTTTTCTGGAATTTTTCAGTTTTGTTTATTATGCTTAAAATGGCCAAAACAGTCGAATCTTGCAACAATTTTCATGAACTGAGTTTTTGTCCAAAAATTCTGAAACTTTCAGGGGATGGTCTTGTTATGTATATGTACTTTCAATAAAAATTTCACAATTTTGGGAGTTGCACAAAAAGAGTTATTCAAGTTTACGTTTAAAGTAGTCCTTTCTTATAAACTACATAATTCTCATTCTACACATCCAAAAATCACCATCTTTGGACTGGATCTAGTTAACTTGATATACAATCATACCACAAAAGGCCAAAATTTTTAGAACATCAAAAGTTGCCGAAACAGCCTTCACCAAAAATGGCCATGAACTCATTTGATTTTTTTCCAAATTTTTGTCGGTAGGGAGTGTTTTACGAATAATGATACCACGGTTGATCTGTTTAATATTTTTGAGTTCTACCACTTGGGTTCATCAGATAAATCATGTATCTAAATTACTTATTTGACAAATCTCAAAATAAGTTGTAGATTTCAAATGGTGAAGCTTCAAAGTGGACTGATTTTTAGGATTTTTGAGCAAGAAAACTGTTTTGATTTTCTTTTGATTTCCAAGCTTTTCAACACTTCAAATGGTAAGATCTAAACACGAAACATCATAAAAACATGAAGATCTAATGGTCTAGGATTTAAGATCACAAACTCATGATTTGGTTCAACATAACAAAAATAATATACATAAACTTAGTTAGGATTTATACCTTAATTTCTTTTGGGTTTGTCTTCTTCTTCTTCCATAAAGTAATTTGATGAAACATGGAAGAAAACTATCTCCTTTCCTCATTCTCTTGATGGGGTGGCAGCTCCTCATGGTTCCCTCTCTCTCTTATTTCTTTTTCCTTCTCTATCTAATATTTTCTCTTTCTATCTTTTATTTTTCTTTTGCTAGCTTTCTTAGTCTACTTAGGAAAAATAAAGAAAACTTTTCTTCCAAAATAAAAGAAAGCAATTTATAGTTGGGAAAATTGTATACATATAGTTTCTATATCTATGCATAATCTCCCATTTTCTCTCTCATATATCTCATCTTCTCTTATCTCTTTGCTTGCAAATCTATACAAATAATAAGACTAAAAGAAATTGTGACACATAATCACATAAGAGATTTGAAAGTATTTTTTCCCATGTGGTTAATTCCCCATTGAAGGGGCCGAATTTATCTCCCCCAAAATAGCCCCTTTTTGATTTATTTTTTTTGCTTAATTTGCTTAGAAAAATGACAAAAAAGTCCCTTAACAAATGGGCTAAAAATTGGGCCACTTAATTTAATGTTTGGGATTTTAAAATAATTAGTTTGGGCCATGTAAAATAGCATGGTCCAATACCTAAATTTTATCTCAATTAGGGTTTCTATTCCACTCATTTTGAAATTTAGATAATTATTCATGTGCATTTACTTTTTATAACCTCATTAGACTTGTTTTGATTAAGTTATAAAAATTAATTAGTTGAGAGGTATAAAATAAATCTCTTTGGTAAATTTACTAGTATGTAATTTAAATACTAAAAATCTCAAATAATAATAACCCTTAGGTTAATTAATTCTTATACCTAATATATAAAAATTTGGTTATAAGGCTTCCAATTTGTAGGAATTCAAAACCAAGGGAAAAATGGCCTTTAGACATTACTAGAAATTTCTCATAAGACATATTAGTTATAATCAATTTTCTTTAAGGACAAAATTGTCATCTAAATATAATTAGGAAATTTCCTAGAAATTTCCTTTAAGGATGCCATGGTCATTACCAAATTTCTCTTGGGGCAAAATAGTCACTTCCCCATTACTAGGAAACTTCTTAGCAATTTCCTTCCCAGGGCACAAAAGTCATTAACAATTTTCTTTTGGGCAAAATAGTCGTTTCCCCACTTTTAGGAAATTTCCTAACCATCATCACCAATTATCACACCCTAGTGGGGCCACCATCCTTGACTTTTCCCAATTTAATATTTTTGGGTTCTATTAAATTATCATTTAAGGCATATTCTTAGCATATTCTCAAAATATTCTTTATTCATTAACATATTCCTTAAGATATTTTCGTAAGTTTCAAATCTTAAGTTTTCAACCCTAAGATTTTCCTAACTCACACAATTCTCCCTTAACTTTCATAATTAACGTCCATATTTTATTAAGTTAGCAAAATGTCTATTTTGCCCTTTTGTACAATGGATTAAATTTTCGAGCTGTGTCGGTAACCCAATTTCTTTTTTTAAATCTCTTTATATAATAAATAAATATATACACATATTTATAATATATGTATCTATTAAATCATATACATATTATTTATAAGTCACAAAGTATCATGGATAAATAATTAATGTGACCTAATATTCTTGTATGAATAATTTAATTAATTATTTCTCTTCCTAAAATATATATAGCACATCACTAAATATATATGTACATATACATATACACATTCATTGAAACAATCTAGAATTTTTATATGTAATTTCAAATATTTATTTAATTAAATAAATATTTTAGTTAATGTGTTAATTGTTATATAAATATTTGTTTAATTTGATTATTTATTAGTTAAATAAATAATTCATGAGTTGTGGGGAATTAACTTAATTAAGGTAATATGCTAATTAAGTTAATATAAGGTAATTTTGTATTTTGAAGTTAATTAAAATAAAAGAGTGATGAATTAATTATTATATGGTAATATTCTAATTTAATTTAATAATTAAATTAGGGAGTTGATAAGGATTAAATGAATTGTTATAATGTTGTTTTAATTTAATTTAGTAATGAAAGTAATATACTAATTTATTAAATAAAATTATAAGGAAATTATAATTTTGTGGCTATGTGATTATATGGAAAATTGATTTAATACGTTGTTATTAGCTTTAATTTAATTAAATTAGAATATGGAAATTTAATTAAATAAAGTGTGACAATTACACTATATAATAAATGAGTTATTAAAATGAATTAAAAGAGTTTTAATTTAGTTTTTCCCAAACAAAGCTTAAGGATGCTAAGTCTTTAATTTAAATGGGGTTTACCAAACAAGGCTTAGGGCTTGTTAATCTTTAATTTAATTTAGGATGTCAGTTTTTTGTATACGTAATAATATGTATTAGTTAGATTATATCAATTAGACATTGCGTAAAGCTAAAATAGAGAAAGAATAAAGAAGAGAAAACATAGAGAGAAAAGAGAGAAATGAGAGAAGGAAGAAGAGAAGAGTTTTTGTGAGTTTCAGAAAAATCAAAGGAGGTTGCTATCATCTGTGTTGCTCAAACAAGAAATTTGAGGTAGTAATTTAACCCATTTGTTTTTAGTTCGTTGTGTTCTTAAGTTTTCATATAAATTCTTTATAAATGAGTTTTTGAGTATAATTGTTGAAAACATGGTGTTATATGTGTTAATGCGTGTTGATAACATATTTTATACCATTTATTCATAATGTAGAGTAATCAAATTCATAGAAATATGTTTAGTATTGAAGAACTTGAATTACAGTGGTATATATATGTGCTATGTCTTATTTTAGAATTAAAATTGATGTTCAATTCATGTGTTAAACTATAAATTGTTTGTTGATTGCGAAAATTTATGAAGAAACGAAAAAAATATGATTTAAACGGACTATTTTGGTTGGGAAACGAATTCACAGTAAATTGTTTCGCTAAGAATGTCTAAAATAAAGAAAAATTAAAAAACAGTGACTTTAAAGGTTGTAATTTTGATGTTTAGGTTGTTTATATGGTTAGAAACATGTTAGGAACATTAATTTATGTTTCTGTAAACTTATTACAAATTGGGTAAATTGGAATGGTTGTTAGAAAGGAGCTTTTAGGCCTAATTTGGCTTTCTATTGTGTTCGTTCGCAAACTGCAGAAGTTGATACTGGGTACCCCCACCCCAGTAGGCGTTACCAATGTTTTTTTGTGCCGCCCTAGTGGGGGCCCCACCCCAGCGGGCTTTTGTAGCTCAAAACCCTCGCCCCGGCGGGGGGTAAACAAACTTACCCAATGTTAGAGAGAATCTAACCGACATATTTTTACTAAAATGGGTATTAATTTTTCATATGAACTCCGATTGATGAGATTCAAGATGATCCGAAACGAGGACGAGTAGACCTACAACTTTTGTTCTTTAAGTTTTTCAATTTGATGTCGTTAGTAGGGGTCAAAATGGCCATCTTTAGAACTGATATGTACTTGGAGGCAATCGGAGGGCGTCGGGATGCATGTATGCAAGTGCAGTCCTTTGTGTGTTAATCTAACTTAATCTAAGGAACATGATAATGTGTTGGACATGTAATAAGATGTTATATTAGGTTATTAACATTCATATGTTGACATGGAATGATAATTTGATAAGTTATAACAGAGCTAAAATGTGATGCTCATAAAAAGATGTGACGTTATTTAAACTTAAGATTTGAGACTTCGGTCTTGTAATATGTGATTTGTGATAGTAAGCAAAAACTTAAACTAAGTTAACGAGCTATACTAAAAGTGGGAACTAAACTTATGAAGTTAATATTAGTGTAACTAATGAGTGTTGTCAATACATATGGTATGTGTAGGACTTGTGGTGAACGTGAGTAGTGATCGTTTAACCTACGCACGAGGAAAGCTCCTAAACCTTATTTATTTATGTAAAGCAAGATCTTTATCCTATCTTCTTTATTATTGTTGTCCAAGTTTTCTAATCATACTCTTATTTAAGCAAGTTCTCTAACCCTAATCATAATCCTACTCTTATCCTACCTTACTTATTTCATGCAAGTTTGCTATCTTATCTTGTTTATGAATTACACAAGTTCTTGAATTCTATCTAGAAAAGGTCTTAATTTTGTTTCCTTATCAGAAAATGTAACCTTAGCTTATCATTGTTGTTCAAGCAAGGTTCATTATATCTCTTTAATGCTCTGAAAGTTATTCTTAAAGCACGACTTTGATGTATCATATTATTCATGTATGGTTCATAATTACTCTATAGCATGTCGTTGTTAAACCCTCGCATTGTCATTAAACTCTTGATTTAACTAATCCTTAGTTGATGTTCGTTGAACTCTAAATTACCCTTGAAGCTTATCCAAACCAAACTTACTTTGGTGCGGACTCATATATTAAAATTGAGACGAAAAACCCTATTATAGGGGATTATTTACGCGGAAGCATTTAGATGTTTGTGCACAATACATGGTACGAAGGGCTGATCACCCTAAGAACGGGGAGTCCCTACAGTCTAATGACTGTTTAGGTTTAAGTAGAAAGAAATACTTATAACCTTGGACATAGTTCATGGTCCTGTGACCCTCAGATAATTTCCAGTATCAGTTATTGATTATCGATGTTAAGATAAATTATTCAATTCAAATGAGTTTATTCATTTCCAGTCATTGTATTCTTTCAAGTGAGCATTTGTTTTGCTCACTCTTGCATATATATAACCATTGCAACTAAAGTTGAGAAGGTTGATGAACCAACCACTAGCAAAGGGAAAGGAAAGATGAACAAGTGTTGAAGACTTGTAAATCTATTGACATTTATGTTTTCAGACTTAGTTTTAATTATGGTGATGTAATTATTTAATTTTCCGCATATGATGAATGTTTTAAAGGTTAGATAACTTGGGAGATTTATTGGTTTAAGTTTTGTAACCCTTTAATGGGAAGATTTATAGTTTAAATTTTATTATGTTTGGGTAGTTAGAAATGAATGATTGTACAGTGAACACCAAATCATGTGGGAATGAAGTACCCATATTTGGGGGTGTCACAAGTTGGTATTAGAGCCTTAGGTTATGAACCTTAGGTGGGGGAAAAACCTTAGGTAGTAACCTTATAGGAGATTGAAAAGATAGTGGTGATAAACTCTTATTGAGTTTTAAGGAAGAAATAATAAAACAATCTATGTTCTTATGTGGTTGCAACCTATGTGCTCGTGAGTGTCGAGTATTGATGGTTAGTAATTAAAAACTTAAAATTTTTGGTGTCAGGATGGCTAATGTGGGAGAATCCAGTCAGGCTAGGGAGGAGGTGTGACGCCCCAAAAATAGGTCCACACAACCCATTTGGAGTCGCCAAACATACGGTATAGAAATCAAATACAAACTTTATTTATACAACTATTAAACTGTCGTGCAAAATACGACAACACATAAGCTGTGATTTTAAATACAAATATTGTACTGAATATAATACGACAATATACACACCCAAATTATTACAATGCCATATAAGATACATCAACAAATATTTCAAGTCTTCAAAGGAATACGAGAAGATATCTGTCCTTCTCATTCTAATGGGGTGTATTTTTGACACTTTCAAAGTCGGGTTTTTATCACCCTATTGTTGTTCACCAAAATGAATTATTAAGTGACGTATAAAATACAACACACCCATCTTAAGTGCCTAATACAATTATATATTGCATGTCATGTTTTTTTATAATGTATTGAGAAACTTCTTCAGTCACAGACCATCACTCTACTCCCTTGTTATCCCCGCTCGACCCAGCTACACTCTTATTACCTGAAAGGAATTATGAAGCAAAAGGGCGAGCTCAACTAGCCCATTAAAGAATATTATGACTAAGATAACGTAGAACAAATTATCCTTAGTTCTCAATAGAGAAAAATCTGATATAATACAATAGACAACAAGTTTTAGATCAACAATTGTAGCGAAATCAACAATCCATTAGAAGAGTCGAGTAGAACATAATGTCTACTATCTCCTCTAAATTAAAAGTCCATCATTAATATTTTATCCCAGTAATACCCATCAACAGTTCTTTGTTGTACCCAAGACAAAGAAAACTTTCATCACCTGTCTTCACCTAAACCACCAAAAATTATAGTTAAATTCACAATTCATGTTTATAATAATGTAAATCAACAGTTTATCCTTGCACAAAGTCTTAATAGAAATTTCACTCAATATCCTTGCCACAAAGACTAAAGACATTCAAATCTAATAAAAATGATCATACCAATCAATTGTCTATCTTTGCACTACGGGCCAAAGATATTCAACTATAAATCCAATGGTCATGATCATGCCAATCAATTATCTGTCACTGCACTAAGGCCAAAGACTTTCAACTGTTAAACCAATGGTCATGATCATGCCAAACAATAGTATATCTTTGCACTACGGGCTAAAGATATTTATTTGTATCATCAGTGGTCATGATCATGTCATACACCTATCCATCTTTGCACTACGGTCCAAAGCTATCAATAAATAGTTCTTCTTTGCACTACGGGCCAAAGGGAACATTCACCACAAGTCTTTATCTATAACATTAAAGGTCATGATTATACCAATACACAGTTCCTGGTCATAATCATACCAATCAACAGTTCATCTTTGCAGTACGGGCCAAAGATAACTTTCAGTACAATATAAGCATGATGATGATGACAATGATATAAAGAATCAATCAAGTGAGATAAATGATAAATATTAAAGATTTATAATTCAATTTATCCAGAGTTCAAGAATGTCCAAATTATAAACATGATAACTAATTATGGAGTAAAATTTAAGATTTATATTCATGCATCAAAAATAATTTTGATAGAAAGAAACCAATTTTGTCGTGAATAGTACCCCATGAATAGTACCCCGAATAAATAGTACTCTGGTATGAATAGTACCCATAAATGGAGAATACAAAAGAAAACGATATGTCATGACGAGTACAAAAGAAATGATATCTCATACGAGTAGACAGATCATTTCCATAATTTAATAAAGAATGAATACGAAGGATTTTTCAAACTCGCCCTTTTCAAACAAAACTCAACACATGGAGAACATAAAGGGTAAAAAGAGGAATTCTAAAGGAAAGAGGAAATTTTTCCCGACGTCGACAAGTGGCGACTACGCTGGGGATAATAGAGGACTTAAGCCGCATTTCAAACTTTTCAAAAACCCTTCTTATCTGCTTGTGTGTGAATGTTGCATTTACATTAAATGGATGCGAATAAATTATTTATTTACTACACTTTTGTGCCTCACACAATCTCTGCATGTTGTATTAGTGCTTCGCACAATGTCATCATTTCATATGATGAGACACGATGTACGTGATTTTATGTTGTGTGATTCCTCCACCAAGAGGCAAATCCGTTGGTGTTTGATTATTGGACTCAACGAAGAATAATCCCGCAAGGCTTAGAAAAGGCACCACTCAGATCCGCTCCAATTGAAAGATCAGATTAACTTCCCATCTAGTAAATTGAGATGATCTGGGGACCTTCATGTAAAAAAGCCGCGAGAGTAGCCTCAGATAGGTGTGCCTCTGATAAACCAAACGCGAAGGGGAGTCTCTACATGTCTTCCCCTTTTAATTCCATGTAAATTTTGATTCAATGTAAATTATGATTCCATGTAAATATAAAGAAAGATGTAAATATGGATTCCTTTCCCTATCAAAACCTGTCATGTTATCCTATCATCAAAATAACTGACATCTATTTTGCAAGAAAACATTAAGAAAACTTCTAAAATAGACACATTTCATAGCATGTAGACTATTAGTTTTTATCCAGACTAAAGTACATAGTCTTTTTGTAAGGAAACAATTGGTCTCATTACCCGTTCAAAGTCCATCTCGCTCAACAAAGGAAGCATCCCGAGCTGCTCAAGCCTCATCCCGCTCAATAAAAGTGGTATCCCTGTCAGAAAGAGCTGTCAACATTAGAGCCCTAGCCTGGTCCCTCTCAAATGTCATCAGATGTAACCTATGCTCAAAATACTCTATAGAAGGTGGAGCCATAGCAGTGGGAATGCTGGGAGAATCATCAACCAGAGCTGCTGTCAAACCAGCAAATAGCTCATCCTCAGTAGGAGAATCAGGGTTCTCCATAGGTTCATCATCATTAGAATCAATACTCGGCTTTAAGTGAACAACAATAGCCGATGCAATATCTGCCTCCAACCATGCAAAATACTCTGAAGAGCGACCCGAATGACTAGTCGAAAAATTAGCCATTTCTCGATGAGTCCAACAATCATAAATCCTGATCAAGTCATCTGCTGACAAAATCTGAGATGACAGTCGCTGACCTAATGCCCCGTCAAAGAGGTGAATATCTTGAAACTGATCAAACTGTCCTATAATAGCCAGTGGATGATATGTGGTCACCCCTCTCAAACTAGCCAGGGGTAGATAGTCCTGCCAACTGCATGAGTAATAAAGCTATTGAGAGAGCTGAGTCCTTAACATGGTAAGATAGCAAATAGATCCTCAATCCTTGTTAGAAAATCCAATCAGGATGCTACATCTGTATACTCAGCTGGCTGAAAGGAATAAGACATGGCTATCTCATGAGTAAAACATTACCCATGGCGTCAGAAGGTGCCGATCAGTCTCAAATGTGTCATGAACCACATATACAACAAAATTACACTACCTCTGAAAAACCCCACAAGATGGGTATGGAAAAATGTGGTCGACCTCAAGGTCTCCGCCAATATCATGGGCAACATGGTGTAACCTTTTTTGAGAGCACAGACTACCATAATCAAGCCAATATCCAGATGGTCTATATATAGTGGCATGTACAAATAGGTCATGATGCACATCAATAGGATATCTATGTGGGCAACATGCCACTCACCTTCAGTAATGTTGAAATCCCCGAAATATCGTAGATAGTTGTCCAGTGACTCAAATCGGTCAACCAAGAAATCCATGGACACCACATGCCCTGAGGTAATTTTGTCCATGGCAACTCTACATCGTAAGCCCATCAGGGTCATAACTTTTGGCTCATATCACCGACAGCTATCCTAGGGTCCAAGGGCAAATCAGTGAGATGCTCATACTCCTCCAATGAAGGAGTCAACTTATGGATATCGAATCTAAAAACCTGTCTTTCTGACATCCAACAAGATATCATGCCCTCTACAAATCTCAACGGCACTTGGAACGTCAGGAGGGTCATAGAGTGCCTCAATAATTGGTCAAATGTCACCCGATTTGTGGGAGACAAACTGCCATACCGGGATCTCAAAGAAGAGGCTACTAATTTTGTTGGGGTATGCTTAATTTGGCTAGCAATGGATGAGGACATCTGTAGAACCGTATCATAAGACCATCCAGGGGTGAATGCTAAACTCACCTCTAGGAATGCATATCCATAACATAATACATGCATCATGATAAATAACAATGATAAATGATAATATGATGGAATAAAAAGCAATATACATACATTCCTAAATACATCATTTCTGTATACAATTAAAAATAAAAAGTCCAGGAAAATGGGGCATAGCCACCCAATATCTATCAGAGGCCTAACAAAAGATATAACGAGAAATGGGGCACAACCGCCTAATATCTAACAGAGACCTATCAAAAGAGATAATGAGAAATCTATCAGAAGAAATTAATGATGTCCACATCATCCAATCGATCTATCTGATGTAAATCCTCCTGAGTTACTGAGTCTCTGCCAAAAGGGATGTAAGGTCGATACAAATGAGGATCTGCATTGGTAAGGCTATCAGAATATGGGCCACCTGAAGGGCTAGCGCCAGAGATGGATGGCTGAAAAGAATCTGCATCTGATGGGTCTCTGCCCAAATGCCAGACGAAAAAATATGCTCGGTCCAACCTCTTGGTCAAACTGTCAATCTGCGCCAAATGAGTGGGCTCTTGGACGTAGGAAATCGATTCTATCATCATAATAGACCCAGGAACCATATTCCCCATAAACTGTGTGGCGCGGGTTTGAGCTCCAATGGTGCGAGGGAACCACCAGCAGTAGAAAGCCTCTTGAGTAAAAGGGCCCTCTAATAAAGTGAAGCCATCTAAACCTATATGGGGAATCTCGGTGATTGGCCCAGATAAAATCAAATGTCACCTAGCAGGAGGAAGGAACGGAATGCGAATCTCTCCTGTGATGCACTTGATAGCACACTCTCCTAAAAAGAGCTCTTAGCCTCCATCGGTTAGGAGAGGAATTCAATGGGTGGATAATACATACTCGAATCCAGTCTGAAAGCCACCCTCAAAGCTTATTGTCAAATGGTCCTCGGAATAGGGAACCTATGTGATGACATCGGTTGTCAATAACTCCAACTGTAAACGAGAGTGGGTAAACCCCTCTGCTATAGGAACCTTTGCAAGAGTGGAGTGATGCAATCGCCTTTCCGTGGATAGGTCTTTAAACCTAATGTAGTAACGAGATGAACACATCGAAGCCTCTGAAAGCCCAAAAATTGAAAATACAAAGATCAAATATCTTTAGTCATGAAAACTGACAACCCGAGCGGGGAAAAATCAAAAGATAAAGAAAATACTCACCAACAAAAATGGGTAAAAGCCTAGCCAAGCTTCTGTCACTATGACAACCCAAAAAATTAGATTGTCCAGAATTTAAGTTTAAAGAATTAGTTATTAATAAAATAAACTTTTATTAATAGTATTATGTGCTATATGTTTATTAATTGTTCTAGAACCTAGAATGATTATAAAAAGGGAGGATTCTATCTACGGGCTAGACTGAACGAGTAAGAATTTTCAAGACGAAAATAAAAAAATTTTGGGAACAAAAATATTTTTGAGGAAAAAGACGAAATAGGCACTATTCACCTGACAAAACCCTAAGGGTTAGGGTTTGAATAACTTAAGCCTTTTCGAGAGATCGCTATATCAAACTGACATTCCGTCAAAAGATTTGACGATAAGATGTTGTGAAAAGTTAAGTTAGCTAATAAAAGTTTTTCTCGAAAAATGTGCAGAAATCGGACGAAGTAAAAACGATGAAAAGTACTGTCATGTACGTTTTATTTGTTTAACTATGTTAGGGGGAAAAGTTAAGGAAAATGCTTATCATCAAAAAGTGTTTTTCAATTTTTGAAGTTCCGAAGAATGCGTAAAAGTAAATTTGTAAAAGAAGGATGAAATATCCAAAAATATTTGGATTCCAAGAATCATAGTTTTTTGAACTTTCGGACGAATCCTGAAAGACGAAACCGTGATGCTTCCAAGAGAAGTTTAGTGAATAGTAAGGTTGTTAGTTAAGGAGGTGGGAATAGTAACTTTGAGGGTAAAATGACTATTTTGGTTTTTTATGAAAGAAGAGCCTTAGCTCATTTGTTGGTGATTTGAAAATCACCAACACTTGAGAGAGAGAGAGAGAGAGAGAGAAAAGTCGGATGTGGAGGGAAAGGAAGAAGAAAAGCTAGCCCGAGTGCAAACTTTGTCCAACGAAAGAAGATTAAAGAAGAAAGGTAATCCTAAAACCTAGTTTAATCTAAATTTTTCTTAAAGTTTTATATGGAACCATATAGCTTAATGAGAATAGAAGTAAGAGATGTTAAGAATGATTTTCGTATAGTTTAAATCATGAGAAAATGAAGAAATAAGAATTAGAAATTTAGTTTATAAATTTCTTAAAAGCTTTCATAGGAACTATGATTTGCTTAATGAATTTGAATGATCCGAATTAATCATATAAATGATTCGGTGAAATAAGTAAGGAATAGTGTTTTATAACACCAAATTCCAAGAAAAAGTGAAATCATAAGCAAAGTATAGATTAAAAATAAAGAACACGAAGAACACGAAGAATGTTTTTTATGGATAAATGTAAAACCATCGTAGTTAAAACTTGTTATTGATGAACAAGTTTAAGACCATCGCGTATAAGTTAGATACTTATTGCTTAGTTAGGAACGATAGAAACGTTCATGAAGAACAGATTAAACTTAGCTATAACGAAGTTATGACGAAATTTCATAAAAGATGAGTGAAAAGTAGAAAGTATATAAATAAACTCGAATGAGTAGGGTTTCATAAGAATGTAGGAAAACATAGAAAACTTGAGTCGTAGACTCAAGAATGAACGAATTTTGAGTTCGAATGACCAAATTATGGATGAACGAACGAAGAACGTTAATAACGTTAAACGAACGAATGATGAAATTTAAGCCAATCGAATGACATGTTAATAGATTCAGAATGAAATTCTGTATGAGGGAAGTTGAACTACATAATGAGAGTAAGAAAATGGCTTTGGAATGAGCTCGTTCTTAGTTATAACAAAGAAGTTATGAGATTTTAAAATAGGTGTCTCAAATATGTTCAAAACTTAGAAAAATTTTCTAAGTTTTAGAACTCGCGCTCCTGATGCAGATTATGCCTTGGGAAGCGGCATAGCAGTGCCAAATTTCTGTGGTCTCGAGAAAATGCTAATATCTTGTTACTGCAACGCCACCAATACAAAGGAAATCGGTGCCACAGTGCCGGTACATGAAAAAAATCCAGAGAAGAGCTTTTAACGACTCGACTTTTGGGGGAAGTGAAAGGAAAAATAATTACCATATTGTTCACATAATGTAACACTTAAACAAGTGATTTAAAACTTTAGTAAAGGTTGAATAGAATGATTAAACGGGATTAAAAGATAAAGAATGTAAAAGCGAGTTATGTAACCAATATTCGGGGACCGTAATCGCAATAAAATGAACCTGTGGGACTGCTATAATTGTGATTCCTTAGACGTTGAGTGATGAGGGTGATTTATAACACTTCGATGTTATGATGTTGTAATGGGAGTTAAGTGCAAAGCATAAAAATGTTGTAAATGCAATGTAATTATGGTGAACGATCGGTCTTAGAATACAAGGAACTGTATGTCTTAGACATTATAAGAGGACAATGAACGTGAGGTTCATATAATGGATAACGTATAAGTGGGATTAAAACCTTAAGTAAAAGTTTAAGGAAAGTCCGAGTGTGAGTCGGATAGAGAATGTCGGAATAAAACGTAAGTGTTAAACAATTTAGCCAACATGAGGGGGGAGTGTACGTGAATATTAAATAGGCAGAACCTACACACCGTGTATAATTAGACCGTAAGGTAATGAAGACTAATGAATAAACCTGTGAACGGTGAAGAAACTGAATTAAAGGCAATGATGTATAAGGTTAAGAAGCTGAGTAAATGATTATAAGTTGGATAACGTTCCGAGATGAATGAACCGAATGTTATAATTTATGAATAAGGTAATGTAAAATGCTCAATGCTAGGAACGTATAGTATTAACATTGAATGATCATTCTAGGTATATAAAAGATTTTATGACTTAGACGATAAGGAATAAGTCCTGAGGTATGACATTTAGTTGCCAGAAAGCCATAAGGAATGAGAAATCAACTTAACCAACATTATAGCTTTAATGGTTCGGATAAGTTAAGTTTAGGTTATGATACAATCGTAATCTTTAATGTTTGACATATGGGAGCTAGGCTAAAAATTCCTTCAAAGAACGAAGGTATATACGAACTAGCAACCGATTTAACTCGCTGGGAAAAACAGTGTAAATGAGACGGGAAACTAGTTTGTTGGTTGTTTTTGGAAAACCACTCAGAGTAACATATGGAATACTAGTAGAAACTCGATGTGTGCTAAGTCCTAAAAAAGTTATAAGAAGAAGATAAGAATGTAAATCATCAAAGATGATGATTGTATGAGTTAAGACATCTCCATATATCGTAACGCCATACAACAGTAAAGAAAGTTGGTCGCGTAAACTTAGATTACAAGAATGTGAGCCATAGGAAGTAGGGTTATGTTTAAAGCAATGCATACGCCAAGTATATGACTAATTACTGTATGTGCTATTTCCTTATGTGTTATATAGGGATTGCAATGAACAGTTCAGCATAAACTATAAGTTGTAGTTGTGCTTAAGGAAAGTTTCCTAACTTTATTCATGTTTAACATTAATGCAAGTTTCTTAAAAGAAAGACGAAATATCCAAAAAATATTTTGATTTCGAGAATTGCAGTTTTTCAAACTGTCGGATGAATCCCGAAAGACAAAACCAAAGCTTCCAAGAGAAGCTTCATGAATAGTAAGGAGGTTAGTTAAGGAGGTGGGAATAGTAACTTTGGGGGTAAAATGACTATTTTTCCCCTAGCCTTGGTTTTCTATAAAAATAGAGCCTTAGCTAATTTGTTGGTGATTTGAAAATCGCCAACACTTGAGAGAGAGAGAGAGAGAGAGAAGTCGGACGAGGAGGGAAAGGAAGAGCAAAAGCTTGCCCGAGTGAAAACTTTGTCCAAGGAAAGAAGATTAAAGAAGAAAGGCAATCCTAGAACCTAGTTTAATCTAATTTTTCTTTAAGTTTTATAATGAATCATATAGCTTAATGAGAATAAAAGTAAACAATGTTAAGAATGATTTCATATGGTTGAAATCATGAGAAAATGAAGAAATAAGAATTAGAAGTTTAGTTTACAAATTTCTTAAAAGTTTTCATAAGAACTATGATTTGCTTAATAAATTTGAACGATTTGAATGAATCGTATGAACAATTCGGTGAAATAAGTAAGGAATAGTGTTTTATAACACCAAATTCCAAGAAAAAGTGAAATCATAATCAAAGTATTGATTAAAAATGAAGAACGAATGAAGAACGCGAAGAACACACGAAGAACACGAAAAATGTTATTGATTGACAAATGTAAAATCATCGTAGTTAAAACTTGTTGTTGATGGGCAAGTTAAAAACCATCACGTATAAGTTAGATGCTTATTGCTTGGTTAGGAACGATAGAAATGTTCATGAAGAACCGATTGAACTTAGCTATAACGAAGTTATGATAAAATTTTGTAAAAGACGAGCGAAAAGTAGAAAGTATATAAATAAACCCGAATGAGTAGGTTTTCATAAGAATGTAGGAAAACAAAGAAAATGTGATTTATGGACTCAAGAATGAACAAATTCAGAGTTTGGATGACTGAATTACGGATGAACGAACGAAGAACGTTAATAACGTAAAACGAATAAAGGATGACATTTAAGCCAATTATATAACATGTTAACGAATTCAGAATGAAATTCCGTATGAGGGAAGTTGAAGTACATAATGAGAGTAAGAAAATAGCTTTGGAATGACCTCGTTTCGAGTTATAACATAGAAGTTATGAGATTTCAAAATAGGCGTCTCAAACATGTTCAACACTTGGGAAATTTTTTCTGGGTTTTAGAATTAGCGCTGCAACGCCAGTTATGCCTAGGGAAGCAGTGCCACAGCGCCAGCTCGAGGACTCATCTACTGCTAATATGCACTACAGCGCCACCAATACAAAGGAAACTGGTGCCGCAGCGCCAGTACAAGAAAAAAATCTAGAGAAGAGCTTTGAACTACTCAACTTTTGGGAGAAGTGTAAGGAAAGATACTGAACATATTGTTCACATAATATAACACTTAAATAAGTGATTTAAAGCTTTAGTAAAGGTTGAATATAATGATTGAACGTGATTAAAAGACAAAGAATATAAAAGCGAGTTACTTAACCGATATCCGGGGACCATAGTCGCGATAAAACAAACGTGTGGGATTGTTATGATTGTGATTCCTTAGAAGTTGTGTGACAAACGAGGGTGATTTATAACATTTTGAGGTTATGATGTTGTAATGGGAGTTAATTGTAAACCATATAAACGTTGTAAATGCAATGTAATTACAGTGAATGATCGGTCTTAGCATACAACGAACTGTATGACTTAGACATTATAAGAGGATGATGAATGTGAGGTTCATATAATGGATAACGTATGAGAGTGATTAAAACATTAAGTAAAATTTTAATGAAAGTCCGAGTGTGAGTCGGATAGAGAATGTTAGAATGAAACGTAAACGTTAAACACTTTAGCCAACGTGAGGGGGGAGTGTACATTAATATTAAACTGGCAGAACCTACATACCTTGTATAATTTGACCATAAGGTAATTAAGACTAATGACTAAACCTGTGAACGGTGAAGAAACTGAATTAAAGACAATGACGTATAATGTTAAGAAGGCGAGTTAATGATTATTACTTGGATAACGTTCCGAGTCAAATGAACCAAACGTTATAAGATATGAATAAGGTAATGTAAATTGCTCAATGCTAGGAACGCATAGTATTAACATTGAACGATCATTTTAGGTATACAAAAGAGTTTATGACTTAAACGATAAGGAATAAATCCTGAGGTATAGCATTTAGTTGCCAAAAAGCTATAAGGAATGAGAAATCAACTTAACGAACATTATAACTTTAATAGTTTAGATAAGTTAAGTTTAGGTTGTGGTACAATCGTAATTTTTAATGGTTAACATATGAGAGTTGGGATAAAAAATTCCTTTAAAGAGAGGAGGTATATACGAACTAGCAACCGATCTAACTTGTTGTGAAAAATAGTGTAGATGAGACGGGAAACTATTTTGTTGGTTGTTTGTGGGAGACCATTCAGAGTACCATATGGAATACTAATAGAGACTCAATGTGTGCTAAGTCCTAGAAAAGTTATAAGATGAAGATATGAATGTAGATCATCAAAGATGATGATCGTATGAGTTAAGAAATCTCCGTATGTTGTAACGTCATAAAACGGTAAAGAAAGTTGGTCGCGTAAACTTAGATTACAAGAATGTGAACCATAGGAAGTAGGGTTAAGTTTAAACCAATGCGTAAGTCAAGTATATGACTATATGGTGTATGTGCTATTTCCTTATGTGTTATATAAGGATTGCAATGAACAGTTCAGTATAAACTATAAGATGTAGCTATGCTTAAGACAAGTTTCCTAACTTCATTAATGTTTAATATGAATGCTAGTTTCTTAAACTTTCTCAGATGTTGAAGATGGGAAGTTTTATCTATGTGCAAATGTATGATATTTGTACAAGTTGGTAGCTTATATGAGGCATTGTGCCATAATTTTAACACTTTGGTGTTTCTATGAGATGAACTGTTCTGTGGTTGAACTGTTTAATATGAAAATGTTTTGTTTATACATGAATCGTTATTTTTAAGTATGTGCTAATGATTCTAGCCGGACAGAATGTGTATGAAAAAGGTAGGAGAATGAAAGTATGTGAAAGTATTTCAAAGTGTATGTGATTAATGTTTTAAAATGATAGGAATCAAAATTATGCCTATTATTCAAGCTACTTCATAACCATTGTTCGGTTATTGAAGTTCTAAAGGAATATTTAAATTCTTGATGTTGTTTATTCAACTGTTTTGACTTGCTGATGTAACGATCCAGAATTTTTTATGTAATTTAAAAATATTTATTAACTTAAATAAATATTTTAATTTATGTGTTTATTGTTAAATAAATTTTTGTTTGATTTGATTATTTATTAGTTAAATAAAAAAATTATGAAATTAACTTGATTAAGTGTAATATATATGTTAATTAAGTTGATATTCATAGAGTTTTGTATTTTGAAGTTAATTAAATTAAAAGAGTGATGAATTAGTTATTATGTGATAATATTCTAATTTAATTTAATAATTAAATTAGAGAGTTTATAAGAATTAAATGAATTGTTATAATATTGTTTTAATTTAATTTAGTAATTAAAAGTGATGTACTAATTTATTAAATAAAATTATAATTGAGTAGCAATTTGATTGCGTGGCATTTTGATTTAATATGTTGTTGTTAGCTTTAATTTCATTATATTTGAATATGAAAATTTAATTAATTAGGGTGTGACAATAAACTATATAGTAAGTGAGTTACATTAAAATAAGCTAAAAAAGAGTTTTAATTTAGTTTTACCAAGCAAGACTGGAGGCTTTTAAGTCTTTATTTTAAATTAGTTTTGCCAAAAAAGCCTTAGTGGCTTTTGAATTTAAAAAATAATAATTGATATGTATTAAGTGTGGCTATTATTATATTTTAGTTTTTTATTTGAAGTCTGTTTTTTTTACATTATGTTATATCAGCCTAAGCGTAATTCTAAAGAAAACAGAGTAGAGGAAGAAGATAGAAGAAAGAAAAAGAGAGAGAGAGAGAGAGAGAGAGAGAGAGAGCTCTAGAGAGTTTGAGATAGAAAGGATTTTTTTTGTGAATTTGAGCAACTAAAGAAGAATTCTTATCCTCTAACAAAGTTTAAGCAAGTAATCAAAGGTATAATATTGTCTTTTTAGTTTAGTTTTCTTTTAAAATTTCTCTTTAAAATTTATATGGATGATTAATGGTTGATTATATGGTTTGTATATACTAATTTGATGAAATAAACTATTTATATATGATTTACAGTAGGTTAATCAATGAAAATATGATATATGTGAAAAAATTATGTTTATAGAAAAATACAGTGATGTATACGTACGAATATGGCTTGTTGTAGTCCAAAATTTATGTTTGATTAGTGAATTAAATTTTAAATTGATTCTTAGTGTTAATTCATGAAGAAACCAAAAGAATACAGTTTGAATGGACTGATCTGGTGTAGTAACACATTTTTACTGATTATTTTGCTAAAGATGTCTAAAAATGGAGTTTTTGCAAAAATATGGAATTTAAAGGATTTTAATTCAATTGTTGTATTTGTTTTGATGTTTTAAATCAATGTACACATGTTGAGTAACATTTATATGAAGTTTATGTGATTTGGGTGTGTTCAATTTGTTGCTTAAATAGTGAAATTAGTGAGTTAGGGTTTGAACAGAGCCGAAAAATAGTCTACGTAATTTCTATCTGTACACCGGCGCAGCTGCGCTGGTGTCAAAAGCAAAAACAGCTCAACTGCATTGTAGCGTAGCTGGGCCTATCCTAAGGCTTCAGGTAGCACAGCTGTGCCAGACCCAGAACAGAGACAGTGATGAGATGTTATTTAGTGAATCACTTAAACTTAATCTAATCAAGTTTAAAGTTCATGAAAATTTGTAAAGCTTATATCAAGATATTATAACAGATTGTTCATGAGTAATTGAAGATTTCAAGTTGTGAAAATTTATAAATTATACTTTAAGCTATTATTATAAAGCTTTATTATGTGATTAATGAAGTTAAATTGTTGACTAAGAAAGAACATTGGATTGGTTAAGTTTTATCGATTTATGAAATCAGAATTCAAATTAGGTTGACAAGTTATATACAAGTGGAAGTTCAATCTATGAGATTAATATTATGTGGCTAAATTTGTGTTACGATGTTAATGGAATGTTTAGGGTGTTCGGGAATCGTGAGTTATAATTGTGTAGCTAACACAAAAGGTAAGTCTTTTATCCCTACTCTTACATTACACAAGTTTCCTGAATCTATTATTCAGTTGGGCAAGTTTTTGAACCCTAAATTCTATTTGAGGTTATCCTACCTTGTTTATAATTATGAAAGTTTGTTATTCTGTTTTGTTTATAAATTACGTATGTTCTTGAATTTAATTGAGCATAGTTCTTAATTCTGTTTCCTTATTGGAAAGTGCAACCTTAGCTTACCATTTTTGTTCAAGCAAGGTTGATTATATCTTTTCAATGCTTTGAACTTTATTCCTAGAGCATGACTTTGATGTAGTACATTATTCATTTATGATTCATAATTACTCTATAATACATTGTTATTAAACCCTTGAATTGTCCTTACACTTTTGATTCAACTAATCCTTAGTTAATGTATGTTGAACTCTAAATTACCCTTCAAACTTATCCAAACAAAACTTCCTTTGGTGCGAACTTGTATGTTAAAACTGAGATGAACAACCCTATTATAGGGGATTATTTACGCGGAAGCATTTAGATGTTTGTGCACAATACATGGTACGAAGGGCTGATCACCCTAAGTACGGGAGAGAAGGTTCCTATAGTCTAATGACTGTTAAGGTTTAAGTGAAAAAATACTTAGGACATAGTTTATGGTCTTGTGACCCTCAGATGAATTCTAACTTCAATTTTTTTGCTTATCGTTAATAGAGAATGTTATTCAATTCAATTAAGTTTATTCATTACCAGTTATTATGTTCTTTCAAGTGAGAATTTGTTTTGCTCACCTTTACATATATATTACCATTGCAGCGAAAGTTGAGAAGGTTGATGAGCTAACCACTAGTAAGGGAAAAGGCAAGTTGATGAACAAGTGTTGAAGACTTGTTAATTAATTATTTTTCCGTATTTGATAAATGTTTAAAGGTTAGACAACCTGGGATTTATTATTTTATGTTATGTACCCCTTTAATGGGAAGAGTTATTGCTTAATTTTTATTTAATTTGGGTAGTTAGAAATTAGTGTTTGGACAGTGAACACCAAATCTTGTGAGAATAGAGTACCCTGATTTGGGGGTGTCACAAGTTGGTATCAAAGCTTAGGTTATTAACCTTAGGTGGGGAAAAACCTCAAGAAGTAACCGTATAGGAGATTGTAAAGATAGTGGTGATAAACTCTTATCGAGTTTTAAGGAATAAATAATAAAACACTCTGTGTGCTTATGCCTTTCAACCTATGTGCTCGTGAGTATTAAGTAGTAACGGGTAGTAATTAAAAACTTTTTAAAAAAATTGTTATTAGGATGGCTAATGTGAGAGAATCCAGTCAGACTAGGGAGGAGGGACCACAGATGCCTAGAGACGAGGAGACTCGAGATATTCAGGTAGTTCGGGAATAGCTGGTGTCAAAGGAGTCATCTCCATTGGTCACAGTGGTTGGTTATGCCCCAAAGTTTGAGTAGGAGGGGTTACCTGGTGACGAGGATGTGGTAAAGACGGATGAGGAGGATCCTATGGAGCTACCACAGACAGGTGAGGAGGAGGAAGGGAAGAATTTCCTCCAAACTCTATTGCAGCTCAAATGTATAACGAGTTATACGACCATAACATTGAGCTTCAGGATAGAGTCAGGGAATTGGAGGAGCTAGTTAATGAACAACAGACCGCGATAGCACAGAAGGACGATGAGATCCATGATTTTGACGAACGTCTCGGTAATGTGGAGTGGAAGCTAGTTCACGTAGAAGGTAACAAGGAGGAGCTAATGGTAGAGGTTGAGAAGATAAAAGATGAACTGAAAGAAGAGTCTGCCAAGAGAACAAGGGCAGAAGATGCTTATGAGAAGGCTTCCCAGCGTGTAGATGTAGCAGAGGGAGAGGTACAAGCAAAGAAGGTCAAGATGGAAGAGATGGACTATGTTTTCCACACTGCGATGAATAGAGCTCAAGACCGAGTCATATACTATCCGACTTAGTTTAAGGAGTTACCATGGTATATGTTAGATCGTAGAACGATGTTCCATATCATGGAAAAGAAGCGCCGTAAAGTTGTGCAACGTTTTATAATGCCTTAATAGAAAGTGAAATTATTGAATGAATAATTATATAATAAATAAGATGTAAATCCCAAGTGTTATGTGATCAATGGGATATGATGATGTCCTGAAACTTTATCAGTTCAGGAAAGTGATGTAAATAGCAGTGATGCTATCATTTCTATGTCTTTAACATATCATGAATGAATAAAATGTTAATATTTATTCAAGACGTTATGTGTTACAGGATGATCTTTTATGATGTGTAAGCTAAGTATAAAATACTTAAGAAATTGAGTAATGATCTAATAAGTGTATTTTAAACAGAAAATGCCTCCAAGAAGACGTCAACCACGATAACAAACCCATGAGGGGTCTAATAACAACAACATCGATGCTAACCCAGTCTAGCAGTTGGTGACTTTACTGATGGGAGCAGTGCAGAATCAGTCGTAGAATCAAATGGCAACCTTTAAGGATTTCAAAGCGGTTGGACCGCCAGAGTTCCAAGGGTCCACGAATCCAGTGGAGGCACAGAACTAGATTATGGAAATAGAGAAGGTGTTTGACGTTGCTAGAGTCGGTGAAGTCCAGAAGACTGCTTTTATAACGTTCATGCTAAAAGTGGAAGCCAGCTATTGGTGGTAGGTGAATAAAACACGAGGGGGTGAAGGAGTAATAACATGGAATAGGTTTAAGGAGATATTTTTGAGACCTATTTTCCAGAGAGCTCACAAAATAAGACGGAGGTCCAGTTTTTAGAGTTGAAGTAGGGTACGATGACGGTGTCAGCATATGCAGTAAAATTCAATGAATTGGTGAGGTTTGCGTCATATCAGGTTAACACAGATGAGCTCAAAGCAAGAAGATTTAAATACAAATTAAAGCCCTAGTTGTCCAACATAGTCTCTATGTTTTAGCTAAAGACATTTGCAGCAGTACTTGAGAAGGCGATTATCGCAGAAGGTGGAAGTGATGCCTTAACAAAGTACAATCAGGAACATAAAAAGAAGAAGAATGAGAGTGAAGGCAAAACTGGTGGTAGCAGTGGTGGAAATAATAACCCAAATAGGAAGTGGAATGAGTGTGTAGGTGCTGAAAGTCAATAGAGTAGCCATCAAAAAATGAAATTTGAAGCATGTGCTACTTGTGGGAGAAATCACACTGGCGTGTGCTTTAGCGTAAGTGAGTGTGCTTTAACTATGGCTAGGAGGGTCACATAGCTCTGAATTGCCATCAACCAAAGAAGAATGCTTATTACATATACGGGTCGAAGGATCATTTATCTCGTGAGTGTTCCAAAAAGACAGCTGGAGGTACAAATAGAAGCAAGGGGTGTGGCAGTGGAGGTACGTTGGCTATTACTGAACCGACGTCATCGAGCAGACCCATAGCCAGAACCTTTAACATGACTGTACAAGATGTGGTGCAGTCAAAAGATGTTGTTTCAGGTATCATACCAATCAATGATATAACTGCATATGTATTATTTGATTCGGGTGCTACTTGTTCATTTATATCTGATAATTTTGCTAAGAGTTTAGGATTGCTTAGTGAAGAGTTGAATTTCCCTTTGAACATAAAAATTTCCAATAGGGAGGTGATTCATGTTAGATTCATATATAAGAATTATAGGGTGAATATTAAGGGAAGCATAATGACAGTGGATTTAATCCCGATTAAACTTGGGGAATTTGATGTTATATTGGGGATGGATTAACTATTCAATTATGGAGCGATAATTGATTGCCAAAACAAAATGTGTAAACCTTATAACTCCATCAAAGGTAGTTTTCTATGGTAGCAAATTGCCTAGACAAGCGAGTTATCTGACGATTATGCAAGCCAATAAGTTATTGAGACAAGACTGTGTAAGATATTTAGCTTACATAATCGATAATCAAAAGAAGGGTGTGAAACTGGAGGAGATATCCGTTGTTAGGGATTTTGGGGATGTATTTCTGGATGATTTGCCAGGACTTTCGCCTAACAGAGAGATTGAGTTCGTTATCGATTTAGCACCAAGGACTGCTCCGATATTGAAGGTACAACTGCAAGAGCTGCTAGACAAGAAATACATTCAGCCTAGTGTATCATCGTGGGGGGCACCGATGTTATTCATGAAGAAGAAGGATGGGTCAATGCGTCTTTACATTGATTATAGGGAATTAAACAAAGTCACTATTAAGAATAAATTTTTGTTGCCAATAATATATGACTTGTTTGATAAGCTAAAAGGAGCTAGATACTTCTCTAAGATAGATTTGAGAAGTGGGTATCATCAACTAAAGGTAAGAAAGGAGGATGTACCGAAGACGGCATTCAGAACTCGGTATGGACACTACGAGTTTCTGGTAATGTCTTTTGGTTTAACCAATGGCCCTAAAGCATTCATGGATTTGATGAACAAGGTATTTAAACCATTCCTAGATAGGTTTATGATGGTGTTCATTGATGATATCATGGTGTACTTCAAAACTCAAGAGGAGCACGTAGAGCATTTACATTTGACATTGGAGACGCTAAAAGAGAAAAGTTGTACGCGAAATTCTCTAAGTGTGAATTCTGGCTAGAACATGTACAATTTCTTGGGCATGTGATTAGCAAAGATGGGATTTCAGTGGATCCATCAAAGGTCAAAGCTGTAATAAACTTTGTAACAACCAAGGGCACCATCAGAGGTGAGGAGTTTCTTGGGACTGGTAGGTTACTACATATGGTTTATTCAAGTCTTTTTAAAAATTGCCACTTTGTTGACGAATTTGACAAGGAAAGCCATAAAATTTTTCTGGACGGAGAAATATGAAGAGATTTTTTAGGAATAAAGAAGAAGCTTAGAATGGCACCTATGTTGTCATTACCGGATAATACAGGAATTTTTTTTGTGTATAGTGATGTATCACATAAAGGACTAGGCTGTGTACTTATGCAAAACGGTAAAGTCATTACGTATGCTTCAAGACAACTGAAGGACTATGAGAAAGGATACCCGACTCGTGATTTGGAGTTGGCTGCGGTGGTGTTTGCTCTAAAGATATGAAGACACTATCTCCATGGGGAGAAATGTGAGATATATACGGACCATTAAAGTCTAAAATATATTTTCACACAGAAAGATGTAAACGTGCGTAAGAGATGATGGTTAGAATTGATAAAAGATTATGATTGCGAAATCTTTTATCATCCGGGTAAAGAAAATGTGGTTGCCGATGCTTTGAGTAGAAAGGGTCGGGAGAAGTTGATGTTGTTAACTACCTAGGTGGAGCTTATTTTAGCAATGATGAAACTAGAATGGAAATAAAATTTCTAAAAGAATCGGATGAAAGATTATTCCAGATAGAAGCTAGTCCAACTTTAGTGGACAAGGTAAAGACCGCTCAATTACACGATGAAGGATGCGAGAAAGTTAAGAAAAGAATGTCTGAGGGTAGTTAGGTTAAATTCAAGATTGATACCGAGGGATTGCTGAGGTTTGAGGGAAGAATCTGGGTTCCATCAGTACCCGAGGTTAAAGATGAAATTTTAACTAAAGCTCATAATTCAAGATATTCGATTCACCCGGGGAGTACAAATATGTATCAGGATTTACAACAATATTTCTGGTGGCCGAATATGAAAAGAGATGCTTCAGAATGTGTTGCAAAGTGCTTGACATGCCAAAAAGTCAAAGCCGAGCATCAGAGACCAAGTGGATTGTTGCAGTCATTGGAAATACTAGAGTGGAAGTGGGAATATATCATAATGGATTTCGTGGTAGGTCTTCTGACTACATAAAAAGACTATGATGTATTTTGGGTGATTGTGGACAGATTAACGAAATCAGCACACTTTTTGCCAATAAAGATTAGATTCAATCTAGAAAAGTTGGCAAAGTTATATGTTAAGGAGATCATTTTAAGGCATAGATTTCCATTGTCAATCATGTCAGATAGAGATCCGCAATTCACATCAAACTTTTGGAAAAGACTACAAGAATGCATGGGAACACAGTTGAGAGTAAGTACAACGTACAATCCTTAAATAAACGGCCAAAGCGAATGAATAATTCAAACATTAGAAGATATGTTGCGAGCGTGCATTACGGATTTCAAAGGAAACTGGGATAATAATTTACCGTTGGTAAAATTCGCCTACAACAACAGTTACCACGCGAGCATTGGCATGCCGCCTTATGAAGCATTGTACGGTAGAAAGTGCAGAACTCCACTGTGCTTTGATGAAGTTGGTGAACGTCAACTTTTAGGGCCAAAACTAGTACATCAGACTGCTGAGGTTGTCAAAATCATCAGAACATGGTTTGTAGTTGCTCAAGATAGACAGAAGAAATATACTAATCAACACTGACAGAATCGCGAATTTAATGTCGAAAATTTTGTTTTCCTAAAAGTTTCTCCTTGGAAGGGGAAAATTCGATTTGGTAAGAAAGGAAATCTGAGCCCAAGGGTTATTGGACCCTTTGAGGTGCTACAATGAATTGGTGAAGTGGCTTACGACCAAAATTTGAACATGTTCACAATGTTTTTCATGTCTTGGTGTTACGACTACATAAACCCGATTACAAGCATGTGATGAGTATGAACCATTGCAATTTGATAAAGATTTGTCTTATGAGGAAATTCCTATCCGGATAGTTGGCAGGAAAGAACAAGTGTTCAGGAATAAAGTGAAACCATCTATGAAGGTGATATGGAGGAAGCACAATGCCGAGGAAGCTACGTGGGAACTCGAAGACAAGATGATGAAAAACTATCCTGAGTTGTTTGTTTTATCCGTGTCTTCGATTGTGGGAATAGAATCCTTGTAAGGAGGGAAGAATGTGATGAATGAATTATTTGAGTTGTGATTCTGGGGACAGAATCCTTGTAAGAATGGAATGACGTAACGATCCGGAATTTTATATGTATTTTAAAAATATTTGTTGAATTAAATAAATATTTTAATTTATGTGTTTATTGTTAAATAAATGTTTTTTTGATTTGATTATTTATTAGTTAAATAAATTATTCATGAGTTGTGGGGAATTAACTTGATTAAGTGTAATATGTTAATTAAGTTGATATTCGATAATTTTGTATTTTGAAGTTAATTAAATTAAAAAAGTGATGAATTAATTATTATATTGGTAATATTATAATTTAATTTAATAATTAAATTAGAGAGTTTATAAGGATTAAATGAATTGTTATAATATTGTTTTAATTTAATTTAGTAATTAAAAGTGATGTACTAATTTATTAAATAAAATTATAATGAAAATTATAATTGAGTAGCAATTTGATTATGTGGCATTTTTGATTTAACAAGTTGTTGTTAGCTTTAATTTAATTAAATTTAAATATGGGAATTTAATTAATTAGGGTGACATAAACTATATAGTAAGTGAGTTATTAAAATAAACTAAAAAGGGGTTTTAATTCAGTTTTACCAAACAAGACTTAGTGGCTTTTGAATTTTTAAAAAAATAACTGATATGTATTAAGTGTGGCTATTATTATATTTTAGTTTTTTATTTTATGTCTGTTTTATTTTACGTTAAGTTATATTAGCCTAAGCTTAATTCTAAAGAAAACAGAGTAGAGGAAGAAGAAAGAAGAAAGAAGAAAGAAGAAAGAAGAAAGAAGAAAGAGGAAAGAAAAAGAGGGAGAGAGAGAGATAGATAGAGAGAGAGAGAGCTCTAGAGAGTTTGAGATAGAAAGGATTTTTTTTGTGAATTTAAGCAACTAAAGAAGAATTCTTATCTTCTAACAAAGTTTAAGCAAACAGTAAAAGGTATAATCTTGTCTTTTGAGTTTAGTTTTCTTTTCAAAGTTCTTTGTAAAATTTATATGGATGATTTTGTGAAGAAATTAAGTTTATAGAGAAATACAGTGATGTATATGTACGAATTTTGCAAGTTGGAGTCCAAAATTTATGTTTGGTTCGTGAATTAAATTGTAAATTGATTCTTAAAAGTGTTAATTCATGAAGAAACCAAAAGAATACAATTTGAATGGACTGATCTGGTGTAGTAATGAATTTTCAGTGATTATTTTGTTAAAGATGTCTAAAAATGGAGTTTTTACAAAAATATGAAATTTAAAGATTTAATTTAATAGTTGTTGTTGTTTTGATGTTTTAAATCGATGTATACATTTTGGGTGACGTTTATATGAAGTTTATGTGATTTGGGTGTGTTCAATTTGTTGCTTAAATAGTGAAATTCGTGAGTTTGGTTTTGAACAGAGTCGAAAAACATTCTGCGTATTTTCTCATTCGCAATTTGAACTTGATTCTTATACCGGTGTCAAAAGCAAAAACAGAGATGACATAACAAAACAAAGACAATGATGAGATGTTATTTGGTCAATCACTTAAAACTTAGTCTAATCTAGTTTAAAGTTCATGACAATCTGTTAGGCTTATATCAAGATATTATAACAGATTGTTCATGTGTAATTGATGATTTCAAGTTATGAAAATTTATAAATTATACTTTAAGATATTATTGTAAAGCTTTATTTTGTAATTAATGAAGTTGAATCATTGACTAAGAAACAACTTTCGATTGGTTAAGTTGTTTCAATTTAAGAAATCAGAATTCAAAATAGATTAACAAGTTATATAAAAGTGGAAGTTCAATCTATGAGATTAATATTATGTGGCTAAAGTTGTGTTTACAATGTTAATGGAATGTTTAGGGTGTTCGAGAAGCGTGAGTTGTAATTGTGCAGCTAACACACAAGAAAAGTCTTATATTCCCACTCTTACATTACGCAAGTTTCTTGAATCTATTATTCAGTTGGGTTAGTTTTAAAACCCTAATCTCTAATTGAGCTTATCATACCTTGTTTATAATTATGGAAGTTTGTTAGTTTTGTTTATAAATTACTCAAGTTCTTGTATTTTATTGAGCAAAGTTCTTAATTTTATTTCCTTATTGGAAAGTGAAACCTTAGCTTACCATTTTTGTTCAAGCAAGGTTGATTATATCATTTCTATGCTTTGAACTTTATTCTTAAAGCATGACTTTAATGCAGTACATTATTCATTTATGGTTCATAACTACTCTGTAATACGTCGTTGTTAAAACCTTGCATTGTCATTACAATTTTGATTCAACTAATCCTTAGTTGATGTACGTTGAACTCTAAATTACCCTTGAAACTTATACAAACCAAACTTCCTTTGGTGCAGACTTGTATGTTAAAACTGAGATGAACAATCCTATTATAGGGGATTATTTATGCGTAAACGTTTAGATGTTTGTGCACAATACATGGTACGAAGGGTTGATCACCCTAAGTACGGAAGAGAAAGGTCCCTATAGTCTAATGACTGTTAAGGTTTAAGTTAAAAAATACTTCTAATCTAAGACATAATTCATGGTCTTGTGACCCTCAAATGAATTCTAACTTCAATTTTTTTGATTATCGTTAATAGAGAATGTTATTCAATTCAATTGAGTTTATTCATTACCAGTTATTATGTTCTTTCAAGTGAGCATTTATTTTGCTCACTCTTGCATATATAACCATTGCAGCTAAAGTTGAGAAAGTTCACGAGCCAACCACTAGTAACAAAAAAGGCAAGTTAATGAACAAGTGTTGAAAACTTGTTAATTTCTTAAGACTTATGTTTTCAGACTAAGTTTTAATTATGTGATGTAATTAATTATTTTTCCGCATTTGATGAATGTTTAAAGGTTAGACAACTTGGGATTTATTGTTTTAAGTTATGTACCCTTTAATGGGTAGAGTTATTGCTTAATTTTTATTTTATTTATGTAGTTAGAAATGAATGTTTGGATAGTGAACACCAAATCCTATGGGAATAGAGTACGGAAATTTAGGTGTGTCACAGCTGAGCAATTAAATGCTCACATTTGCTTTAAATAAAAACATTTCCAGCAAACAATGTTAGAACAAACTAAGGATCCCGTAAAGATCAAGCTGACCAATATCAAGACAAAGTGTCATTTAGTATTATGAATGAGCGTGAAGATCATGCCAAGACTTGTAATGTAGAATAGTTTAATTAAACTATAAATTAGTTTAATGAACTATTATGTATCCTTGGTGGCGAATAAAAGTCACTCTCGTAAGATGTAAAAAATAATGTAATTATCATTATTTGTAATGAATGAGGTTATAAGGTATTAAAACCTGGGATTTGAGAATGTATGTTGTTATATTTAGCTATATAATGATGTATGTTTGTAAGGAGGTGTAACCGTGATGAACAGAATCCGGGTGTGAAAATAGACCGGATTTTTGGGTGTCATAGTCACGCCTTCTGAGCGTAGGCGCATCCCTCTTAGGAAATAATAAAAGGTGTATAAGGCCCAGTCAAAGTCTCTGATACGGTCCACATTATGAATGGCGTTGACTAAAGCAAAAGAAACCATCGAGGATTTGTCTGCTAGGAAACAATCCCTTATGATTATCAGGAACAATCACCGAAGAATGTGATCTCTAACCCTTGGATCATCAGGAAAAGGCTCAGTCAAAGCCCCACTCATGGAATCTAGACTCAAGGGCCCAAAACAAATAGTCTGACGTTTGAGGGCCATGGCTGAAACTCTGAATAAGGATTGACCGGCAGTCGATGAAATGTCAGCCACCAAAGGCACTGGCGCCCCTGTAAACTCCAACCTAGTGATGAACCGACAGTCCATCGGTGACATCATCACCTCGCAATCCAGCAAATAGAGAGACTGGGTCTGGTGGAACCAGTGCTCAGACAAAGCCCTCAGATAACCCAAGGGGTAGCGATGGGGGGGGGGGGATGGAAAAAAAAGCCTGAAAGCCCCATGAATGGACGATCTCTCGGTACTCTAGATGGAAGGTCTGGTACAAGGAGTGAATGCTAAACCAATTTCCCCTAGGTTGAGTAAAGTCGAGAACCTGCATTAAATTGCAAATCAAGATCAAAACCCTTTCCCCAAAACTGGGTAAAGAAAGATGAAAACGGCTATTACCTTGTTTGTATAAAGGTAGATCGAGGAATGACAACTCAAATCATCTAAAAGATCTAAAATCTTCACGTTAATAGCTGGAAGCTCCAAATGAGGAATGGAAGAAGAAGGAGTAGGATCCATGATAGGAACATCCTCCTCCTTGTCCACGACATCAGGCCTCTCAACTCGAAAAGGGCGAATAACTGACTCAATCAACTTGCGAGGTTGCAGGGCTGGACGAGGCTGAGGAACATCAGAAGCTCTCCTCCTCACACCTGAAAAGGCCCTACGAGAGCTACTCGACTGATCTGGATCATTAATCCGAGCAAAGTCTCTAAATCACCTCAAAAAGGGTGAGGTAAGTTATAAACGTAAAGCTTATTAAATTCAAATTATTGATTCATTCATAATCTAAGTCTTGATACATGCAATAATTTAACATACATCCGCAGTAGAGTTAAAATTTCATGTTCATTAAATGTTCAGACTCGTGAATTTTTTTTGCCAGTCTCGTATGTAAAATGGACTGTCCACATGTACATAGGCATGACTAGGTGGCCATTCAGTAGCACACCAACATAAAGTCATGAACATCTCATATACATAAAAAACATCAAAATTAAACCCACCATGCCAGCTAAATTACCATGTGTGCTTTATTTGAAAATATGTGCTCATTTTTCCTCAAATAGGATGAATAAACTAGAAAAAAAGGGTTCTAAATGACTATCTCAGAAATCAATTTTTTATATCAATACATTAAGCATGGTAAAATATGAACATTTACTTAGTTGAATAATTTTTATCAAGTCATACGAGCATGCATATTCACTATATTGTGTTTACAAACATTCTATATGAAATCTAATGTTCTAATGGTCAAAACTTGAAAAGAAAACATGTAAACGTTACCAGCGTAGTGCAGAACGTTTGTACGGTCATAGATTTTTCAAAAAGTAGCCCGAACTAAGTAGAGTTGAAGAAGAATTTTTGGAGTTTTTATTTAGTTCAACTTGAAAATGACTTATGAAAAAGAAGGGAACGAGCAAATATACCTGCTGGGAGCCGCAGGTCTACTTGTGTCCACCCAGGGTGGTCCCCACCCTCTCTGGCTCGATCAAATATGAGTTACAACGGAGTTCCCGGAAGCTGAAAAGTCAAATCGGGGAAAAAGGTGCTACGCGATTCAGCGAAAAGAGCCTGAAATCCTGAATTCAGATACCAAACATCTGATCTACATGTAATTCATTGGTATTAACTCAGATGTGGGGTTCAGAAAGCTGAGGATAGAGGTTATTGAAATCGGCCCTTGTCAAAACATCAGGAAGGTCCGGTGCCATGAACTGTAGGTCTTGAATACAATCAAAACGTCCATATTTGTACAGGGATTCAATTTGTCAGAAAGATATCCCCGACAGAAATATCAGGCATGTCTGACATTGCAAACAGTTGGTGATAACTCCAGCATAGCATCGGGATTGGTCCGGTGATATAAGTCGTTGAAAACTACTTCAATGAAGGTCAGAATGATTGACATTGTAAACCACTGGCGACAACTCCAATGTAGCATCGGGAATGGTCCGGTGATGTAAGTGATGATTGGGTAATATACCCAAGAATTGATTATGTTTGACCTTAATTTGTTGTGTGTCCGAAGCATTTTAGAATCATTTTACTTGTTTAAGTTGTGTTGTGGCAGGATTATGTGCTGTTGGGACGTTTGGAAGTTATGGGATTGAAAAGGCAAGAAAATCAGTTTCTGCACCCTAGCACCGGGGAGCTGTTCCAAGAGTAAAAGACAGCGCCGGGGCGCTGGTCTTCGGTTGACCCTGACTCGAATGCGCGCGCGTGGACTGGACGGTGGACTAGCTTTGACTAATTGTTTGACTTCGTATTTGGTGTGTTTTGGAAGCCTATTTGGACTAGAATTGTTGGAATTGGGCAAGAAAATATAAATTGATTCTTTAAATTGAATTGGGGGCGATTCTACACAATTGGGGATTGATCAAAGGAGCAAGAGCAGATCTGAAGGCTTTCAGCTTGGAGTTCTTCTTCTTCTTCTTTATTATTTTAAAAATTGTGTAACTCATTAAGGATGATTTATCTATTATTTGTGGTTTTTATTTCTATCATGAACTAATTCTTTTTATTAAGATTCCAATGGAACCTTTTATGATTATGAATTGATTATTTAATTTATTCCAATTATTTATGTTGAAGTGAATTGTTCATCATGCCTTGTATTTATTGATTAACTATCTGGCCAATAATTACCGTGTTACTCTAGGAGGAATCGAGAGAGGAATTCTAGGGTTAGAACTGGGCAGGGTGACATGTGACTTAGTTATTTGCACAGTGAATAATTAGGTTTGTGAATAGAATGAGAATATCTATTTGCCGCATGTAACACATAAGGAATTGGGATCAGAATGAGTTTAATTCAATTGTTTTGCATAGAGATATAGAAAAATTAATCTGGGTTAAATAGAAGGCAATTGATCACTCGAGAGAGGGCTTTTGGCATTTGAGAATTCCTGTTAACAATTCAGTAGACATAATAATTGGGATGATTGGATAATTGATTTAATAATCATATCTGGGGAAATTGGAGTCTTAATTATCATTCATTTGCATTCAAATAATTCTTAATTTGTTCTTTGTTTTCTTTTAGCATAATTTCTTGTTATATTTACAATTAGTTTTCTTAGTTTTAATAATCACAATTTTTGGTTGTTTAAATAAAATTGAATTGATACAATACTAGTAATTGGAGTTTATTAATTGGAATTCTCTGTGGAATCGATACTCTAATTTATCACTATATTACTTGTTGATCGTGTATACTTGCACGTTTTCTTTGATTGTGAAATCAACCAACAAGTTTTTGGCGCCGTTGCCGGGGACTTCTTTGTTAATATTAATTCCATATTAGTTATAATCAATTCGGTCTTAATTTAAACGTTACTTATTTTTCTTCTTGTTTTCGCAGAATTTTCATGCAGTGTATGCACACTAGATCAAGGGCAAGGAAGGAACTTTTTCATTATACGATTTAGATTGAAAGGAAGTTCAAAAAGGAAATCGACTAGTGCGGTATCACCCGAGGAAGAAAAACTGGAGGAACAAGAAATTCTAGTGAACATGGCAGGGAATGATCAGAAATCACTTCGGGACTATGCCATGCCGAATGTCACAGATATACAGTCGAGCATTAGGAGACCGACAATCAATGCTAACAATTTTGAGATCAAACCAGCAACCATTCAAATGCTTCAGAATCAATGTCAGTTTGGGGGTAGTCCATTAGATGATCCGAATGAGCATATCTTGAGTTTCTTGGAAGTGTGCGACATCTTCAAATTAAACAATGTATCGGAAGATGCTACAAGGTTAAGAATGTTCCCATTTACTTTGAAAGACAAAGCACGAAGTTGGTTATACTCTCAGCCTCCTGACTCAATCCACACTTGGGACGACTTGGCTCAAAAATTTCTAGCTAAGTTTTTCTCACCAGCAAAGTCAGCAAAACTACGGAATGATATTCATACCTTCGCACAGTTTAATTCGGAGTCGTTGTATGAGGCGTGGGAAAGGTTTAAGGATATGCTCCGCAAGTGCCCACACCATGGAATTCCTTAGTGGATGCAATTGGGGAGATTTTGTGATGGTTTACAAGCATCCACAAGGGCAAGTATTGATGCAGCAGCAGGAGGAGCGATTATGTCTAAAAATCTTGATGAGGGATTTCAGTTGTTAGAGATGATGGCCACCAACAATTATCAGTGGCCCATGACAAGGTCTAATCCTCCGAAAACAGCGGGAAAGTATGATGTGGATGCGATAACATCATTACAAGTGCAAGTGTCCGCAATGGCTAAGCAGATAGAATTATTGCGCCCACAATCCACTCAGCAGGTAGCGATGGTTTGTGAAATTTGTGCTGGGGGTCATACTACGGATCAATGTGCCATCAATGCTGAAGCAGCACAGTATGTGGGGAGTTATAGTCGGTCTACTCAGCCTTATCCGAATCAAAATACAAATAATCCGAGGTGGAGAAATCATCCTTGGTTTTCATGGTGTAACAACCAAGCTGCAGAATAAGCACCGAGACAGCAAAACAATTCCGGGTTTCAAAACCAGACACAACAACCTGTGCAGAAAGCAAGTTGGGAAGAAGCCTTGGAAAGATTTGTTAAGGCAACTGAGAAAAGGAGTGAGGAGAGTGATAAGAGATTTAATCAAATGGAGCTGAGTATACAAAGTCAGAATGCATCAATCAAAAATCTAGAAAATCAAATGGGACAATTGGCACATGCATTGAATAACCGACCACTTGGAACACTTCCGAGCGACACCGAGAAAAACCCGAGCAGAGATTAACATTGTAAGGCGATAACTCTACGAAGTGGAAAAGAACTACAAGAGTCAGTCACGGATAGGGAAGAGGAGGATAAGGCATCAAATGAAACAAAGAAAGTGGTGGAGACCGAAAAGCATCAAGAGGAGACCTCACAGCAGAAAAATTCGGAACCAACCAGTACAATGCCCCCCATACCGTATCCGCAGAGATTTCAGAAATCCAAGTTAGATAAGCAGTTCTCATGATTTTTGGATATCTTCAAGAAATTGCATATTAACATCCCCTTCGCCGAAGCCTTGTAACAAATGCCGAGTTATGCGAAGTTTATGAAGGAGGTTTTGTTAAAGAAGAGGAAATTGGGTGAATTCGAGACAGTAGCATTGACGGAAGAATGCAAGTTATTATCATTCGTAATAAGTTACCGCCAAGCTCAAGGATCCGTAGCTTTAATATACCGCATGCGAGATTGGAAATCGGCTTTACGGATGAGCCTTATGTGATTTGGGGGCGAAGATAAATCTAATGCCATTAAATCTCTACGTACCAATTCAGACTTCAGGCTCCACGCCCAACAAATATTAGTTTGCAGCTAGCGGATAGATCGGTTACATATCCATGAGGTATAGTTGAAGATGTGTTAGTAAAAGTGGATAAATTCATCTTCCCCGCGTATTTCTTTATTCTGGATTGTGAAGTGGACAGTGAGATTCCGATCATTCTTGGGCGACCATTTTTGGAAACAGGTAGAACATTGATTGATGTTCAAAAAGGTGAATTGACAATGCGAGTTGAAGATCAACAGGTCACCTTTAACATTTTCAAGTCAATGTCGTACCCAAAAGAAAAAGGTGAATGTATGCGGGTTGATATCATGGAGGAATTGGTGAATCATAAATTCAGCACAACTTTTTCGGAGGACCCACTTGAATATATTTTGCTCGGGGTAGACGAATATGGTATTGAAGAGGATATCGAATACGTCAAATGGCTAGACACACCATCAGTTTTTCGGAAAAGCACTCAATCCTTCGACACCATAGAGAGGCCCGAAGCGGAAGGTAAAAAGTTCAAACCATTAATAGAAGAGCCACCGGTGCTAGAATTAAAGCCATTACCACCCCATCTGCAATATGCTTATTTGGGAAAAGACGATACCCTACTAGTTATTGTTTCCACAGTAATCGATCGACACGTTAAAAGGAAAAACTGCTACGGGTCTTGCGAGAATTCAAAATAGCAATTGGGTGGACTATAGCGGACATTCGAGGTATTAGCCCATCATTCTGCATGCATAAAATCTTAATGGAAGAGGGGGCGAAACCAACCATCGAGATGCAAAGAAGGCTAAACCCCATCATGAAGGAGGTGGTGAAAAAGGAGATTATAAAGTGGTTGGATCGCTGGCATTATTTACCCGATCTCAGATAGTTCATGGGTAAGTCCCGTATAATGCGTACTCAAAGAAAGGGGGTATGACGGTGGTGTGAGAATGAAGCTAATGAGCTCATCCCTACTCGAACGATTCTGAGGATGGAGAGTATGCACGGACTACCGCAAGCTAAATAAAGCCATACACAAGGATCACTTCCCCTTACCATTCATTGATCAGATGTTGGATAGGCTAGCGGGACATCAGTTCTATTGTCTCTTGGATGGTTATTCTGGGTATAATCAAATTGCTTTTGCACCGGAGGATCAAGAGAAAATGACATTCACATGCCCATACGGTACGTTTACATTTCGGCGAATGTCTTTTGGTTTATGCAATGCACCAACAACCTTTCAGCGGTGCATGATGGCGATCTTCTCTGACATGGTCGAGAAAAATTTGGAGGTATTTATGGACAATTTTTCTGTGTTTGGTGATAGCTTTGATCTTTGCTTGCACAATCTGATGTTAGTATTGAAACGATACGTGGAGACTAATCTGGTTCTTAATTGGGAAACATGTCACTTTATGGTGAAAGAAGGGATTATTCTCGGGCATAGGGTTTCTGCAGCAGGACTAGAGGTGGATAAAGCAAAGATTGAGACTATTGAGAAATTACCACCTCCATCATCTGTGAAGGGAATCCGGAGCTTCTTGGGACATGCGGGTTTCTATAGACATTTCATTAAAGATTTTTCAAAAATTTCAAAACCCTTGTGTTCCCTGCTAGAGAAAGATGTGCCCTTCAAAATAGATCAGTCATGTATCGAGGCATTCAAGATTTTAAAGAAGAAGTTGGTATCTGCTCCGATCATTGTGGCACCCGATTGGTCTTTACCATTTGAATTGATGTGCGACGCCAGCGACTACGCAGTGGGAGCAGTTTTGGGTCAACATCACGACAACATTTTCCACACAATCTATTACTCAAGCAAGACGTTGACAGATGCTCAGTTGAACTACACAACCACCGAAAAAGAATTACTTGCAGTTGTGTTTGCCTTCGACAAATTCAGAGCATATCTCATCGGGACCAAGGTCATTATCTACACGGATCATTCTTCAATCAAATATTTGATCGAGAAGAAGGATGCCAAACTGACGTTAATACGGTGGGTGTTACTGCTGCAAGAATTTGATTTGGAGATCCGGGATAGAAAGGGTACAGAAAATCAAGTAGCGGATCATCTCTCGCGGTTGGAGAATGATGAGGTTCAGAGGAAGGACAATGCAATGATTAATGAGAAATTTCTAGATGAACAACTTCTACGAGTGACCACAACACTGCCTTGGTATGCTGATTATGTGAACTATGTGGTTGCTAAGGTGTTACCACCGAATTTGAACTCGCAACAACGAAAGAAATTCCTCCATGACGTGAAGCAGTACTATTGGGATGAACCGTTCTTGTTTAAAGTCTGCGCGGATCCGATTATGGAGGTCATTATTCTGGTGATCGAACTGTGGCCAAGGTGTTATAATCAAGATTTTACTTGCCTTCATTATTCAAGGATGCATATCTCTATGTGCTAAAGTGTGACAGATGCCAACGCATAGGTAATATCTCCAAGCGAAATGAAATGCCACTCAACTCTATTTTGGAGGTAGAACTGTTTGACATTTGGGGAATCGATTTCATGGGACCGTTCCCCTCATCTTTTAATAATCAGTATATTTTGTTGGTAGTGGATTATGTTTCCAAATGGATTGAAGCCACAGCTTTTCCCCTAAATGATGCTAACGTCGTCCTTCGATTCTTAAAGAAAAATATCTTCACGCGATTTGGGACTCCCCGGGCAATAATAAGTGATGAGGGAACGCATTTTTGTAACAAACAGTTAACAAAATTGTTGGTGAAGTATGTGGTTCGTCATAAAATCGCAGCTGTGTATCATCCCCAAACCAATGGCCAAGCTGAGGTCTCGAATAGGGAGGTTAAGAGAATTCTGGAAAAGGTGGTCAACCCGTCAAGAAAAGATTGGTCTTTACATCTTGACGATGCTCTATGGGCATATCGTACAGCATATAAGAATCCGATAGGTATGTCCCCTTATTGAATGGTTTATGGAAAAGCGTGTCACCTCCCAGTCGAGCTAGAACATAGTGCACACTGGGCCATTCGGAAGCTGAATTTTGATGAACAAGCAGCAGGTGAGATAAGGTTACTGCAGTTGAACGAGATGGATGAGTTCCGCTTCAGCGCTTATGAAAATGCAAAAACTCTACAAGGAGAAAGTCAAAGCTTGGCATGATAAGAAAATTCTCGATAAAACATTTGAACCGGGCCAACAAGTCTTGCTGTTCAACTCGAGATTACATTTATTTCCAGGAAAACTAAAATCACGTTGGTCAGGTCCTTTTACAGTCGTGTCTGTTGCACCACATGTTAACATCGAGATCCTAAAACCAAATTCAAATTGCCCATTCAAAGTTAACGGTCAAAGACTCAAACATTACTGGAATGGACCCATTGAACGTCAAAATACGGTCATAAACCTCTCTGACCAAGTGGAAAATTGAGCATACCAGCGATGTTGGGCCGACGACAATAAACCAAGCTCTTATTGGGAGGCAACCCAATCATTTTCCTTTTTAGTTTTATTTTATTTTGGTTATTTTATTTTATTTTCATTCTACTTAGTTGTCTACTATTGTGTATTTTAGTTCTTGTGAGTATTGATTCCAACAGTATGGGTAACTTAGCCTGAACGTGTCTCATGGATGTAGGTCCTCGTACGTGTATAATGTAGCTTCAACATACAGCCCAGCCAAGCCTAAGATGACTGCCCAATAGCGCCCCGACGCTCCATTAAGCCTGTACCATAGCGCCCCGGCGCTAGCCCAAGTCAGGAGGCACTGCACAAGAGAGCTCCCGGTCGCGCACATCGCTATACCATAACGCCTCAAATACTTAGCTTGTCTCACAACCCACTGATCTACAACGCCCTGACACCTTTGCATTCCTAAGTTTTCATTACCGCCGCTAAAGAGCTCTTGAACCTACTGACCAAGAGCGCCCCGACGCTATTTTACCCCTATTAACTCAATACCGTGCCAACAGAGGGTCGATCAGTAGTCCTACTCGGGTTCCAACTGCTGAACGGTTACACATCTTCATTCTTTTTATTAATACACGACTCCTTCTCTCTCTCAATTAGATACACCAAAAATTGCAAGCCTTGCTTATCAAATTCTAGGATTAAGTCCTGCAATAGTGCCATAATTCTCATCTCTCTCACGATCATCTACCAAGGTATGTTATATGTTCTAATTCCATTTTTGTGCAACAAGCATGGGTATTGATGTAATTTGTGAGTGTTCTTCATTCGGATATGCATCATCCCTCTTCATTTAGAGATAAGGGTTCTTTCTTGTTTCTATATTGCATAATGGCCATAATTTGCTCACTTGTAAGTAGAGATTGCAGTCATGGGATATTTTTGACTAACAAGAGGTATGAATTGATAGTAACTTAGTGAAATTCTTAGCAATTTATGAGTTGCCTCTTAAATGTTTGATGAATTGCCTGAACCATTGATCTTGTCCACATGCACACGTATTACCATGTCCAAGCAATTCTATTCTAGACCATCTTGCCACCACAATGGTTTCACTCTACTGTAGCACATATTCATGGCTATCATTGCATATAGTATATTTAAGTGGGGAGAATTACACTATATTGATACATGCATGTTTCCTATTGCACTCCATGATAAACCTTTTGGGCATCTCTTGGGTTGGTTTTGCTAATTCTAGTAACTGAAGAGTCCATGACTCCAATCGGTACAATTGTTCATGCACTAGCGTTTTTCTGTCAAGCACCACCCCCACCAATGTGCTCAATTTCCATATATTTTTCAAAGTTTGGGGGTAAAGCCATACATGAGTTTATCAAAGTTCAAATTATGTTCAATATTAATATATATATATATATATATATATGCTTGTAATTGCAGAATTTCTGACATGTCATCCAAACGCTAGCGTGGTGAAGGGTCAGGGACCGCCTCAACTCCACCTCCGAGATTTGATAAACCATTAGTTTTGTCGGGTCTTCATGGCTCAAGAAAGATAGAACCGCATGGCTACTCGTTCATTGGTTCTGTAGCGTGGGTTGAGACCGGATCAATCAAAGGATGGCGACATGGCAGTCATGATAGCCGAAAGAAACTGGTTCACACTCACCACGCAGCCCGATCCTGCGGTAATTGCAGTGGTGAAAGAATTTTACGCCAACGTGCCTGAACATGATCACTATACGGTATTTGTAAGGGGCAAAATAGTGGAAATTAACAAAGAGGACTTCAATGAGTGTTATCTACTGCTAGTAGAGGGTTTTCATGATGAGTATGCTAGTTTTGTGAGTGATGGGCCAGATTATGAGCAGATAATTCGTGAGCTTTGTCAGTCGGGCACCACATGGACAGTACATGAATGTGGAAACATGACTTTCCCACTATCAAATCTCAGCTTATATGGGAAGGCATGGTATGCGTTCATTTGCGCAAAACTCATGCCATGCACCCATGTGAGTCATGTTACCAGGGAACGTGCAGTGCTTCTTTACTCAATCATCAAAGGATTTAAAATTGATGTGGGCTATCTCATTTGCCAATCTGTCCTCCGATCATCTCGTGGAAGCACCACTGGAGGGTTACCACATCCGTCTCTCATCTGCGTATTATGTGATAAGTTCGGAGTCAAATGGAAGTCAGACGAGATGATCCAAAAGCCTATGCTAGTGCTGGACCATAAGTTGATCAGCAGGTACAAAGTGTGGACTGGTGGAGCAAACCACCCTAGGGGATTGGGTTTCATAATTCCCCAAGCTGAACAATCTCAAGCTCCACCTACTTACGGTCCATCATCTGCAGCGTATCGAGGTGTGGTTCCCGAAGCTATTCAAAGAGAAGTCAATGGTTGGTTCTACAATATTGAAGCCCAAAATGTCCGCTTGTCTGAGCGCCAAGATGTTATCTATAAGTATTTGGTTGACCAGTTTACTGCACAGAATGCGATGAACGCCCATCTGTTTCCGGGTGTTAGCCTTAGCCAGTTCCCGACTGCCCCAGTTCTGCCAGTTTTTCCCCCTTCTGATCTAGAGATGAGCGAGGATGACGATGCTCCACCCGAGGCTTAGGCTCATCAGGGAAGTCCTCTGTTTTATTTTGTTTTATCTTTCGAATGAGGACATTTCTCTAGATAAGTTTGGGGGTAGTTGTTTAGTTAATTTTTATTTGCATGAGTAAACTGTGTTGGTTATTAGTTTGTGGATGTTTTAATTTTTATAATTGTTGCATTTAGGATTGCATGTTAATTCCAGCTTTTGATAGTGAGTATATTTGAAGGCTAATGATGAACTTAAAATTGCATGAGCAAGTCTAGTAAGGATTGTTGAGTCAGTGATATGATGTTCTTGACATGATTTGAATCTCTATCTGTTTGACACTGATGTTATAAGGATAGCACAATTTAAACAAATGATCATGTTAGCTATGATAATTAAAATGGATAGATAATGGAGTTCTGCAGGATGAATGCTAGTAAAATGAAAGAGCAATTTAAGTAGTTAGTGAAGACTGATTTTAGGCATGAACTCGAGTTTGGGGGAAAAATATATGAAGTATATAAGCTATGAAAAAAAAATATTATAAACACCGTGGCATGCTTGTCTAGTTTTGTGGCCTTTGTTACTTGAGTAAGTAAGCCCGAGGGGATTGTCTCTACACCTAGCGCCCTAAGGTCTTAATGGCTTGGGAGTCATTGGTCGAAAGCTCGTTAAGGTATCATTGAAAAGCCTAAGGGAATAAGACAATGCATAGTTATGGTTAAAAAAAATATGTATGTAATAAAGTGGGAAAAGTGAAAAATGCCCCCATCTAAAAAAAAATAAAAAAATGGTAATAGCATAAGTATTTCATGTTGACCCCTGAATTTTGGTGATTGTGTAATTTCAGTTGAATCTAGTTTATTTGGTGCGTTGTTGAGTTGAACTGTATGAAGCTTGATATGAACTTTATTATATTTCAGATTTTTGCTTGTCATTGGTTAGCATGGTTGTTGAACACACACTCACAATATCAGTAATAAAAGATTTTGATTGATTGATTGTTTGGATATTATTGATCTGCTTTATCAGGAGGTATTAGCATGTTTTTGTGATTTTTCTGAGGCCTATGGATGTTCTGTCATGAGCTAAACTTCATTATGGGATTCTAACGGATTTTAATATGTAGTTTAATTGCATACTTGATTGCTGGATTGTTTTACATATTATAAGGAATTTCTATCATGGTTGTTTTGCATGCATGAATGACTGATCACCATTCATTTTTAGTACTTGTATGGAATTGAAAGATAACATGCGAGTATGGATTGTAATCATGATAACATGCGTATATGGGGCTGTTTTGGGTAGCTTTGTATTTCGTGAATCAAATAGACATATATTGTTTCACCGTATAAGTTAAAATAAGGGCTTGTGCTTAAATTCAATATGGTTGCAATTTCACATAGACATATAGTGATTTTGGTTATATTGATGATTACATGGTGTCTATCGCATGTGGATGCTATGTAAGTAGGTCATAATACATTGAAAAATGGCTATGTCTATATTAGTGCTCTTGGCTACTTTCCTGTGATATGTGAACTTTCTTGCATGATGGTGGTAATTAGATGAAGTATTAAATGAAGTTAGGATCCCATTATTTCAAGATTTGATATATTTCATTATTATTCTTATTTTAGTTATTATTTGCATTCAGAGTAATTCACAATAATAATATTTAGTTTAAGCATATAAAAATAGTGATTTAGTTGATGCATAGTGGTTTAAATTAAACAACTTTCTCTGTGGGACGATACTCTACTTACTCAGTATTACTTGTTGACACATGTATGCTTGCATGAGTTAGAGCTCTTTTGTTAGAACTAAAAAAGAGGCAACAAGTTTTTGGAGCCATTGCCGGGGAAAGACATTTAAATTTAAATAATTATCATCACTTTTAAGCTATATTGTATGACTTAAACAAATCTAATCTTATCTTATTTCTATTTTTTGCTTTTGTTTTTGGTTGCAGGTACTTGTAGATTTTTATTCACATGCGTTCATCTAATTCTGAGTTAATACCAGCGCAGGATAATATTAACGAAAAAGGTTGGAAAGCAAGTGTGCGAAGAAATTTGCAAGCACAGTTAGAAGGTACTATACCGGACATTGAAGAAGAACAAAAAGGAGAGCAAAGAGAGGAGCACAGGGCTCTAAGAGACTATTCCATACCAAATATTAATGGAACTGGTCTATGTGGCGACCCCAAATCCAGTACTTTGCAATACCATTCCACGATACCATTTCTTTAAGTTTGAATAATACTAAATAATAATAACACAACAAAATTTACATACATCAAAGTTTAGTGCACGTAACCTTCAAATACATTCCTTACAATATCTCGATAATAGATTCCATTGTCTTACTAACTATAACCATTAACTCATACTAAATCTCATTCGAATAGCTTTTCTTTTTCCTTGTTCGTGCACTCGAGCCTTGTGTCGATCGACGAATGAATCGAAAAACATTTAGTTTAAGCAAGGATGAGCATTTGAGTGCCCAAAGAAGTAATAGCAATTATATATATAAGTTTGAAAGAATATAAGTATTCTCTTTACATAACACTTCTACAACGAATCAAAAGTTGTGAAGTAATCTGACTCGATAAAAGATTCACATAACAATTCTCTTTCAATTTCTTGAAATTAGGCTCCACCCATGAATAGGGTTTAAGAAACATACTATGAACATGGTTTTTCATTTTCGAAAAAGGTTTAAGTAAATTCATCCAAGAAACCTGGTTATAACTTACTAGCACGGAGGGTGATCATTTCAGTTGTACCCAGATTGATCAATACTACATAACTTGAACGAAATTCATCGCTCACCCTTTGTCCGCCAAGCGCATAAAAATTTTCCCATTATCTGGATGTTCATACATGCCCGGTTCCAAACCAAGAAGGTTTTAATCTTGCTCAACAATAATATGTAATTCAACATATATGTATACGGGTAATTGACAAAGGTATATCAACATGTGAATAAATGCCATGATTATCCAAGTGGGGACACTTGTATAACCATTTAGAAATCAACTTAATGTAATATATATCCGAGCTAACATGTTGATAATCAAAGCGCATATAATCATGACAGAATAGAATAATTTCAAACTTCTTACTCATATCCATTGCATAAAGGAAATGCAAAGGTAGGATACTTTTCGACGTTGATTACAAATCTCAACTTAGGTTTTATCTCTTTATCACAACCTATCAATAATCATATCATTCGCTCGATTAGAACAATATATCATAACACATAGTCATCGCCAATTACATTGGCCAACACATAGTCTAATCACGCCATCACATAATCGCAGTTGATCATACTTTCTATTCTATACTTTTATACATTTTTCAAATATCTCACTCATGCTCTTACGTAAGTCTTTTCTTTTTATTATAGAGTTCGATAAATTGTTTCAGATCGAAAGCCTGACTTTATCGGGTAAATACTGAGTCTAAGACTCTTATTCTATACCTCAACATCTGTAAATATCAGACATTTTACTTTTAATCATTTTCGAATTTTCCAGAAATTGAAAAATTTAAAATAAATCAAATCTATCACTCAAGGGCTTATAGTGATATAATCGCTACTATGGGTGCTCTTCATCAAATCTCGACTTCATAACCTAGGTTCTCAAGTTAGCTAGTTTGGCTTCATTATAACTTTCAAACATCGGAATCATAATTAAATGATTTAAACATTAAACAATTCCATTAATTTATATTAAACTATTAATGAAACCATTGCCAAAATATAAAAGTTATTTATAATAACTCAAACTATTTTTAAAACATTTATATTATCCTTAAATGATTTTTAAAACAATTAAAATCATTTTTAAATAATCACCATTAATATATAAATATTAATGTACTATCCATCCAAATATTAAAAGTCATTAATTATAACTTAAAATATTTTTAAATCCTTAATATCCTCTTTAAATGATTTATAAATAAATAAAACCATTTTTAAACTATTTATTTAATAATAATTATTAAATAAACTAAATATCATTAATATTATCTTAATATCATTAATATTAAATTATTAATGAAATTATCCTTTAAATATTAAAAGTTATATTTTATAACTTAAAATATTTTTAAATACCTTAATTTCATTTAAAATGATTTTTATAATATTAAAATTATTTTTAAACTAAATTATTTAATATAATCATTAAATAACTTTAATATCATTAATATATAATTAATTAATGAAATTCATCACAAAATATTAAAAGTCATGGGAAATAACTTAAAATATTTTCTTATACCATAATATAATTTTTCATGATTTTTTATGAATTAAAACTATTTTTAAATAATTTATTTAATATTATAATTAAATAAATAAATACCTTTTATATTCCAAAAATATTAAATATTTATGAAATATACTCAAAATAATTAAAAACTATTTTTAAGACTCTAAAATAATTTTTCATAATTTATTTGGTATTTTTAATAATTAAAACTAATTTTTCTAATTTTTAAATTAATTTTAGGAAAATCGTAAATTAAAATAATTAAACTGTTGCTAAAGGCCCCTATATAGTGACAGTAACCGTCGCTATAGGTGTTCTTGAGCCTACCCAGATCTTCATAAGGCAAAACCGAGTGGCCTACTTTGACCGTGAATAACTCTCTCATCTTAACGAATTTGGACAATCTATAAATTGGGTCTTGTAGAGGAAATACAAGAATATAAGATCCAACAATCATAACCTCTAAACAAACATCGATTTGGGATAAATCAGCCATCAAAGTAGCTACCAAAGTCGTTCTTCATTTAACAACAACCGAGGTGCCTACTTTGGACCTCTATAACTTGATGATCGTGTAACGTTTATGTGATCTATCAATTCCAGTGTGTAGACAACATGTAGGAATACAACTTTAACACTTAACATCATCATAAAAACAAGAAATCAAGCATCTAAAGTATGGTCAAACCTTGTCATAAAAATTAACACTTAGAAAATTCAGGGTCGCTTGAATTTTTTTCGGTCAATGCCATCAACCCACTTTGACCTTAAATAACTCTTAATCCGTAATATATATGGACCTGATTCTTTTTGGAGGTTAAATACCACATAACAAGCTACACATATCAACCTTTATAACACAAAACACATTAAAGATGACCGAGATATAAGGCCTGACATTTTCCAAAAAAAATTTTCGGACACTTAGAATATTTTCGGGTTTGAAAAAAATTTGGCCAATGCCGGCCAACCCACTTTGACCGCTTATAAACCCGATCTACAATAGATATAGACCTGATTCCTTTTGGAGTTTAAAGAACACATAACAAGCTACACCTAACAACTTTTAAACAACAAAAGCGGTAGAATAATCACAGAGATATAAGTCTTGACATTTGCCCAAAAATCACGTAAATCGGTTTTTCCAACTTGCTCAAATCTTCAAATTGTGCACTTTGATGTTATGGGTCCGTGTTTTTACAACCCGTAACATTAATAGACTCCTTATTACACAACTTTAAACAATCAATTGTATCAATTAACATCGAATCGAAGGATTTCTAATTTTGGGATTTCATACCTTTTCTTACTTGATTTTTGATTTTCGACTTCTTGATGCTTCTGATTTGTTATTTGTGATGGTTGGGCTTTGATTAGGAGCTTATGGGTAAGAGAATTTCGTTGGCTAGAGCTTGAGAGAGTGTGGCTAGAGAGTTTAGAAAATATTAGAGTGTGTTTTCATTCAATCTCCTTGATCTCTATTTATAGGCCATGCTAGATGCTTTGGATGCTGATTTGGTTGGTATAATTGAGGTGTAATGGTATAGTAGCATGAGGAAATTCTAGAAGCCATTGATTAGCTAGCATAATTGAAGATTCCATCAACAATGCTACTAATAATACACTAAAATGGACAAAAAAGGTATTTTGGTAATTTTCCATATAATTTCAAGGGCATTTTTGTACATAGCAATTAAATGTAGTATTTAATCACTAGATGGTAATTCTTATTATTTATCAATTACTTTCTATCCTTTGGTAAATTAAAATATTTATACAATAACATCGTAATTAAACCCGATAATTTTAAATTAGTGTTTTCTATAGAAAATTAGGATTTTCTAATTAGGGTTTCTTAACGCCATCAATTAGGGTTTCTAATTGACCATTAGGGTTCTCTAATTATTTGTGTATGTTCTAACATAGTCATTACGGTCTCTAACTTCAACCGATTAGGGTTGTAATAATTAGGTTTTTGTCTAATTATCGACATACAACAAAGATAATTAGGGTTTTTTTTAATTACTGACATCTTATACAAGAACCTTCATATACACAAATACTACTTAGTCATATCTCGTAACTGAGTTTAATAATTAGGGTTTCACAGCACGGTAATATGCTATGACCTAATTGACCGTCATCGCTCAATATTATCTGTCCGCACATACACAGTACATAATTATTGTACTGTAAAATCATTATAACAATAATATAATATTATTATTCTCATCTCTTGATCACAATCCCAATTTAGGGTTTGGATCTCATATCTGACTTCTCTTTCGCATATCAAGTTAAAATACTTGATTTAAATATTCTGAACAATTTATATAATAAAATATATATTATATAAATTCTAATTATCACTTCATATATTATTTCCAATCATGTTTTCATGGAAAATAATTAATAAAAACATTTTTGCTTACAGAAATTAATTACCATAAAATATAATTTGTAGTAATTAATAATTCCAAAATTATTTCTAATTTTCCAAGTAATAAATATATTCGTATTTATCATTCACATTACTAGACACTTATTCTCGTCATTAAATAAATAAATAAAAAAATTTATACGCAAAATTTCTTATTTATTTTATATAGAAAATCTCGGGTTATTACATTCACCCTCCCTTATAAGGATTCCTTCCCCGGAATCACCGCTTTAAAACTCATACACAGAAGAGTACATAACACATATAATCCTTGCACATAGACCTCGATCAATACTTGATCGAACTATTCTTTAACTATTCTCCATAACGCATGTCTTTCTGATAAACAGAATTTTGATTAAGAGAACCAAAATTCCTCCTTCAAAATTTTTTTATGAAATAATTTACTATCTATATAGCTATATTTTATACAGGAAAATCATATAAAATATTTAAGTTATTCTAATAGAACCTGGAGTTCCATTTTCAGCTGCCACAGTATCCTCAACTGCAACGATATCTTGAACGACCATAATGAAGACACTTACGGTTTATTTCGTTGTCGCTTATATCTTGCTGTCATTTCTCGTATTCGCATTCCTTATCTCACTTCTCCTTCTTGAATAATCTTTCACCTTATACTCCATTGATTCACAAATAAAACATTCGCTATACATTCTTGAATTGAGACAATTGGAAGAGATATGTCTCTTCTGCCCATAAACTTTCTCTTTATCTCATTTTCCTTTTATCGTATAGGTGATAAAAGTTATCTTTTGCCCTTTCTGTTATCCTAACTATCATAAACGCTTCTACTGAGTCACTTAATCCTCTATACCCTAGCAATAAGATTGCCTTAAAGTCTTTGGCGCTCGACGTTCGATTATCTGGTTGATCTTCTGTGGCTGGTTTTCGTTTTCGTCTCGATGACATAATCATAAATTATTCTTCATTTCCTTAGATTCTAAGCCTCATCGTATACGTTCGACATATAACACAAAATTTTCTACTCAAATAATCATGTAATCAAAATATTGGATTTGAAACTTGGTTTACTATATTAATCAATATTTAGATAAATATCTGCTACTTTTATAACAACTTACTTCATTAATCCAACTTGTGACACTCATGGTATTTCCAACCATAGCACCTCACATTAATAGAACTTAACATACCATAACACATATTGCTTTAAACATCAGCTATCCCTTTGTGACTACAACAAATGGATTTAAAATCGGACCAACATAAAAGTTGAAAATAGTTCATTACTTATCACACATATTACATAACATAACCCATACTACTTATCTACCAAGCCTTTCTTCTCGGACATTCATTTGCTCGATGTCCTTCCATTCCACAATTAAAACATCCACCTTGCTTATAGTTGGGGCAACGAGGAGAGGTATGTCCCTCATAGCCGCAAATATAACATATCTTCTTCCCTTTCTTCTTATCAGGTTTTCCTAAGTCAGGATCTTCTATCTTTTTTTTTTCCTTACGTCTCGGAGCTGAACACGATGTGTTGCTTGAGGCTCCCATCTGGTCAATTTGGATTTTGAGCTTATCTTGCTCTTCCATTGTTTCTAGCAATGCTTGACGCAGTTGGATATTAAGCAACGTCTCTATCTCCCACAACCTTTCTAGCGTAGCAACCTTGTTCTCCAGATCCTGTACCTCCGTTGATGCTTGAGCAGCTTCAACTTTAGTGTCTGAATCACTATCTGTCATTTTCTCCTTTTGAGCTTCTATTTTAGCTGTTGGCCTTGATATTAGCTCGGGGGTATGGATCTGATCCTTCTTATTCTACATATCTTTTCCACCAGACATCTACATACATAAGTTACCCTGATTAGCATATAGTATATATACACAGCAATCAAGAGTTTTATATACGTTGTCTCTTATTTTGTTTGACGATAAATTTATTCAATTCTCATCAACGCCATCTCTCGCCAAAGGCGCTCCATCCACTCGCAGATCGAATCGCATAAAGGCGATGTTAAAGCCCGCTCCAAGGTATATATCTTGGTGTCTTTGGCTTCTATCTCAACCTTCAATTGTCCTATCTCATCTCTCTCGCTCCAACCTCCTTGTAACTCGGCTAATTCTATCTCGTGTTCGGTGTGAGCGGCGTCCTGTATCATTGTTCCAAAACTGGAGATTACGATTCTCGCCTCCTCCCGCTTCGGCTCTAACCTTTAAGTCGTCGCTCCTAACTATCAAATTTCTTATCATCTCACCGTCTCTGTACTCCTCGCTAGAGTCCATCATCTCTTGGGTCAAGGAATTACTATTTTGACTTTCGTCATCCATCCTATGACCACAATAAATGAGAGAACATCATTATGAAATAAAATATATTCATCATTAAAATGAAGTAATATTTTATTTAGTACCACTAAAACTCGATGAATCTCTTCAACTCATCATATCCTATAAAAGTCTCTCGGTTCATGAATATTTATCTTAACTTTCGTCCTCCATTCTACTAATATAACTCTTCATAAGTTCTTCGTCCATTGAATATTTATCTTAACTTTCGTTATCCATTCTACTAAGGTTATAACTCTTCACCGAGTTCTTCGTCCATTGAATATCTATCCTAACTTTAGTTATCCATTCTACTAAGGTTATAACTCTTCACCGAGTTCTCGCTCGTTCTCTTTGAATATCTATCTTAACTTTCGTTATCCATTCTACTAAGGTTATAACCTAGGTTTCGCATTCTAACGTTTATAACCACGACTTTGATACCAACCCTGTGGCGACCCCAAATCCGGTATATTACTTGCAACCCGAACTCGGTTCTCCACGATACCATTTCTTTAATTTGAATAATACTAAATAATAATACATTCGAACTTAATTTACATACATCAAAGTTTACTTCCCCATGTACGTGACCTTCAAATACATTCCTTACAATATCTGACAATAGATTCCATTGTCTTAATAACTATAACCATTAACTCATACTAAATCTCATTCGAATAGCTTTTCTTTTTCCTTGTTCGTGCTCGAGCCTTCGTGTCGATCGACGAATCGGAAAAAAACATTTAATTTAAGCAAGGATGAGCATTTAAGTGCCCAAATAAGTAATAGCAATTATATATATAAGTGAAAGAATATAAGTATTCTCTTTCAATAACACTTCTACAACGAATCAAAAGTTGTGAAGTAATGCATCTTGATAAAAATTCACATAACAACTCTCTTTCAATTTCTTGAAATTAGGCTCCACCCATGAATAGGGTTTAAGAAACATACTATGAACATGGTTTTTCATTTTCGAAAAGGTTTAGCAGAAATTCATCCGCAAAACCGTCATAACTTACAGTACACGGAGGGTGATCACCATTGTACCTCAGATTGATCAATACTACATAACTTGAACGAAATTCATCGCTCACCCTTTGTCCGCCGAAGCGCATAAAAATTTTCCCATTATCGGGATGTTCATACATGCCTGGTTCCAAACCCGAAGGTTTTTAATCTTGCTCAACAATAATATGTAATTCAACATATATGTATACGGGTAATTGACAAAGGTATATCAACATGTGAATAAATGCTATGATTATCCAAGTGGGGACACTTGTATAACCATTTAGAAATCAACTTAATGTAATATATATATCGAGCTAACATGTTGATAATCAAAGCGTATATAATCTGCATGAGGAATAGAATAATTACGAAACTTCTTACTCATGTCCATTGCATAAAGGAAATGCAAAGGTAGGATACTTACTCGATTTCTTTGATTACAAATCTCAACTTAGGTTTTATCTCTTTATCACAACCTATCAATAATCGGATCATTAGTTCGATTAGAACAATATATCATAAACACATAGTAATCATCTAATTACTACACAAAGACATAGTCTAATCACGTCATCACATAATCGCAGTGATCATACTTTCTATTCTATACTTTTATACATTTTTCAAATATCTCATTCATGCTCTTACAGAAGTCTTTTCTTTCTATTATAGGGTTCGACGGTTTGTTGATGCATCTGCAAGCTGACTTTTATCGGGTAAATACTGAGTCTAAGACTCTTATTCTATACCTCAATATCTGTAAATATCAGACATTTTACTTTTAATCATTTTCGAATTTTCCAGAAATTGAAAAATTTAAAATAAATCAAATCTGTCACTCAAGGGCTTATAGTGATATAACTGCTACTATGGGTGCTCTTCATCAAATCCTGGACTTCATAACCGGTTCTCAAGTCAGCTAGTTTGGTAAATTTATAACTTTCAAACATCGGAATCATAATTAAATGATTTAAACATTAAACAATTCCATTAATTTATATTAAACTATTAATGAAACCATTGCCAAAATATAAAAGTTATTTATAATAACTCAAACTATTTTTAAAACATTTATATTATCCTTAAATGATTTTTAAAACAATTAAAATCATTTTTAAATAATCACCATTAATATATAAATATTAATGTACTATCCATCCAAATATTAAAAGTCATTAATTATAACTTAAAATATTTTTAAATCCTTAATATCCTCTTTAAATAATTTATAAATAAATAAAACCATTTTTAAACTATTTATTTAATAATAATTATTAAATAAACTAAATATCATTAATATTATCTTAATATCATTAATATTAAATTATTAATGAAATTATCCTTTAAATATTAAAAGTTATATTTTATAACTTAAAATATTTTTAAATACCTTAATTTCATTTAAAATGATTTTTATAATATTAAAATCATTTTTAAACTAAATTATTTAATATAATCATTAAATAACTTTAATATCATTAATATATAATTAATTAATGAAATTCATCACAAAATATTAAAAGTCATGGGAAATAACTTAAAATATTTTCTTATACCATAATATATAATTTTTCATGATTTTTCATGAATTAAAACTATTTTTAAATAATTTATTTAATATTATAATTAAATAAATAAATACCTTTTATATTCCAAAAATATTAAATATTTATGAAATATACTCAAAATAATTAAAAACTATTTTTCGGACTTTAAAATAATTTTTCATAATTTATTTGGTATTTTTAATAATTAAAACTAATTTTTCTAATTTTTAAATTAATTTAGGAAAATCGTAAATTAAAATAATTAAAAGCGTAAGCTAAAGGCCCCTATAGTGACGAGGAACTGTCGCTATAGGTGTTCTTGAGCCTACCCAGATCTTTCATAAAAGTAATCGAAGGTGGCCTACTTTTGACCGTGAATAACTCTCTCATCTTAACGAATTTGGACAATCTATAAATTGGGTCTTGTAGAGGAAATACAAGAATATAAGATCCAACAATCATAACCTCTAAACAAACATCGATTTGGGATAAATCAGCCATCAAAGTAGCTACCAAAGTCGTTCTTCACGAACAAAACAGATTCGAGGTGCCTACTTTGGACCTCTATAACTTGATGATCGTGTGTAACGTTTATGTGATCTATCAATTCCGGTGTTTAGACAACATGTAGGAATACAACTTTAACACTTAACATCATCATAAAAACAAGAAATCAAGCATCTAAAGTATGGTCAAACCTTGTCATAAAAATTAACACTTAAAATTGCGGGCCGCCTGTAATTTTTCGGTCAATCTTGGTCAACCCACTTTGACCTTAAATAACTCTTAATCCGTAATATATATGGACTGATTCTTTTGGAGGTTAAATACCACATAACAAGCTACACATATCAACCTTTATAACACAAAACACATTAAAGATGACCGAGATATAAGTTCGACATTTTCCAAAAAAAATTTACGGACACTTAGAATATTTTTCGGGTTTGAAAACAATTTGGTCAATCTTAGGCCAACCCACTTTGACCGCTTATAAATCCCGATCTACAATAGATATAGACCTGATTCCTTTTGGAGTTTAAAGAACACATAACAAGCTACACCTAACAACTTTTAAACAACAAAAAGCAGTAAATAATCACAGAGATATAAGTCTTGACATTTGCCCAAAAATCACGAATTCGGTTTTTCCAACTTGCTCAAATCTTCAAAATTGCACTTTGATGTTATGGGTCCGTGTTTTTACAACCTGAACATTAATAGACTCCTTATTACACAACTTTAAACAATCAATTGCATCAATTAACATCGAATCGAAGGATTTCTAATTTTTGGGATTTCATACCTTTTCTTACTTGATTTTTGATTTCTGACTTCTTGATGCTTCTGATTTGTTATTTGTGTTGGTTGGGCTTTGATTAGGAGCTTATGGGTAAGAGAATTTCGTTGGCTAGAGCTTGAGAGAGTGTGGCTAGAGAGTTTAGAAAATATTAGAGTGTGTTTTCATTCAATCTCCTTGATCTCTATTTATAGGCCATGCTAGATGCTTTGGATGCTGATTTGGTTGGTATAATTGAGGTGTAATGGTATAGTAGAATGAGGGAATTCTAGAAGCCATTGATTAGCTAGCATAATTGAAGATTCCATCAACAATGCTACTAATAATACACTAAAATGGACAAAAAAGGTATTTTGGTAATTTTCCATATAATTTCAAGGGCATTTTTGTACATAGCAATTAAATGTAGTATTTAATCACTAGATGGTAATTCTTATTATTTATCAATTACTTTCTATCCTTTGGTAAATTAAAATATTTATACAATAACATCGTAATTAAACCCGATAATTTTAAATTAGGGTTTTCATAGAAAATTAGGATTTTCTAATTAGGGTTTCTTAACGCCATCAATTAGGGTTTCTAATTGACCATTAGGGTTCTCTAATTATACGTGTGTATGTTCTAACATAGTCATTACGGTCTCTAACTTCAACCGATTAGGGTTGTAATAATTAGGGTTTGTCTAATTAATGACATACAACAATGATAATTAGGGTTTTCTTTAATTACCGACATCGAAACCTTCATATACACAAATACTACTTAGTCATATCTCAGAATCGAAGTTTAATAATTAGGGTTTCACAAAGACGGTAATATGCTATGACCTAATTGACCGTCATCGCTCAATATTATCTCATCACACATACACGTGATACATAATTATTATCTTTGTAAAATCATTATAACAATAATATAATATTATTATTCTCATCTCTTGATCACAATCCCAATTAGGGTTTGGATCTCATATCGACTTCTCTTTCGCATATCAAGTTAAAATACTTGATTTAAATATTCGAACAATTTATATAATAAAATATATATTATATAAATTCTAATTATCACTTCATATATTATTTCCAATCATGTTTTCATGGAAAATAATTAATAAAAACATTTTTGCTTACAGAAATTAATTACCATAAAATATAATTTGTAGTAATTAATAATTCCAAAATTATTTCTAATTTTCCAAGTAATAAATATATTCGCATTTATCATTCACATTACTAGACACTTATTCTCGTCATTAAATAAATAAATTTATACGCAAAATTTCTTATTTATTTTATATAGAAAATCTCCGGTTATTACAGTCTAGCATAGTCAGACCAACGATAGCAGTGAATACGTTCGAGATTAAACTGGGCACTATTCAGATGGTTCAGAATTCGGTACAGTTTGGGGGTGCTACTATGGATGATCCGGATGAACACCTGTTGAGTTTTATCGAGATTTGTGATACATTCAGATACAACGGTGTGACGGAGGTTGCTATCAGACTTAAGATATTCCCATTCTCATTGAGGGATAAGGCGAGAAGTTTGCTACATTCTTTGCCGTCAGGGTCAATCACTACATGGGAGGACTTAGCAAAGAAATTCTTAGCCAAGTTTTTCCCAATGGCTAAGACTGCAAAGATGAGGACGACTATCTCTCAGTTTTAGCAACAACAGGGCGAGTCCTTATATAAAGCATGGGAGAGATATAAAGAGATGCTGAGGAAGTGTCCACATCACGGTATGACAGATTAGATGGTGATCAACACATTTTACAATGGATTGGGATGGCAGTTGAGACCTATTGTAGATGCAGCTGCAGGAGGGGCATTATGCGAAAAGAGCTATGACGAGGCCTATACACTTATTGAGACTATGACTGCAAATGATTTTCAGAATCCTGCATCTCGGATGCCACAGCCCAAGGTTGCAGGTGTGTTGGAGGTAGATTCTATTACTCAGTTGTCGGCACAGATGGCAGCGATGGCAAAGAAAATAGATACACTGGCAGAGAGCAAAGTAAAAATAGTTGCCTTCATATGTGAGATTTGTGCAGGGTCGCACTCCACGGATCAATGTGCTATCAGCTCGGAGTCGGTATAGTATGTGGGAAAATATAGGAAAGACCAAGGACAGTTTTAGAACACATACCACCCTAACACCTGCAATCATCCAAACTTCAGTTGGTCTAATAACCAAGGGAATCAAAGAGAATCATTTCGGTTTAATCAACAATTTCAATCACAAACCCATCTCGGACACATTTTACACCAAAACCAATTTTTACCGGATTTTATCAACAACAACAACATCACACTCCAAATTGCACCTCAAAGCAAGAAAAGAAATCAGAAATGGAGGAGATGATGTTGAAATACATGGCAAACACGAAAGTTATGATCAAAAGCCAAGCAGTGGCTATTAAGAATTTGGAGACTTAGATGGGGCAAATGGTGAGCATGCTTAACAACAGGCCCCAAGGTTCATTGCCAAGTAATACAGAGACAAATCCACGAAGAGACGGGAAGGAGCAGTGTCAAGCGATCACATTGAGATTTCGGAAAAATATTGCAGGTACTTTATAGTGCGCTTTTCATACCAGTGTTATATTGAGGATGTCGCATGGCATAGCATGAGGCAGAAAGCAATTGATCGGCCGAGATAGAAAATTTGGAAAAATCTGAGTCACAGCATGAAGAGAAAGATAAAACAAGTTCAGAGGAGAAGCTTAAGAGTTCAGTACCACCAGTTCACCCTCGGGTTCCGTATCTGCAAAGATTAAATAAGCAGAGGGAAGATAAGCAATTCAGTAAGTTTTTGGAGGTGTTTAAAAAATAGAAAATCAACATACCTTTCACCGAGGCATTGGAACAAATGCCAAGCTATACAAGGTTCATGATGGGTATATTGTCAAGGAAGAGGAGATTAGACGAGTTTGAGACGGTAGCCTTGACAGAGGAATGCAGTGTAGTGCTTCAGCAGAAATTACCTCCAAAGCTGAAGGATATGGGCAGTTTCACAATTCCGTGCACAATCAGGAAGATGAGTTTCAGTAAGTGTTTATGTGATCTCGGGGAAAGTATAAATTTGATGCCCTTGTCAGTATTCAATTAGTTGGGATTTCCAGCTCCAAGGCCGACAAACATTTTGTTGCAGTTAGCTGACAGATCCATCACATATCCACGGGGAATTATTGAAGATGTCTTAGTGAAGGTGTACAAATTTATCTTTCCGGATGACTTCATCATTTTAGATTACAAGGAAGACAAAAGCATACCAAACATACTGGGGAGACCATTCTTAGCCACAGGCAGGACTTCGATAGATGTGCAAAAAGGGGAACTCATGATGCGTGTACATGATCAGGAGGTTACCTTTAACGTCTTTAAGACAATAAAGTTCCCAACAGATGAAGAAGAATATTTCCAGGTTAATTTGGTGGATCGGGTCTTAAATGATGAGGTATAGAATTTGGTGAACTATGAATTGTTGAGGTGTGTAACTGTTGAAAATTAAGATTTGGAGGTCAAGCCATTGATAAAAGTAAGAAATAGTAATTTCAGTGGTGAGGTGGACAGACGGGAAGGCACCTCAATTCTTTCTTTGACGTGAGATTCAGAGACAATCAAGCTAATTGACTATAACTTAGCGCTTGATGGGAGGCAACCCATTACTTTTATCTTTATTGGTTTTTTTTTATTTATGTAGTTTAGATTGCTTTAGTTAGTTCATCTTTATTTCAATCTTGATAGTTTGTCGGTTTTGCATAATTGAGTGTGTAGCATGAATTGCATTGAGAATATTTGAAATAGGTTAGAGTTTATTTGGTCATTAATTCATGCCTTAACAGTGTACATTAATACCTATGTAGGTATATGCAATTGAAGTCATCACTGATAGGCAGTTTGGAAGTAAACTCAATAGTGCAGGAAGCAGGGTCGCGCGGCTACGTAATGAATACAACACAAGACCGCAGCGTGCAAGCATATAATACACATGCCGCACCAAGAATACCACTCGCAAGACCCGTGGATCGAAAACCATTCAAAGATCATGGTACTATGATGACACTGACCGAGATAATTTTAAAAGTTTTTAAAAAATGTGTGGAGACTAGTTGGACTCTCATTTGCAATTATAACAGAAGCGCAATCACAATGTTCTCTCTATAACACATCTCTTCATCTCTCATCCGTTACAAACTGAAGCCTCACATTTCAATGTCACCACGATTCTCTCCACGTTCACCACTCTACCCATTATTATCAGTGCATTATAAACTAGGGTTTCATGAGAGGGCTGTGCGAAATCAGTGTGGGAAAAATCCAAGCTTCTGCTATCACTCCATCTCAAGAAAAGTTTCATTTTCTCTATCCACTGCCAATGGGTCCTAAGCACGCTCGTTCCATTTCATCATCTTCCTCTGGCAGTCAAGGGGAGGACATTGTCGACCACAACAAATTTCTGTTTTTGGAAGCCCAACAGGAGTGCTACCGTATTGTAGCTAAGACATTCATGAAAGAAAGGGGATTCAAGCCAGAAGGACAAGACGGGCAATTATGTGACATGATCCGTGAAAGAGGCTGGGGTGGTCTAACTGGCACTCCCACGCCCATTCCGATGAGCATAGTCTAAGAGTTTTATGCCAATGCCAAAATCACCATGAGCGGTATCTCTATGGTTCATGGTTTCGAGATAGACTACAGACCTCCCACCATCAGAACCATTTTCAGACTCACTAATACACCGCCAATAGGAACTGCCAATTGGGTTACCGGTGCACATATGGAAACAGACCTAGAATTGGTTATTGCTGAGTTGTGCGTGCCTGGCATGAAATGTACGTATAAAGCTGGCACAAATCAGCCTCGCATATTCCCATCCATAGCCTTGAACCGATATGCAAAGGCGTGGAATCTATTCATCTGTGCCAAGCTAGTGCCTTCGTCTCATCAACACGAGATCACAGCGGAGAGGGCAATTATTCTGTGGGGCATAATCACCAGAAAATACATTGACGTTGGCCATCTCATCCATCAGAATATGCTGCGATATCTGCGAGGAAGCACCACTGTGAGCATTCCACACGCATCAGTGGTAGCTATGCTATGTGCTCATCAGGGATGAAACTGGGGCAATGAACAAATGCAATACCCAAGCCAGGACATAACTTATGCCACCATTGTAAAATTTGAGGATTGGGCAGGAGCCGTATCGGACCCACAAGGAAGAGGATTTATCCTCCAGCCCATATTTCCAGAGCCATCACAGCAGCCCTCCCAGACAGATGAGGTAGGCCCGTCCACGCAAGCACCTGCTGCCCATGGTGGTTGCCAGCTCTGAAGGTTGGAGCGAAAAGTCGATGCCATGTACGATAATTTTGGACCGTTTGCTATAGGACTCACGAGGGCCTTAGCCGAGGCTTTTGCGCAGCAAGGAACGATGCTCGAGTGGCCTTAGTTCGGGATAGCAGTGCCATATCCACCACCAGATTCACCACCTGAGGAGGGTGGTGCCACTGATCATTAGGGGAGTTTTCTTTACCCTTTACCTTCATTCACTGGGATATTGAATATTATAAGTTTGGTGGTATTGGGTTGCATGTAGTATTTGCATGATTAGTTTAAATTTTGCATGTTCATGTTTAGTTTATTTGTTTATGTGTTAGAATTTTTTAGTTTGCATGTCTCACAGTTCTAGCTGTATGGAAATTTTTGTCTAGCCGATGATGATAATGAATTTTGAAAGATTTTTGAGTATGTTGGATAACATGAGCCTAGCTGTAATATTTTACACGATGAAATTCATGTTGCTGTTTAAATGCTTTCGGTTTGGACTGATGTGTTCACAATTGCTTGGAAGCATAAGAATGATATGTTGCGTTGCTCGATAGAAAATGGAGTTTTTAAAAAGAGATATATGTGAAAAGTGAACTTAGACTGTATAAAACATTGATATTCAAACTTTGGGAAAACATGGGTATGCTATGTATAAAAAAAAATCAAATAGCAATAATGTGGCTAGTCTTATCAGATGAGGCAGGCCCGTCCACGCAAGCACCTGTTGCCCATGGTGATCGCCAGTTCTGAAGGTTGGAGCGAAAAGTCGATGCCATGTACGATAATTTCGGAGTGTTTTCTACGGGACTAACGAGGGACTTGGCCGAGGCTTTTTCCCAACAAGGAACGATGCTCGAGTGGCCTAAGTTCGGGACATCAGTGCCATATCCACCACCAGATTCACCACCCGAGGATGGTGGTGCCACTGATCATTAGGGGAGTTTTCTTTATCCTTTACCTTTATTCACTGGGATATTGAATATTATAAGTTTGGGGGTATTGGGTTACATGTAGTATTTGCATGATTAGTTTAAATTTTGCATGTTCATGTTTAGTTTATTTGTTTATGTGTTAGAATTTTTTAGTTTGCATGTCTCACAGTTCTAGCTGTATGGAAATTTTTGTCAAGCCGATGATGATAGTGAATTTTGAAAGATTTTTGAGTATGTTGGATAACATGAACCTAGCTGTAATGTTTTACACGATGAAATTCATGTTGCTGTTTAAATGCTTTTGGTTTGCACATATGTGTTCACAATTGCTTGGAAGCATAAGAAGGATATGTTGCGTTGCTCGATAGAAAATATAGTTTTTAAAAAGAGATATATGTGGAAAGTGAACTTAGACTGTATAAGGCATTGATATTCAAACTTTGGTAAAACATGGGTATGCTATGTATAAAAAAAATCAAATAGCAATAATGTAGCTAGTCTTATCAGATGAGGCGGGGGCAATCACGCAAGCTTTTTGTTGCCCATGGTGATCGTCAGCTCCGAAGGTTGGAACGAAAAGTCGATGCCATGTACGATAATTTCGGAGTGTTTGCTACGGGACTAACGAGGGACTTGGCCGAGGCTTTTGTGCAACAAGGAACGATGCTCGAGTGGCCTCGATACCGGACTGAGAAGGTTATATCCACCATTGATTCACCACCCGAGGAGGGTGGTGCCACTGATCATTAGGGGAGTTTTCTTTATCCTTTACCTTTATTCACTGGGATATTGAATATTATAAGTTTGGGGGTATTGGGTTGCATGTAGTATTTGCATGATTAGTTTAAATTTTGCATGTTCATGTTTAGTTTATTTGTTTATGTGTAAGAATTTTTTAGTTTGCATGTCTCACAGTTCTAGCTGTATGGAAATTTTTGTCAAGCCCATGATGATAGTGAATTTTGAAAGATTTTTGAGTATGTTGGATAACATGAGCCTAGCTGTAATGTTTTACACGATGAAATTCAAGTTGCTGTTTAAATGCTTTTGGTTTGCACGGATGTGTTCACAATTGCTTGGAAGCATAAGAATGATATGTTGCGTTGCTCGATAGAAAATGTAGTTTTTAAAAAGAGATATATGTGGAAAGTGAACTTAGACTGTATAAAGCATTGATATTCAAACTTTAGGAAAACATGGGTATGCTATGTATAAAAAAAAATCAAATAGCAATAACGTAGCTAGTCTTATCAGATGAGGCAGGCCCGTCCATGCAAGCACCGGTTGCCCATGGTGATCGCCAGCTCCGAAGGTTGGAGCGAAAAGTCGATGCCATGTACGATAATTTCGGAGTGTTTGCTACGGGACTAACGAGGGACTTGGCCGAGGCTTTTGCGCAACAAGGAACGATGCTCGAGTGGCCTCAGTTCGGGACAGCAGTGCCATATCCACCACCAGATTCACCACCCGAGGATGGTGGTGCCACTGATCATTAGGGGAGTTTTCTTTATCCTTTACCTTTATTCACTGGGATATTGAATATTATAAGTTTGGGGGTATTGGGTTGCATGTAGTATTTGCATGATTAGTTTAAATTTTGCATGTTCATGTTTAGTTTATTTGTTTATGTGTTAGAATTTTTTAGTTTGCATGTCTCACGATTCTAAATTGTATGGAAATTTTGTCAATGTCGATGATGATAGTGAATTTTGAAAGATTTTTGAGTATGTTGGATAACATGAGCCTAGTTGTAATGTTTTACGATGAAATTCATATTCTTTGTTTAAATGCTTTTGGTTTGCGGATGTGTTCACAATTGCTTGGAAGCATAAGAATGATATGTTGCGTTGCTCGATAGAAAATGTAGTTTTAAAAAGAGATATATGTGGAAAGTGAACTTAGACATTTGTATAAAGCATTGATATTCAAACTTTGGTAAAACATGGGTATGCTATGTATATAAAAAAATCAAATAGCAATAACATTGGCTAGTCTTATTTGGGAATACAGCTACTTGAGTAAGTATGCCTGAGGGGATTGTCTCTACACCTAGCGCCCTAAGGTCTTTCATGGTCTGGTAGTCGTTGGGTTAAAGCTCGCTAAGGGATAGCAGTGTTGCCTAATGGAATAAGGCATTGCATAGTCATATGAAAAAAATAAAATAAAAAATATAACAATAAACACCCCGAAAAAGTGCAAAAATTGAACTCATGAGTAGCAATAAAGTAGTTAAACCCGTTGTAGAACTTCAGTTTGTTTTGATAGGTTGGAACAGTCTTAGTTGCATAAGTATACATGAGTCTTGATTTAGACTATAATTTTTTGTTTTGAGCAGTTTAGCATGTGTAGTCTTTGCTTAGATCAAGTTTTGGTGAACACAACACACACGTACAACATCTCTATAGCATTTATGAATTATCTAAGTGTGTGATGTTATGCCTATAGTTTGGTTTGAATTTATATTCTGGGATCTGGATAAATCACTGAGGCATTTTGGACTGAAATTCTATTAGAGTTGGAACAATGTGAGACAAGTTTGCATATTAATTTAGTTGTATAGTAGTGCTTTTGCATTTTCATTGTTATTTAGCATGCATTGCTTGAGGGCAAGCAAATGTTCAAGTTTGGGGGTATTTGATAAGTGGGTTTTACACCTACTTATTGGATATTAATTCACGCGAACTATGCCCCTCTCAAGTACATTTTAGTGTGTTTTAGTTGCATTTCATGTTATTTTGCATTGCATTAACTTAAAACTCCTTTGGTGTAAAAGTGTAGGATATGGCATAACTAGGCGATGGTGAAGGGCATGTGAGCAATGAAGGCACAACATGAGGATCAAGTGGAGCAAGGAGACTAAGCATGGATGGACAAAGAATGAATGAGCGAAGCAGTCGGTTGTAATGTTGTAGAGCGAACCGTAACTTAAAGTTGCAGGTTGGCATGGCCAAGACGCGGCTTATCTGAGCCAAAGACCACCGCCCATGCGACCACACGGTACCGGGCCAAAATATTGACATGGCTGTAGCATGAGAATTACTAAAGGCGTGGCCGCCACATGTATGATGACTGATGTTGCTGAGCTGTTTATTTAAATTTTTAATGTAAGGGTTGTAATTAATTAAAAAAACGATTCTGACTGGTGTCAGAAGGGGGATTGATCAGTTTTTACGTATTTTTTCATATTGGTAACTAGGGTTTACACTCTGAGAGAGATTCCAACGTAGAACGAAGCCTAAACTCCATCTTTTCTAATTCTTCTTAGGATTTTCTATCATTGTGGATAACTATTAGTATTTTGCTGGATTTATATGAGGATTTGAACGTTACTAGTGGATTATAATCAGCAATTGGGTTTGATCATTTCTATCCTTTGTCTTTCAATTGTTTGCTTATTAGCCATGTTTAGCTTTGATCTCATGATGGCTTTTGGTTCAAACATGAACTAAACTTCCTTATGGGATTCTAACGGATTTTAATATGTAGTTTAATTGCATACTTGATTGATGGACTGTTTTACATATTATAAGGAATTTCTATCATGGTTGTTTTGCATGCATGAATGACTGATCACCATTCATTTTCAGTACTTGTACGGAATTGTAAGATAACATGCGAGTATGGATTGTAATCATGATAGCATGCGTATATGGGGCTGTTTTGGGTAGCTTTGTATTTCGTGAATCAGATAGACATATACTATTTCACCGTATGAGTTAAAATAAGGGCTTGTGCTTAAATTCAATATGGTTGCAATTTCACATAGACATATAGTGATTTTGGTTATATTGATGATTACATGGTGTCTAACGCATGTGGATGCTATGTAAGTAGGTCATAGTACATTGAAAAATGGCTATGTCTATATTAGTGCTCTTGGCTACTTTCCTATGATATGTGAACTTTCTTGCATGATGGTGGTAATTAGATGAAGTATTAAAATGAAGTTAGAATCCCATTATTTCCAGATTTGATATATTTCGTTATTATTCTTATTTTAGTTATTATTTGCATTCAGAGTAATTTACAATAATAATATTTAGTTTAAGCATATAAAAATAGTGATTTAGTTGATGCATAGTGGTTTAAATTAAACAACTTTCTCTGTGGGACGATACTCTACTTACTCTGCATTACTTGTTGACACATGTATGCTTGCATGAGTTAGAGCTCTTTTGTTAGAACTAAAAAAGAGGCAACATATATTTGATGTCTGATATAAGACTCCTCTTATAAAAATATCATGTAACCCTATTTAATTAAAATAAGGTATTATTTATTTAATTAAACTACTTTAATTAATTGGGCTCCCTAATCTTATTAGGGATAATTAATTAAACTCCTTTAACTAATTTTCCCTCCTAATCCTATTAGGAATAAATGAGAGTACTTATATTAAATTCATTCCTAAACTCTTTTACAAATTAAAATAATAATAATTATAATAATATTAATAAGACTCCTCTTATTAATTTATATTTAATATTTCTAAAATATTAAATAATAAATATTAAGCTATTTAATTTATTTTATCACCATAGATTAATATAAATATACTTAACATATTATTACGATTCTGTCATTAACTTCTTAAATAATTATTCTTCCTTTTATGGTGTGACCCTTTAGGTTCTCCATATTAAACCGATTGTGAATAAATTAATTAGAACAATTCTAATCTTATTTAAATAAATAAATAAATTATTAATTTATTTAAATAAATAATATTTATTCTACAATAGGGATAAGCCTCCCTAGCGATCAACGGCTTTCCAAATAATATAGATTTCAACATTAATCATAAAAGAACCTTTGAGTAAATAGTTACCATACAATTCAATCCTTCCACCAAACAATGTCCCAATTAAATATTAGAAACTACTTTCTAATTTCATTCCACCTTGGCCAAGGATTCCTGGGTTGTCATTTATCGAATCACATAGGACATTTTTTATATTTTACTAGAAGTGGTAGATTCGTTATTGATCATTCATTATCTCCATATATAACTTATTACACCCAAGCATACCCTTTGATATACTCTAAGAGTCTTAAGGAATAAGTCAAAGTGTAATTCACTACATATAAGATACTATGATGATCTCAAGTCTAAAGATTATTTTTACTACTATCACTACAGGAATTCCTATTGACAGACAAGTAAAACTCCATTAGGTATTCCTTAGCGAGTCACGTTCAGTGAACTTATTCTCTAATAAGCGCCTACATATTTGCTTTAGTTTCTCTCATGAGATCAATCATTCTCATCCAATGTGCAAGCAATGTATGTATCAATCTATCCAGATTCACTAATCCTCTTTTTAGTAATCAATTGATTGAGAACATTTTAGTTTTAAGCTATCTAAGAATTTAGATCTCATCATGATTCTAAAAGCATTGCTTAACACTATGGGTTTATTACATATTATTAAAATAGCACCATGTTGATAATAAATGCCTTTAATAAATAATTCTTTTATTAATAAATAAATAAATAAGATTGATTACAAAGTATTTGCTTTATCATCATACATGATTGACTTGTATGCATACTACTTTCAATCTCCCACTTGCACTGAAGCCAATCGCCATGGTATCTCATACTCATCTTCTCTAAGTGATGATCGAATTGTTGTTGTGTTAACGCTTTAGTAAATGGATTTGCAATATTGACTTAAAAGTTCACATGCTCCAAGGTGATGTCTCCTCTTTCAATGATCTCTCTGGTCAAATGAAATCGCCGCAAAACGTGTTTAGATTTCTGATGAGAGCTTGGTTCCTTAGCCTGCGCAATAGCTCCGGTGTTGTCACCGAATAAAGGTGCTGGTCCTGTAATGCTAGGAACCACACCAAGTTCGATAATGAACTTCTTCATCCAAAAAGCTTCCTTTGCAGCTTCACTTACAGCTATGTACTCTACCTCTGTCACTAAATCATCAAATGTTTGTTGTTCGGAACTCTTCCAACTCACTGCGCCACTGTTTAAGGTAAATACATACCCCAAAATGGATTTATTGTCATCTTGGTCCATTTGAAAACTTGAGTCTGTGAAGCCCTCTAGTTTCAATTCAGACCCACTGTAGACAAGAAATACATCCTTAGTTCTTCTTAAGTACTTTAGGATATTTTTTCAACGCCCCGGTGTTCTTCTCTCCGGATTAACGAATATCTTCTTGTTACACTAAGTCCATGAACGACATCTGGTCTAGTATATATCATACCGTCCATAATAGATCCTATTGCTAAAGCATAAGGAATCTTACTCATACGGTCTCTCTCTTTAGGTGTCTTTGGGGCCTGTTTCTTGGAGAGATGTATTCCATGGCTCATTGGCATGAGACCTCTTTTGGAATCTTCCATGCTAAACCTCTTTAGCATCGAGTCAATGTATGTTCCTTGGGACAAGCCAATCATCCTTTTAGATCTATCTCTATAGATCTTTATCCCCAAAATATAGGATGCTTCTCCTAAGTCCTTCATGAAGAAGTGTTTAGATAACCATATTTTAATTGATTGTAGCATAGGAATATCATTCCCTATCAGTAATATATCATCAATATATAATACAAGAAATGAAACAATTCTCCCACTAACCTTCTTGTACATACATGGTTCATCCTCATTTTTGATAAAATCAAACTCTTTGATTGTCTCATCAAAATGGATGTTTCACCTACGAGAAGCTTGCTTCAATACATAAATGGATCGTTGTAGCTTACAGACTTGATTTATTCCAACTTTTGAAACAAATCCATCTGGTTGAGTCATATACACATCTTCCTCGAGTTTCCCATTGAGGAAGGCCATTTTCACGTCCATCTGCCAGATTTTGTAGTCATGGTAAGCTACAATCGGAAACAAAATCCGAATGGACTTGAGCATCACTACTAGTGAGAAGGTTTCGTCATAGTCAACTCCTTGTGTTTGTTTGAAACCTTTCGCGACCAATCGGGCCTTATAGGTCTCTACCTTGCCATCTGCTCCAGTCTTTCTTTTAAAGACCCATTTACACCCAATAGGTTTAATGCCTTCAGGTGCTGAAACCAAAGTTCATACTTGATTTTCATACATGGAGTCCATTTCGGATTTCATTGCTTCTTTCCACTTCTCCGAGTCTTTATTACTCATAGCTTGTTCATAATTCAATGGATCGTCATCATCTATGATGCGTACCTCATCGTCATCCTCTATAACAAGTGCAAGACCCCAAATTTTATGAATAAAGATTTAATTTTCTCGAAATATTTTTTTTTAATATTATGGTGTGGATTTGAGATAATGTTATAGTTGTGGGTAATATTTATAAATTTTGAAAAGTATGCAAGTTGTTGTATAATATTCGATTGATCGGGGAATATCCGTACGACGATACAATCAATGGTGGACCCCACAACGGAATTATTGTTGGATTGAGAAAATGATAAAAATATTTTTATGAAAATAATGGCGGAAGTTTTACCATTAAAACTGTTGAACTACTCAGTAGTAAAAGTACAGTAATACGCGTGGTTGCATAGTAGCACACGGTATTGATTATTGATGCTTACGTGAGAAGTCACTCAGTTTTGTTCAATTATTGCTACAGTAATTGTTGCATAGTATCTCACGATTAGTTGATTCAATTATTGTCAATATTTTATATATTATTAAATCAATAATTGAGACGATGAAGTTATTCATAATATTATTTGCAATATTGACGATGTCTAGAAGTTCTGCCAACGAGAGGTTTGGTCACATAATTGCGCGCCAATAGAGAGAAATCCTTATTGGAAAGCCCCCTCTTTCCTGGGAACGACCTGGTCGATTAATAGTGTGAATTATAATAATGATGATGAATTTTGTTTTATTATTATTATAAATGTAATAAAACAGAAAGCTTTTTATATAAAACAGAATACTTTTTATAAAGTTTTGTTTTATTTGATTATAAATAGAATATAATATATTTTATTATGCATAGTGTTTGCATAGTAAAATCTTTTTATATAAAACAGAATACTTTTATAAAGTTATTTGTTTAATTAGATTTTAAATAATATATATATATATATATATAATTTATAGATAGAATAATATTTTATTTCATAGTATCCTTTCCATTCTCCTATAAATAGGATGCTTTGTTAGAATTGAAAATCACACCAGAAATTCAGAGAATTCTTCTTCTATAATCTTGAGCGTATTTCTGTAGAGTTTAAGAAATCTTTGAGCGTAGAAAACAGTATAAGTTTTCTTCAAGAATATCATCGCCCTACCAGTCGGAATATTCTTCTTTCTAAGGCAAGGGATATTATTTGTTGTATTCGTAAGGGGTATTATTTCTTTCGTATTCATGAAGAGAGCTATTGTTATTCCATTCCTTATTATTATGTTGGAATAACCTATCTATGCGAAGTACCGCATACATGGTGAAATTCTTTTGTTATTCCATTCTTTAATATTATGTTGGAATAACCTGTCTATATGAAGTACCGCATACATGGTGAAATTCTTCTGTTATTCCATTCTTTATTATTCTCATTGGAATAACTGCCTATGCTATGATCTATCGCATGCACCCCGGTGAATTCGTTGTTACTCCATTCTTTATTATTTTGTTGGAATATCCTGTCTGTGCGGTTTATGCATTACCTGGTTCCATTCTTTATTATTCTGTTGGAACATCTTGTCTGTGCGGATTACGCATGACCTAGTTCCATTCTTTATTATTCCATTCTTTATTATTATGTTGGAATAACATGTCTATGTGGATTACCGCATGCATGGTGAATGATCCTTCGTATTCATTCCTTATTAAATTATGGAAATGATCTGTCTACGTGGATTACCATATGGCGGGCGAAAATCCATTTGCAGTTTCATATATTCTATTATACTCAGTTGGTTAAAGTTTTGGCTTCTATACTCCATGAAATTAGTAGAATATCCTAGATATTTACGCTTCATCCAGTATCTTTTCATGGAAATATTCTTCTGAGCATTCTTGAATTTTACTCCACAAAGAAGTATCATGTTGACAATTTGGACGTTATTGATTTTTGGATAAACTAAAATTTTAAATCTTTGAAATTTATCCTTGAACTTGTTTTATTGAATTATTATGTCATTGTCATCATCCTCATGCATATATTATGATGAAAGTCATCTTTGGCTTACGTGCATAGATGGACTTGGTATGATTATGACCAGGGATTATTCGGTATAATCATGACCTGTAATGTTATAAATGATGTGGTAAAAGTCCTCAGTGGCCTGTAGTGCATTGATGGACAGTTTTTTGTATGATTATGACAAGGGATTATTCGGTATAGTCATGACCATTGATGATTTAATGAATATCCTTGGCCCAGAAAAGTGCGTGGATGACTCGATGATGTGGTTTATTTATTGTCGAGTCTCAAATGATAAAAATTGATGAAAACATTTTAAATCATAGAAGATAGTAGATATCATGCTCTACTTGACTCTTCTAATGGATTGCTTATTCCGCTATAGTTAAACTTGATGTCTATTGTGTTTTATCAGTTTAACATTATTGAAGACTAATGATAATTTATTCTGCATTATCTTAGTCATAATATTTCTTACTAGGCTAGTTGAGCTCACCCTGTTGCTTTCATTGTTCTCTTCAGGAAATGAGAACGTAGCCGGGACTAGTCGGGGAATGGAGTGATGGTCCGAGATGGTGAATTAGTAGTCCTCACTATTCTATAAAATAATGTGACAATAAATGTAATGAGGACTCTATTTAAGAGTTGATATTGTCTAGAAGGCAATATTCCTGTTTAAACTCTCAGCTATGTTTTGTCATATATTACACGACATTTGTATAATTAAGTTTATGTTTGTATTCTGTACCATGTATTTGGCGACTCAGAATAGGTGATGTATACCTATTTTGGGGGCGTCACAACAAGTCAATACCTATCAGGTATCTTCGGTACTCCTCCAAATTTACTAATAGGGTGTGGTACAGAAGGAATCTCTACTTGCACAGGTTCATCCATTTGATCTGTAGTGGTTTGTGGTTCTTGAATTTCTTCAAGATCTATTTTCTTCCCATTGACCCCTTCAAGGATAAAATCCTTTTCAAAGAAAGCAGCATGATTGGCAACAAATACCTTTTGTTCAATAGGATTATAGAAATAATATCCTAACCTTTCTTTTGGATATTTTACAAAAGTACACTTAAGCTCGACATCATTCTGAAACCTTTTCACATAAGCTCGACATCCCCAAATCTTAATATGCTTAAGACTAGGTTTCCTCCCTGTCCACATCTCATATGGAGTCTTAGGGATAGATTTCGAGGGAACCTTATTTAGAAGATATGTAGCCGCTTCTAGGGCATATCCCCAGAATGACATCAGAAGATTGGTAAAACTCATCATGGAATGAACCATGTCCAACAATGTTTGATTTCTCCTTTCAGATACACCATTCAGCTGTGGCATCCCTGGTGGAGTCCATTGTGAGATTATACCATTTTCTTTGAGACAGTTGAGAAACTCACTGCTTAAGTATTCACCTCCTCGATCTGATCGAAGAATCTTAATACTTTTTCTAGTTTGTTTCTCTACTTCACTTCTGAACTCTTTAAACTTTTCAAATGATTTAGATTTTCATTTCATTAAATACACATATCCAAATCTTGAGTGATCGTTAGTGAATGTAATAAAATAAGAATACCCTCGTCGTGCATTCGTTGTCATAGGTCCACATACATCTGTGTGCACCAATGCTAACAACTCTGTAACTCTTTCTCCTTTTCCACTAAAAGGAGTTTTATTCATTTTTCCCAATGAGACAAGATTCACAAGTTGGATATGATTCATAATCCGATAGCTCTAAGAGCCAATATTTATGCAACTTGGATAATCTTGTTTCATTAATATGACCGAGTCTACAGTGCCACATGAAGGTATAAATTACATCATCTCTTTTCCTTTTCTTAGTTTTCTTAATTTGAAGTATATTTTCATTCAAGTCAAGAATGTAAAGTCCATTTCATAAATTACTAACACCATATAAAACATTTTTATTATAAATAGAACAACTATTATTCTTTATTATAATGTCAAAACCATCCATATCCAATACAGATATTGAAATAATGTTTCTAATAAGTGACGGAACAAAATAACAATTATTTAAACTAATTGACTTGCCCGTAGGCAGTGCTAAACAATAAGTCCCTACAGCTAATGCAACAACCTTTGCTCCATTTCCCACTTGTAGTACGACCTCATCCTTGCTCAGCTTTCTACTTCTGACCAGTCCCTGCATATTATTATATATGTGAGAACTACAGCCGGTATCCAATACCCAAGTAGAAGATTGACTTTCAGAAAAATTAATTTCAATCATAACAAACCTTGATTATGATTCGAAGCTTCTCCACGATTCTTTTACTTTTGTTCCGCAAGATAATCCTTGCAGTTCCTCTTCTAGTGACCCGGCTTGTTGCAATGTAAGAACATTACTTTGCTAGCTGGATCACGTTTCTTTTGATCCTTTACTTTCGCCTTTCCCTTAGCCTTCTTGGATTTCTTCATTTCAGAAGATACCTTGGGCCTCTTCCTTTTCTTGGAAGAATCATCCACCAGTAAGACATGGTTCTTCTTGGATGAGAAGTGACCTTCAGTAGTTTTCAACATGTTAAGTAACTCAGGCAAGCTGACGTCCAACTTATTCATGTGAAAATTCACAACAAATTGTGAGAAGGTGTCAGGGAGTGACTGAAAGATCAAATCTTGACTCAACTCCCTATCCATGACGAACCCAAGTTGTCCAAGTTGTTCAATCAGATTGATCATCTTTAGGACATGAGTCTCAACAATAGGGCCCTCAGTCATCCGAGATTGGAAGAGATCCTTAGATATTTCATATCAAGCAGTCCTACTGTGCTCAACATACAGTTCTTGCAGGTTCAACGGTATAGTAGGACCATCCATGGTTTCATGCTGACGCTGAAGCTCGTTACTCATGGATGCGACCATGATGCATTGAGCCACAGATGTATAATCGTGCCACTGTTTAAAAGTAGCAATCTCTTCCTCGTAGGCTGTCTTTGCAACTTTTGTAGGTACAGGCGAATTTAGGACATAAGAAATCTTTCAGCAGTGAGAACAATTCTCAGATTCCTTAACCAGTTCGTGTAATTCGGTCCGGTCAATTTGTTAGCATCAAGTATGCTACGTAGTGAAATTAGTGAATGTGACATTTTCAAAATTCTACATGTACAAAGACAATATTTTAGCAAACATTCATTTAATTAATTAGCAAAATAAATTAGGTCTTATTTTATATTGGTATCTCACACTATTTTCTTCAAACTATATTACCTTCATGAATATAGTTCGGAAATATCTAATTAAAGACTTGCTAGTGAGAATAAGGATCTCATTTCAAATGTATATAGCCTTGTGTGTGAACCACAAACTATATATAAATAAATAGGTAGACAACTCTTGTCAATTACATCATCATGTAACTCCTTATATTTTGCCTCTTAAATCATAATGGTCAAGTGTGTGCACATCCGAACTAAGATGATTTAAGTTATGTCATACCCAACATTTCCATATAAGTGAAGAGAAAAATACAGCCTTTGTGTGTGCACAACAAAGCGATAATGTTCAATTCCTTATAAACATCATATTTAATAAAAATAACATCTCAAATTTTTGATACTCGTCTTGTGTGTGCACAACAAACTCATATTAAATATTCAATGCTCTATTGTTTTTATCATGCTAGAAGGCGACGCTCGATATTCCAAATATCTTTGAACGTTACAACTTAATATAATACCTTTAAGGGGTTTGTTATTATTTGTCTCATCTTGTTTAGCGCACATGCAAATATATATATAAAATACGTGTCATATTATTAAACCTGCGAAGCATGTTTACATAATATATAATATATATAATACTAAAACGCACATATAGAATACTATATTCAACCCAGATTAATTATGGACTTTTATTCTACTTTGGTTCACTAAAGTCACCAAGTGAACCAAAAGGTCAAACCCTAGGGTGCAAGAATAAACATTTAAATATAACTATTCCATTTAAACCCGGGCTCCATTACAAATGGGTCTTCAAGCGCTCCTTGCTCCTTGCTCCTTGCTCCTTGATATCTGGTTATTCGAAAAAAATTTAACTAATCCTATTACATAAACTATTTAATTTAAATAGAAACCTTAATCAGCAGTCAAGGGAAAGTACATAGGAGAGAGATAGAATTTACATCAAGAAGAAAACCAGAAAAGACGAGGTACGCATACCCCATTTAATAAAACTCATTCATTCAAATATCCAACCAAAATAAATCCAATCACATTGGTCAATAGTCCATAATCAATCTCATTTATTATCATACATATCATCATATGTATCAATAAATAAAATCATTCCATATATATATGAATATCATTTAATGGGCAATTTTATGTTACATGAAATCCAATTTTAAGATTAAAATAAACTTTTATTTTAATTATAAAATTATTACGATATATATATAAAATACTAACCACGTTAGTATTAAAACAGATTCCCTATTAACTAAAGTAATCATATTCCATGTTAACTAAAGTAATCATTTTCCCTGTTAAAATAAAGTAATCATTATCCTTGTTAATATATATATATATATATATATATATATATATATATATATATTGTGACGCCCCCAAAATAGGTATACATCACCCATCTTGAGTCGCCAAATACATGGTACAAAATTAAAATACAACTTAATTATATAATAGTCGTGTAAAATACGACAAAACATATGCTGTGAGTTTTAATACAAATATTGTCATCTAGACAATATCTACACTCAATTGAGTCTTCATTACATTTATTATCATACTATTTTTAAGTAATGTTGATGACTACTAATGCTATTATCCGGATAGTTATTCGCTCCACGACTAGTCCTCGCTACGTTTCTAATTTCACAAGAGAATAATGAAAGTAAAAGGGTGAGCTCAACTAGCCCAGTAAGAAATATTATGACTAAGATAATACAAAATAAATTATCGTTAGCCTTCAACAGTGTTAAACTGATACAATATAATAAACATCAAGTTTAACTGCAGCGGAACAAGCAATCTATTAAAAGAGTCAAGTAGAGAATAAAATCTAATTTTATGATTTAAAACGTTTTTCATCACTTTTATCGCTGGGACTCAGCTTAATAAATAATTCATATCATCCCTGCACTACGGCCAAGGATATTCATTAGTATGACAACCACAAATTATCCATGCACTACGGGCCAAGGATATTCGTGTATTCATCAATGATCATGATCATGCCAACAACTGTCCATCAATGCACTACGTGCCAATGAGGACTTTTACCACATCATTTGTAACATTACGGTCATGATTATACCGATTAATCCCTGGTCATAATCATACCAAGTCCATCTATGCACTACATGCCACAGATGATTTTCAACATAATATAAACATGAGGATGATGACAATGATATAAGAATTCAATCAAAAAAGTTCAAGAATTAATTTATCCAGGAACTAATAACGTCCAAATTGTCAACATGATACTTCTTTGTAGAGTAAAATTCAAGAATGCTCAGAAGAATATTTCCATGAAAAGATACTGGATGAAACACAAATATCAAGGATATTCCACTAATTTCATGGAGTATAGAAGTCAAAACTCTAACCAACTAAGTATAATAAAGAATGAAATAACAAAAGAAATTACCATGCATGCGATAGACCACACAAACATGTTATTCCAACAGAATAATAAATAAATAACGGTGTCATGTCGTGAACGCACGTGACGAGGATATTCCAATGTAATAATAAATAATGGAATCAGTCGAACGTAAATTCACTGCAAGCGAGGATGTTCCAATATAATAATAAATAACGGATCCAGGTCATGCATAAACGCACAGACAGGATGTTCCAATAGAATAATAAAGAATGGAATAATAGAAGAATTTCACCATGTATGTGGTACTTCGCGTAGACAGTTTATCCCAACATAATGATAAAGAATGGAATAACACAAGAATTTCACCAAGTATAGGGTAGACCGCGTATACAGTTTATTCCAACAGAATAATAAAAAAATAGAATAACAGAAGTTCTCTTCATGAATACAAAAGAAATAATACCCCTTACCTTAGAACAAACTGGATAGAGGAGTAGTGAAGTAGCAGAATATTTTTCTTCTTTCTCTCTATAGTTTCTCTCTCTAGAGTTTTAGTGAATTCGTATGAAATAATGAAGGAATGAGCTTCTATTTATAGGAGAATGGACTGAATAGTATCTAATTCCTGAACGGTCCAGATTGATTTACTTTTAAACGGACGGTCCAGATTGGTTTACTATAAAATATTCTAATAAAACAAAATCTTTTAAATAAAATATAATATATTCTATTTATAATCTAATAAAACGAATAACTTTATAAAAGTATTCTATTTTATATAAAAAGATTTTACTATACAAATACTATGCAGGCACTATGCACAATAAAATATAATATATTCTATTTATAGTCTAATAAAACGAATAACTTTATAAAAGTATTCTATTTTATATAAAAAGATTTTACTATGCAAAAAACTATGCATAATAGAATATAATATATTCTATTTATAGTCTAATAAAATGAATAACTTTATAAAAGTATTCTATTTTATATAAAAAGGTTTTCTGTTTTATTACATTAATAATACTAATAAAACAAAACTTCATCATCATTATTATAATTCACACTATTAATCAACCAGGTCGTTCCCAGGAAAGAGGGGGCTTTCCAATAAGGATTTCTTCTTATTGGCACGCAATTAGGTGACCAAACCTCTCCTTGGCAGAACTTTTAGACATAGTTAATATTGCAAATAATAATATTAATAACTTCGTCGTCTCAATTATTGATTTAATAATATATAAAATATCGACAATAATTGAATCAATTAACGTGAGATACTATGCAACAATTACTGAAGCAATAATTGAACAAAACTGAGTGACTTCTTACGTAAGCATCAATAATCAATACCATGTGCTACTATGCAATCACGCGTATTCCCTACTTTTTAACATCGAATTGTTTCAACGATTAACGATAAAACTTCCACCGTTATTTTCATAAAATATTTTTGTTGTTTTTCTCAATCCGATAATAATTCCGTTGTGGGGGTCCATTAATGATTGTCTTAGTCGCATTTAATATTCCTCGTTAAAACGAATATTCCTCGACCAATCGAATATTATATAACAACTTGCGTACTTTTGCAAAATTTATAACTATTACCCACAACTATAACATTATATCAAATTCATTCCATAATATTCAAAAATGATAATTATAGAAAATTCATCTTTATTCATAAAAGTTGGGGTCTTACAATCTCCCCTTGTAATGAAATTTCGCCCTCGAAATTAGGGTACGTACCTGGTATGTCGAAGAGGTAAGGATACCTTGATTTCATTTCAAATTCTAACTCCCAGGTCATTTCCTCAACATCGTGGTTCCTCCATAAAACTTTGACTTGAGGTATAACCATGGAGCGTAGGATATGTTCCTTCTTATCCAAGATTTGAATAGGAACCTCTTCATACGTTAAATCTTCTGCTATTTTGTTCGGTTCTAACTCAATAATGTGATTCGGGTCTTTCAAATATTTATGTAACATAGATATATGAAAAACGTTATGAACATGAGACATACTTGGCGGTAAAGCGTGTCTATAGGCTACAGTCTCTACTCGATCGAGGATTAAAAATGGGCTAATGAATCGAGGATTGATCTTTCCTCTTTTTCCAAATCTCGTAACTCCTTTCCATGGAGCAACACGTAACAACACATGATCTCCAATATCGAATTCCACGTCCTTTTGATGAAGATTAGCATAACTCTTTTGTCGGTCTTGTGAGGTTTTTATACGTTGTCGGATCATTTGAATATTTTCCGTAGTCATACGTACCAACTCCGGTCCCAACAACGTTGCTTCACCCACCTCATCACAGCATACTGGAGAACAACACTTTCTTCCATACAACGCCTCGAATGGAGCCATACCAATACTTGTTTGATAACTGTTGTTGTAAGAAAATTCCACCAATGGTAAGAACTTGTCCCAACTTCCCTTGAAGTCAAGGACACAGAGTCTTAATAAATCTTCAAGAGTTTGAATAGTCCTCTCTGATTGTTCGTCCGTCTGAGGATGATATGTCGAACTAAATCGTAAATCCGTGCCCATAGCTTTTTATAAACTAACCCAAAATTGTGAAGTAAGTCTTGGGTCTCGATCAAAAACTATGGATACTGGCATACCATGCAGTCTTACAATCTCGTTTATGTACATACGAGAAAGATGTTCAAGTGTATAAGTTTCTCGTATTGGTAAGAAATGAGCAGACTTGGTCAATCTATCAATAATGACCCAAATTGCATCTATGCCTTGAGAAACCATGGGAAGACCAGTAACGAAATCCATGGTAATGTGCTCCCACTTCTATTCTGGAATTTCAAGTGGTTGCAATGGACCTTTTGGTACTTGATGATCTGCCTTTACTCGTTGACAAGTTAAACACCTTTAGATAAATAGCGCTATCTCTCTCATCATATTGCCCCACCAAAATGTATATCGAAGATCATGATACATTTTGGTACTCCCAAGATGGATTACAAACGGTGTGTTGTGCGCCTCCATCATGATTTTATACTTTAACTCAAGATCGTTAGGAACACAAAGTCTGGAGTTGACTCGAAGTATTCCTTCTTCATCGATTCTTGCTTCCGGCATATCACCTTCTTGTACTTTCTTCCTCATATACATCAGCTCAAGGTCTGTAGCTTGAGCAGCTTTAACTTTGTCGATTAAATTCGATTCTACTCGTATATTCGCCATCATCACGTGGGTCTCTGGAGTCTTTATCTCTATCTTCATCCTTTGCAAGTCATACAAAATGGGCCTCTGCGTTGACAATAGTGCACTCGTACCCGCATATGATCTTCTACTCAATGTGTCAACTACCACGTTTACTTTTCTAGGATGGTATTGGATGGTATGATCATAATCTTTCAACAGTTCAAGCCAACGTCGATGTCGCATGTTGAGTTCCTTTTGAGTGAAGAAATATTTGAGGCTTTTATGATCTGTAAAGATCTCCACTTTCTCCCATACAAGTAATGCCTCCAAATTTTAAGTGCGAAGACAACAGCTGCCAATTCTAGATCATGAGTAGGATAATTCCTCTCATATTCTTTGAGTTGTCGAGAGGCATAGGCTATGCTTTTCCATGTTGCATGAGAACACATCCTAACCCTTTGCCTGAAGCATCACTGTAGATGACAAATCCCTCCGAGCCAGATGGTATTATCAGAACAGGTGCTGAAATGAGTCTTCTCTTAAGTTCTTGAAAACTCTTCTCACATTCCTCGTTCCAACTGAATTTTGTATCTTTCCGAGTCAATTGGGTTAAGGGAATAGCGATTCGAGAAAACCCTTCTACGAATCTCCGATAATAACCAGCTAAGCAGAGAAAGCTACGTACTTTGGTCACTGATTTAGGTTGCTCCCAGCTTTGAATAGCTTCAATCTTTGCTGGGTCAACAGATATTCCATGATTTGATACCACGTGCCTAAGGAATTCTACTTCCTCAAGCCAGAACTTGCATTTCTTCAACTTGGCATAAAACTTATATTCACGAAGCTTTTGAAGTATCAGCCTCAAGTGTTGCTCATGATCTTCACGGCTTTTGGAATAAATAAGGATGTCATTAATAAAGACGACCACAAAGTGATCCAAATATTCCTTGAATACTCGGTTCATCATATCCATGAAGGCAGCAGGAGCATTAGTTAATCCAAAAGACATGACTAGGAATTCATAATGCCCGTACCGACTTCTAAAAGCTGTCTTTGGAATGTCATCGGTTCTAATATTCAATTGGTGATATTCAGAACGAAGATCAATCTTTGAAAAAAAAATTGGCGCCTTGCAACTGGTCAAACAGGTCATCAATGCGAGGCAATGGATATCTATTTTTGATTGTGACATGGTTCAACTCCCGATAATCAATACAAAGTCGCATACTTCCATCTTTTTTCTTCACGAATAGAACAGGAGCACCCCAAGGAGACATACTAGGACGAATGAAATCGATGTCTAACAATTCCTGCAGTTGGGTCATTAACTCCTGAAGTTCAATAGGAGCCATTCGATATGGGGCTTTGGAAATGGGTTTTGTACCGGGTTCAAGGTCAATACAAAATTCAATTTCACGTTCTGGGGGTAGGCCAGGAAGTTCTTCAGGGAATACGTCAAGAAATTCATTAACAATAGAAATATCATTCAAAACTGACATATTTTTGTTTAGATCCGTGACATGAGCTAAGAAAGCTTGACATCCATTTTTGAATAAAAGAATAGCTTTATGGCTTGAGATGACAGTGATTGATTTTAATGGTTTGGTTGCTTGAATTCACATAATAGGTTGGTTAGAAATATGAAACCTAACAACCTTACGAAAATAATCAATTTTTGCATGATGAGTAGTTAACCAATCAATCCCTACAATTACGTCAAATGCAAGTATTTTCAATGAAATAAGATCGATAGGTAATGTGAGGGTACCGATTTGAACCAAACAAAACTTAACAGTGGATGTAATGAAGGTTTCTCCCAATGGAGTTTCAATAGATAAGTCAAAGTCTAATTTCTCTGGAGTCAAATTTAAACGTTGAGCGCAAGTAGGAGAAATAAAAGAATGGGTAGAACCGGTATCAAATAAGGTATAAACTTCGCTAGAGTTTATGATAAGCTTACCCGTGATGACCTCGTTCGGGTTCCTTACTTTTTGGGAGGTCACGACAAACGCTCTCCCTTGCACTACTGGCTTTGACTTAGGCTAGATGACCTTCTCTTCCAAAATTATAACATGCTTTGGATGGCATCGCGCAGTTTGGAATGATGTGCCCCTCCCCCCCGCATTTGAAGCATATGATAGGTGGTCATTTTTCTTCCTTAACAACGGGTGCTGGTGCTGACGTCTTTCCATCATTGTTGAATCTCCTTTTCTTGAAATGTCCATTCTTATTGTTTTGGCCATGATTACCCATCAAGTGGTTACCATTTCGCATGTTGATTCCCTCCACGCTTATTGTCACCGCTTCGATGACTGCTATCACTAGTATTATCATTTTTTCGGCTGCTCTCTTTTGGTTGGGTTGACTCATTACCGTGCTCCAATAACTGAGCCCTATTAACAACATCTGAATACAAACACAGTTTATGAGAGATAAGATATTGACATATCTCGGGTTTCAAACCTCTTAGAAACATTCACGTCATTCTCTCCTCATTATCAACCAAATGGGACGCAAACCGGGACAACTCGGCAAACTTGGCTTCGTACTGCGACCCGGTCATGTTGTTTTGCTCCATCTTGATGAACTTTTCCTCTTTCATGTGACGAATACTTTTGGGAAAGTACTTGTCGTTGAACAATTCTTGGAACTTCTCCCAAGTTATCTTCGGTGCAGCAGGTTGAGTACGTTTTACAAATTCCCACAAGTAATCTGCCTCTACACGTAACATGAAGGTGGCAAAGGGAACCTTTTGCTCCTTGGAGCATCCCAAGACATCAAATATCTTGCAGATCTGCTTTATCCATGTCTCCACCTTGAGTGGTTTTGGCTCTCCAAAAAACTCTGGTGGTCCCAGTTCTTGAAGCTGCTAGTGATGTGACCGTCAGGAGAGGCGCCCGGTGTTTCCACCCTGCATTTTGTATGAGAAAGTGCTCTTGCACGATGTTTCATGAATTTCATAAAGCCCTCGAACATTCCATCGTTCATCATCTGGTCGGTGTTGTTGTTTGCACGAGGATTATCGCCTTCGATGCACATTATCCCGATTATTGATGCGTGGAAACTCAGCGATCTCTCGTGCTCCATTGCTAATCTCAACATTCTCGGATGCCATTTTCAAATCACGCCACAAAACAAGGGTTAATTAACATATCACATATTATCCCTATACTCGATGACCAATTAAATACCAAATAAATTTAGGTAGGTCATACTAGTGAAGGAATTCCCCGTCTCTCCCCTCCTAGTTCTTGTCTCACATCTCAGCCAGGGATCATATCCCTAAGCTTTGATACCAACTATGATGCCCCCAAAATAGGAATACATCACCCATCTTGAGTAGCCAAATACATGTTACCAAATTCAAATACAACTTAATTATACAACAGTCGTGTAAAATACGACAAAACATCTGCTGTGAGTTTTAATACAAATATTATCATCTAGACAATATCCACACTCAATTGAGTCCTCATTACATTTATTATCACACTATTTACTAGAATAGTGAGGACTACTAATGCTATTATCTGGACCGTCACTCCGTTCCTTGACTAGTCCGTGCTACGTTCTCATTTCCTAAAGAGAACAATGAAAGTAAAAGGGTGAGCTCAACTAGCCCAGTAAGAAATATTATGAATAAGATAATACAGAATAAATTATTGTTAGCCTTCAACAGTGTTAAACTGATACAATATAACAAACATCAACTTTAACTACAGCGGAACAAGCAATCCATTAAAAGAGTCAAGTAGAGAATAAAATCTACTATGTTTTATTGTTTAAAAGGTTTTTCATCACTTTTATCGCTGGGACTCAGCTTAATAAATAATCCACATCATCCACCTTTTTCACGCCGGGATATTCATTAGTATCACAACCATAAATTATCCATGCACTACGGACCAAGGATATTCGTGTATTCATCAATGGTCATGATCATGCCAACAACTGTCCATCAATGCACTATGGGCCAGTGAGGACTTTTATCATATCATTTGTAACATTACGGTCATGATTATACCGATTAATCCCTGGTAATAATCATACCAAGTCCATCTATGCACTACAGGCCACAAATGACTTTCAACATAATATAAACATGAGGATGATGACAATGATATAAGAATTCAATAAAACAAGTTCAAGAATTAATTTATCCAGGAACTAATAACGTCCAAATTGTCAACATGATACTTCTCTGTAGAGTAAATTCAAGAATGCTCAGAAGAATATTTTCATGAAAAGATAATGGATAAAATGCAAATATCAAGTATATTCCACTAATTTCATGGAGTATAGAAGTCAAAACTTTAACCAACTGAGTATAATAAAGAATGGAATAACAAAAGAAATCATCAGGCATGCGATAGACCACACAGACAAGTTATTCCAACAGAATAATAAATAACAGAACCAAGTTATGCGTAAACGCACAGACATGATATTCCAACAGAATAATAAATAACAGAACCATGTCAGGCGAAATTCGCACCGACAGATTATTCCAACAGAATAATAAATAACGGAACCAGGTCATGCATAAATGCACAGATAGGATGTTCCAACAGAATAATAAAGAATGGAATAACAGAAGAATTTCATCATGTATGCGGTACTTCGTATAGATAGGTTATCCCAATATAATGATAAAGAATGGAATAACAGAGGAATTTCACTAAGTATAGGGTAGACCGCGTATACAGGTTATTCCAACAGAATAATAAAAAAAATGGAATAACAGAAGTTCTCTTCATGAATACGAAAGAAATAATACCCCTTACCTTAGAACAAACTTGATATAGGAGTAGTGAAGTAGCAGAATATTTTTCTTCTTTCTCTCTATAGTTTTTTTCTCTAGAGTTTCAAATTGAATTAAGTAAGAAATAATGAAGGAATGAGCTTCTATTTATAGGAGAATGGGTGAATAGTAACTAATTCCTGAACGGTCCAGATTGATTTACTTTTAAACGGATGGTCCAGATTGGTTTACTATAAAATATTCTAATAAAACAAAATCTTTTAAATAAAATATAATATATTCTATTTATAATCTAATAAAGCGAATAACTTTATAAAAGTATTACTTTTTATATAAAAAGATTTTACTATGCAAACACTATGCAGTGATATTTATGCACAATAAAATATAATATATTCTATTTATAGTCTAATAAAGCGAATAACTTTATAAAAAGTATTCATTTTATATAAAAAGATTTTACTATGCAAAACACTATGTATAATAGAATATAATATATTCTATTTATAGTCTAATAAAATGAATAACTTTATAAAAGTATTACATTTTTATATAAAAGCTTTTCTATTTTATTACATTAAAAATACTAATAAAACAAAACTTCATCATCATTATTATAATTCACACTATTAATCGACCGAAGTCGTTCCCAGAAAAGAGGGAGCTTCCCAATAAGGATTTGTCCCTATTGGCGCGCAATTAGGTGACCAAACTTCTCATTGGCAAAACTTCTAGACATAGTTAATATTGCAAATAATAATATTAATAACTTCGTCGTCTCAATTATTGATTTAATAATATATAAAATATCGACAATAATTCATTCAATTAACGTGAGATACTATGCAACAATTACTCAAGCAATAATTGAACAAAACTGAGTGACTTCTCACGTAAACATCAATAATCAATACCGTGTGCCACTATGCAACGCGTATTCCTGTACTTTTAACACCGGGTGTTTCAATAGTTAACGATAAAACTTCTGTCGTTATTTTCATAAAATATTTTTGTCATTTTCTCAATCCGACAATAATTCCGTTGTGGGGTCCACCAATGATTGTGCCATCGTACGAATATTCCCTGTTAAAATGAATATTCCCCGACCAATCGAATATTATATAACAACTTGCGTACTTTGCAAAATTTATAACTATTACCCACAACTATAACATTATATCAAATTCATTCCATAATATTCAAAAATGATAATTATAGAAAATTCATCCTTATTCATAAAAGTTGGGGTCTTATATATATATATATATATATATATATATATATATATATATATATATATATAAAAAGCGGTATAAAAGGGATAATAGTTATGCATTCACCTTTGAAGTATGATTAACTTTTGAAAAATAAATTTATGATTTGTGTGGCCACCAATTGTGTGTGTGTGTGTGTGTGTGTGTGTATATATATATATATATATATATATATATATATATATATATATATATAATTTGCTCCAAAACACGGACTCAGCGCGAATCACATAAAATAGGCTTTGCGTTTTTCATAAAAACAGGTCTTATGTTTTTCATAAAAACAAATAATTTTATACAACAAATTATGCCCCATAATTTATTCTAAATACATATCGATACATATATGGTATCAAAACAATTAATAATTAGCATAAAGTTTGGCTCTGATACCACCGTAAGGTTTTGTGAAAATCAAATTAGCAATCAAATTGTAAAAATAGCGGAAGCAAAGTAAAATCAGATTCTAAAATTTTTTACAAACCAATTACTCGGATCATCCTTTATGCATATTATTAATTAAAACGAAGAACAAGAAGTTATGGAATCATAACCTTGTAGATACGAGCTTCCACAAGTACGAGTTCAACTCTTACTTCTCTGTAATCTCCTAGAATCTCCGGGCAGATTCCTTCCTTTGATCAATGTTAGCCACCCAAGTGTATGACCTCTAGAGGTGATCCACCAAGGAAGAAGAATTTTCAAGAAGAAGAGTGTATTGACTCAAACCCTAGTTTTTCCTATTTCTATAGAAAAAGGAAGAGTACTCTCCAACAATTGAAATCACGTATATTTGATGTCTGATATAAGACTCCTTTTATAAAGATATCAGGTAACCCTATTTAATTAAAATAAGATATTATTTATTTAATTAAACTCCTTTAATTAATTGGGCTCCCTAATCTTATTAGGGATAATTAATTAAACTACTTTAACTAATTTTCTCTCCTAGTCCTATTAAGAATAAATGAGAGTACTTATATTCAATTAATTCCTAAACTCATCTAAATAATAATAATAATAATTTTAATAATATTAATAAGACTCCTCTTCTTAATTTATATTAAATATTTCTAAAATATTAAATAATAAATATTAAGTTATTTAATTTATTATATCACCATAGATTAAATTAAATATACTTAACATATTATTACGATTATGTCATTAACTTCTTAAATAATTATTCTTCCTTTTATGGTGCGACCCTTTAGGTTCTCCATATTAAATCAGTTGTGAATAAATTAATTAGAACAATTTTAATCTTATTTAAATAAATAAATTAAACTATTAATTTATTTAAATAAATAATATTTATTCTATAATAAGGATAAGCCTCTTTAGCGATTAACGACTTTCTAGATAATATAGATTTCAACATTAATCATAAAAGAACCTTTGAGTAAATAGTTACTGTACAATTTAATCCTTCCACCAAACAATGTCCCAATTAAATATAAGACATGAAATTACTGTCAAGTCTTATTTTATTTAATTATATGTATTTCGATTCCTAAATGCATAACTCCTAATGAATGTAAATTAGAAGCTACTTTCTAATTTTATTCCACCTTGGCCAAGGATTCCTGGGTTGTCATTTATCGAATCACATAGGACATTTCTCTTCTTTTACTAGAAGTGGTAGATTCTTTATTGATCATTCATTATCTTCATATATAACTTATTACACCCAAGCATACCCTTTGATATACTCTTAGAGTCTTAAGGAAAAAGTCAAAGTGTAATTCATTATATATAAGATACTATGATAATCTCAAGTCTAATGATCATTTGTACTACTATCACTACATAAATTTCTATTGACAGACAAGTAAAACTCCATTTGGTATTCCTTAGCTAGTCATGTTCAGTGAACTTATTCTCCAATAAGCACATGGATACTTGCTTTAGTGTCTCCACATAAATGATCATGAGATCAATCATTCTCATCCAATGAGCAAGCAACATATATATTAATCTATCTGGATTCACTAATCCCCTTTTTAGTAATCCATTGATTGAGAACACTTTAGTTTTAAGCTATTGTTGGGTAAAATCTAATTACGCACAACACGAAAGTATACGTGGTCAACAAGTAATATAGAAGTAAGTAGAGTATCGTTCCCACAGAGATTAGCAAGAAATTAACCCTCACAGCTATCAGCTTTCTATTAATCCAAATTTTATTAAACTATCCAAATTATGAATTATAATTATAAATACTAAATATATTAAAATACTAAAATTACCAAACAATCAACAAACCCTAAAAACTAAAATTTTCAAACAAATATTGGAGAATTAGGCTTACAACTTCACTCCAGGTATCACTCTTGTAAGACCCCAAATTTTATGAATTGAAAGTATTCATTTTTCTTATAATTATTATTTAGTAAATAGTTAAATTGATAAAAGGTTAAAGTTAAGGGTGATATGTGAAAATTTTGAAAAGTATGCAAGTTGCCATAAAATATTCGATTGGTCATGGAATATTCGTTTTAACAAGGAATATTCGTACGACGATACAATCATTAATGGACCCCACAACGAAAGTATTGTCAGAGTTAGAAAACAACATAAATATCTTTTTATAAAAATAACGACAGAAGTTTTATCCTTAAACTGTTGAAATACCCAATGGTAAAAGTACAGTAATACGCGTGGTTGCATAGTATCTTTGATTATTGATGCTTACATGAGAAGTCACTTAGTTTTACTCAATTATTGCTACAGTAATTGTTGCATAATATCTCTCATATTATTGATTCAATTATTGTCACAGTATCATCTACATAATATTTTATATTATTAAATCAATAATTGAAATGACAAAGTTATTCATATTATTATTTACATTATTGACGATGTCTAGAAAGTTCTATCAAGGAAAGGGGTTTGGTCACCTAATTCTTACGTAATAGGGAGAAATCCTTATCGGAATGCCCCCTCTTTCACGGGAATGATCACGGTTGTTAAATCGTGAGTTATACTATTAATGATGAATAAGTTCGTGTTGATTAAAGATGAAATTGATATTTTCATTGTGTTGGGATTATTAGTGTTAGTGGAATTCGACATTTATTTCGATAATAATTGATTTCTGAAGGTTAAATTGACCAATCGGGTTATTAATCGGATAAATGAGCAATTAATTGCTATTAGTTCACATGCATATAACTATGATTCACATGCACGCACTATTGATTAACATGCATGTACTATTAGGGTAGGTGGTGCAAGTTTGATAATATTTATAGGACTAAATTAAAAATGAAGGAAAAGATGAAGGTACTATAATATAATAATTTGAGCCCTTAATCGTGCAATTATCGTAACTATGTTTTCCTATAAATAGAAGCTCATTCTTCTTTTATTCTCACCAATTCATTAAGACTCACAAGAACAATTTTAGAGAGAAAAGCTATAGAAAGAGAAGCTATAGAGAGAAAGAAGAAGAGTAGTCTGCTACTTCACTATTGCAGTATCCAGCCTTCTACTAAGGTAAGGGATGTTATTTATTTTTTATTCGTAAGGGGTATTATTTCTTTCGTATTCGTAAGGGATATTATTTTGTTCAGTATTTGTAAGAAATAATATTTTCTTTCATACTTTGTAGTATGTGAGTAATATTATTTTGTTTCATATTCCTAATTCTACACTCATTCTGTTAAAATATTGCTTTTATACTCTGTGACATTAGTAGAATATCCTTAATATTTGCACTTCATCTAGTATCTTTTCATGAAAATATTATTCTGAGTATTCTTGATAATTATTGATCTTTTCATGCCGGGATACTATTCACGAGATACTATTCATAAAGTACTGTTCACGGGGTACTATTCACAAAGTACTATTCATGGGTACTATTCATAAAATACTATTCCTAGGTACTATTCATAAAGTAATATTCACGAGTACTATTTATGAATTACTATTCATGGGGTACTATTCACTCGAGTACTACTCACCCGGAGTACTATTCATGACAAAAATTGATTTCTTTCCGGACCAAATCATTTTTGATATAATATTATTCTTGAATTTTACTCCACAAAGTAGTATCATGTTGACAATTTTGATATTATTGAATTCTGGATAAATTAAATTATAAATCTTTAAAATTTATCCTTGCATTCATTTAATTGAATTCTTATATCATTGTCATCATCATCATGCTTATATTGTGATGAAAGTCATCTGAGGCTTACGTGCATAGATGGACTATTGGTTGGTATGATTATGACATGGATTATTCGGTATAATCATGACCGTAATGTTACAAATGATGTGGTTAAAGTCCTCATTGGCCTGTAGTGCATTGATGGACAGATGTTGGTACGATCTTAACCATGCGTTCTCTTCGGCCAAGGGTGCAAAGATGAATTGTTGTTTGGCATGATCATGACCATTTTTGAAAACACGAATATCCTTGGCCCGTAGTGCATGGATAATTCGTGGTCATGATACTAATGAAAATCCTTGGCCTGTAGTGTATGGATAATTCTGTGATGTGGATTATTTATTAAGCTGACTCTCAACAATAAAATTGATGGTAAACTTTTAAATCATAAAAGATAGTAGATATCATTCTCTACTTGACTCTTCTAATGTATTGCTTATTCCGCTGCAGTTGTTGATCTAAAACTTGTTGTCTATTGTATTCTATCAGTTGTTATACTGTTAAAGGCTAAGGAGAATTTATTCTGCATTATCTTAGTCATAATATTTCTTACTAGACTAGTTGAGCTCACCCTTTTCTTTCACTGTTCTCTTTAGGAATTGAGAATATAGCTGGGACAAGTCGGGGAATGGAGTGATGGTCCAGGATAAGTGACTATAATAGTCCTCATTATTCTATGAAATAAGGTGATAATAATTGTAATGAGGACTCCGTTGAGTGTGGATATTTTCTAGAAGACAATATTCGTGTTAAAACTCTTAGCTATGTTTTGTCGTATTTTACACGACAGTTGTATAAAAGAAGTTTGTAGTTATATTATGTACCATGTATTTGGTGACCCAAGATGTGTGATGTATACCTATTTTGGGGGTGCCACAGTTGGTATCAAAGCTTAGGGATATGATCCCTGGCTGAGATGTGAGATTAAAACTAGGAGGGGAGAGACGGGTTAATCCTTCGCTAGTATGACCTACCTAAGTTTATTTGTTATTTAATTGGTCGGTCAAAGTATAGGGATAATATGTGGCATGCCAATTAACCCTTGTTTTGTGACATTGTTTGAGAATGGCATCTGAAAATGTTAAGATAAACAATGAAGCACATGAGACCGTTGAGTCACCGAAGATCAATAACCAGGATAATGTGCATCAGGAAGGTAATAATCCTCGTGTAAACAACAACACCGACCAAATGACAAGCGATGGTATATTTAGGAACTTTTTAGAATTCATGCAACACCAAACGAGAGAGACTCCTATTCAAAATACAGGTGGAAACACTGGCAACTCTCGGCTGGTCACTGCTAAGCAATTCAAGGAGTTGGGAACACCGGAGTTTTTGGGAAAGCCAGAAACACTTAAGGCAGAGATGTGGATTAAGCAGATCACAAGGATATTTGATGTCTTGGAATGCTCAGAGGAGCAAAAAGATTCCTTCACCACCTTTATGTTGCGTGAAGAAGCAGATTATTGGTGGGAATCTATAAAACGTACTTATCTTTCCGTACTAAAGATGTCTTGGGAGAAGTTCCAAGAATTGTTCAACGATAAGTACTTTCCTGAAAGTATTCGTCACATGAAGTAGGTAGAATTCATCAAGCTGGAGCAAAACAATATGACCGTATCGCAATACGAGGCTAGGTTTGCCGAGTTATCCCGGTTTGTATCCCATTTGGTAGATAATGAGGAGCGAATGACGCGAATGTATCTGCGAGGTTTGAAACCCGAATTACGTCAATACCTCATTTCTCACAAACTTTGTTTATATTCAGATGTTGTGAATAGGGATCAATACGATAATAATCGTCCAGGATAAGTGACTATAGTAGTCCTCACTATTCTATGAAATAGTGTGATAATAATTGTAATGAGGACTCCGTTGAGTGTGAATATTGTCTAGAAGATAATATTCGTGTTAAAACTCTCAGCTATGTTTTGTCGTATTTTACACGACAGTTGTATAAAAGAAGCTTGTAATTGTATTATATACCATGTATTTGGCCACTCAAGATGGGTGATGTATACCTATTTTGGGGGATGCCACAACTCTGATTATTACCCTTTATTCTAGTATAATTCACTATCATAGTTTATTAATCAAGAACACTCAAGTAAAACTAACCATCTCTCAATGCACTAATACTGTATTAACTTAAATCCACAAATTAGATAGAACTAAGTTAAACACCTTAATTAACTAACTCACTATATTTCTATGTGAATTACAATCAAAGAAGGTTTAAGTTCAAGTTCTCTATCCGATTACATGCGATGCTAGGCATATCTCTACCCTGACATAAATCAAGCTTCTATTCAATTATAGAAATCAAGAACACACGCTATATTGACTAAGTTTAGACTTATATTTCCTCTCTCAAATCCATAAATGTCCACATAGAATTGGTGATCAAGCAATCCATAGTTTCAAGCACAAATCAATATAGATAAACTGAAAGATAGTTTATTAAACTGAGAATCAAAGATTACATAATCATCGTTCCACCCAAAGATCCGTTATAAGCCTAAAAAGTAATTTAGTTCATCATCGATGAATTAAAAACTAAATTAATTAAAGTAAACATCATCCCAATTACAAATATTAAACTAAAGAAAAAGAATGAATCCAGAACCATCCTTCTCTCTAGCCTCTATCTGCAATTATCGTGAAATTCCTTCAAAATCTTCCTCTAATGCTCTTGCTTCAAATTAGCTTCAATAGATGTTAATTGCTTGTCTGATGATTCAATCTTGTTGTTTGTTGTTATATTATATGCCAAAACACGCATTCTGACTCTACTTCCATGCATAACTAAGTTACATGCCATTCCAAACACTTGCCTCCTTATTTTTTGCAGTAGTTCTAAAGGATCAGGACATTGGATTCCCGTACCCAGCCCCGGTAGGGGTTTTTCTTAGTAAAATCCTGCCCCGGTGGGCTACCTTTCAATTTTCAGATCAACAACCCCCTCCCCCCGGCGGGGGTTTTGTATATAGAAAGCCTACCTCGGTGGGGGTCCTTTCTGCTAATTGTCCTGTTTTGCTCCTAATCTTGCCAATTTTGGCCAAAATTTTGCCCTTTAAGTCCAATTGCCACTCTACCACACCTAAACACAAAAATACATTAAACAAGTAAAAACAAAACATAAAAATAAAGAATTAACACAGTTTAAGATTGAATTAGAGGTCGATTCATAGGTATAAAACTCACTCATCAAACTCCCCCAAACCTTAACACGTGTTAGTCCTCGAGCACGAAACAAAAAAAAATTATATACAAGGCCATGCAATGAGATATAATGCATCTAATCTATATGCCTACGAATCCAGCAGTCATCATAGAATCAAATTTATTCAACCGCCTCAGAGAAATCAAGCAAACTTAACAATACTTCATATCAAAACTAATTAATAATTTCCATTACTCATCAAATCTTGAACTGTTATTACTGGTATAGTGTGTGTGTGTTCAACATCATGCTAACTGATGCAAATTCAACTTTAATACATAACAAGTCTCTTAGATGGCATTATACAGTGATGATTCAATCTTGTTGTTTGTTGTTATATTATATGCCAAAACACGCATTCTGACTTTACTTCCATGCATAACTAAGTTCCATGCCATTCCAAACACTTGCCTCCACGTTTCTTGCAGTAGTTCAAAAGGATCAAGACCTTTGGATTCCGCACTCCCCAACCGGTGGGCTAACTTTACTTTTAGGATCGGCATACGCTCGCCTCGACGGGGTTTTGTATATAAAGCACGCTTACGGTGGGGGTCCTTTTTGTTAATTGTCCTGTTTTGCTCCTAATCTTGCCAATTTTTGCCATGATTTTGCCCTTTGAGTCTAATTGCCACTCTACCACACCTAAACACAAAACAACATTAAACAAGTAAAAACGAAACATTAAAATAAAGAATTAACACGTTTTAAGATTGAATTAGAGGCTGATTCATAGGTATAAAACCCATTCATCAAACTCCCCCAAACTTAAACACGTGCTAGTCCTCGAGCACAAAACTAAACAAAATTATATACAATGCCATGCAATGAGATATAATGCATCTAATCTATATGCCTATGAATCCAACAGTTGTCATAGAATCAAATTTATTTAACCGGCCTCAGAGAAATCAAGCAAACTTAACAATACTTCATATCAAAACTAATCAATAATTTCCATTACTCATCAAATCTTGAACTATTATTACTGGTATAATGTGTGTGTGTGTTCAACATCCATGCTAACTGATGCAAATTCAACTTTAATACATAACAAGTCTCTTAGAAGGCATTATACAGTGTAAACTCAAGAATTTCAAAAACAAACACGATCCAACTAAAATCAAACAATTACCACTATTAAGGGTCTAAATAGGGTACTTATGCTTTATTTTTCAATCACGGGGGCTTTTTTCTCTTATTTCCCATTTTTTTTCTTAGATAGTGAGTGCGTTTTATGTTTCTCCTCACACCTGTGTTTATGGGGAGTGCGTTTTACGCTCCTTCTCGACCCACCACAAGATTTAATTATTCATCTTGGGAAGGTTCCCCTTTTTAGTTATAAGAAGCTTATATACCCCACTTTTCCCCAAAACTTATGTTCTTTCCTAACTCTTCACCTTCACTGCCTATCCTTGTCAGTCTTTCATTTAAACTAGTGTTATCCTTTAGAGAATCCTTATGTATAAATTTAAAATAAATCAGTCCACATAGGTGTTATTATGTGCTACCCTTATTACACCAATTTCAAACAAGCAAAAGGTCCAATTCATAACAGAAAATTACATCAAAGTTCTAATATTTGGTACTGTACTTGTCAACTTAATCCCAATCTCATCATTGGCCATCATAAAATGAACTATATCAAACCGCTAGACATATGCAATATAACGTAATACTTAACTAATATCTTTTTTATATATATGCGATGAACATAACATGATTGACTATTAATAAAACTATTTACAAACCTAAGCTCCTATGCAACTAAAATACTACATGAATGAAAACATTTAATAATCCTAAAATTAAACATGAACTAACATATGCAAATCTAACTAATGAAATTAAACATGCAAACATGACATTTAAACTAACTCCCCCAAACATGAAAATTACAATGTCATCATTGTAAAGATAAAGTAATAAATGTGTGAGGACTTCTTTGTAATCGCCTAAGCTTGGGGTGGTGGTGGCTATTGTTCGTCATATGAATCACTGGGTGGAAACCATGGCATCAGGGCTGGCTGCTATTATGGAAACTGTGCGTTGGGGTTGAAACTTTGGAGCATTGCATTCAACAAGGCAAAAGACATATTCATGGCCTCGAACATATAATCCTGTCTCGCCGCGAGTCTCCTCATTTGTCTTTGAGTTTCTTTATTGTATCCATTGATTTATCGCTGGAGGTTTTGGAACTGAGGTTTAGATATAGCTTCAGGTTATGGTATCTCCTCCACTCCTTGCTCTCACATCGTCTCATCTCCATGGAACTCGTCGTCATCCGAGGTGTCTTCAGCTTTAGCCTCATCCTCCGAGGCTGTTGGAAATATGAACCTGACTCCTCTAGGGTAAGACTCGCCCCCAGGCCACACCGAATACTGCACAATCATCCTCATGTCTAACATCTGAAGCGACATCTGGGTTGTCTCATCATCGGACCATCTTACTCACGCCTGTCTACACAACCCACAAATGAGCGATGGGTGTGGCAAGCTACCAAAGAATGGTCCTCACAGGCATCTTCGGATAGAAAAACTAATTATAGCACCCACATCGATGAGAAAATCTTGGACAATGGCATATAAAAGCAATCCCTTCTCCTTGGGCACATCTGACGTGTGTGTAGATGGAAACAACTTGGCGCACACGAACGCGTACCATATCTTTCCATACCGGCTGATATTCGTACTGTGAAAGATAGTGCTCCCTTTTTGGCCCTTGATCCATGTGGTACTCGGCCTTATAATTTTTGTCAAAATAGCCTCGTAGTCGGGATCATGGTCACATAAGTAAGCATACTGGAACTCTATAGGAACTCGTAATTGATAGTACGTGTTGATGGCATCGACACTGAAAGAAACTTGATTGCCCCGAACAAATGAAGTGAATGGGGCCTTATCCTCTGCGTTGGCATAAAAGTCTTTGACCACATTCATACTCACTGCCTCCGGTTCTGCCATGAACTTATTCCATCCTTTCTCATAAATTTGTTGCATCATTTCGCCATAGACATGTTTAGGTGCCAACCCCCTCTCTGGTGTGAGTGCCTTTGTTACAAGGTAGTCGTAACGGTTGACGGCGGCAGCACTTATGAATTTACGCCTGTCAAAGGTCCTTGTTTGTGGTGTGGACCCTGAACTTTATCCACATTGTCTCTTTGATGCCGGTTTAGGTGCCATTGGAATTAGAATTTGTGAGCTTCAACAAAAATTCCCCCAAACTTCACTCAAGCAATCCGTTAAACACTTGGCGTGCTAGACTTGCAATACCCCCAAACTTATGATTTTGCTTCAACTATGGTGATAAGTTTTGAGAAATTGTAAGGAAAATTACTCACTCTCAATATATCCCCAAGTGGTTGATTATCCCTTCCCTTTGTGCTGTGAAAATTTGCTCAAGAAGAACCCTAACCTTACACTACTGAATTGGTGTGAGTTTATGTGTTTAGATTGTGTTGTGAGGGTATGAATTTATAGAGAGGAGGTAATGTAGGGAGTTGTGGGTTGAAGAAGTGGGCAAGTGGTTTAATGGAGTGGGGAGATGGGGATTAAGTAGCTAAATCGTGGGGCAAGAGTGTATAGGAGTAGTGGGGTTTTAGTTGGGGTAGTAAGAAGTTTAAATGGAAGAGTGGTGAAGATGGCTTGCAAGCTCTGTAACTGCTGAATCTTAGCTCTTCATATTCCGTACCCCCGCCTCGGCGGGCATGCATTCTATTTTGAGAGTTGAGACCCTCGCATTTGATGTGGTTTTTACAGTCAAATAGTGCGCCTCAATTGGGGCTGTGTCCGCTACTTCACTTGAATTTTCCCATTCCTTTTATCCTTAACATAACCATGAGTTTTTTATTTACCTGAAACAACATTAAACATGAATATAAGTTAATATTGAGCAAATTAAGCATGGAAGATAAGATTATCTAAAAAAATATAATTTAACTAACTACTTAATGAACTTATTCTATACTAATTATTATTCTAAACTACAATTTGACTGGCATGAATAAAAATACTGAGAATAAAAGTAAAATTGGGTTGCCTCTCAACTAGCACTAGATTTTAAGTTTTTCAGCCTGATTACTCCCTGTTTATGGTGCGTCGGCAAGTGTGATTATGATGACATCCGTGTTGGATTCGCCACCCAAATAATGTTTCAAATGCTGACCATTGACTTTAAACGTCTCCAATGGATTCCTACTATACAATTCAACGGCGCCATGTGGGAAAACCTTTTTGATAGCAAATGGACCCAACCTCCTCGATTTTAGCTTTCTTGGGAACAACCGCAATATTTAGTTGAACAATGGTACTGATTGCCCCGATTTGAACTTTCTCTACAAGATTTTCTGGTCATGCCATTTCTTGACCTTTTCTTTATATAACTTCGAGTTCTCATAGGATTGAAGTCTGAATTCATTGAGTTCAATCAATTGAAGTAGCCTCTTTTCACCTACTGCTGCTTGATCAAAGTTGAGCTTCTAAATTGCCCAATAGGCTTTATGTTGTAACTCCACCGGTAGGTGACATGCTTTCCCATAAACCAACTGATATGGTGACATCCCAATTGGCGTCTTGTAAGCTGTCCTGTAAGCCCGTAATGCATCATCCAATTTGAGAGACCAGTCTTTTTTGTTCAGGTTTACCACCTTCTCTAAGATTTTCTTCACCTCCCTATTTGAAACCTCAGTTTCCCACTTGTTTGGGGTGATATGTTGTAGCTAACTTATGGTTGACCCCATATTGTGCCAAAAGAGCTGTAAACGATCTATTGCAGAAGTGACTACCCTCATCACTTATAATAGCTCTTGGCGTGCCAAATCATGTAAAAATATTCTTGTGCAAGAACTTAAGAATCACTTTGGCATCCTTTGTGGGGAGTGCTACGACTTTAACCCATTTCGATACATAGTTAACTTTAAGCAAGATGTACTGATTATTGAACGATGATGGGAATGGCCCCATAAAATTCATGCCCCATACATCAAAAATTTCAACTTCCAAGATAGTTTGTAGTGGCATCTCATTCCTCTTTGATATGTTACCCACTCTTTGACATTTGTCATAACTTTTAACGAACTGGTGGGCATCCTTAAATATTATAGGCCAATAGAACCCTGCTTGGAGCACTTTTACTGGTGTTCTCTCACTTCTATAATGTCCCCCGTATGCAGATGAATGTCACTCGTGTAGTATATTATTTACTTCACTATATGGCATGCATCGATGAATCACTTTATCTATACACTTTTTGAATAAATATGGCTCGTCCCACATGTACCACTTGACGTCATGTAGGAACTTCTTCTTTTGTTGTCGTGTAAAATCATTTGGAAGGATGTTGCTCACCAAATAATTGGAAAAATCTACATACCATGGAAATTCTGCATTGACCCCAAATAGCTGCTCATCCGCGAATGACTCGTTGATTAAACATTTATCTGCCCCGTCTTTGTCTTGATTTTCTAATCTTAAAAGATTGTCTGCAACTTGATTCTCTGTCCCCTTTCTATATTTTATTTCCAAATTAAATTCCTGTAGGAGGAGTATCCATCTGATAAGTCATGGCTTAGCATCCTTCTTCGAGATTAAATACCGAATGGCCGAGTGATCTGTATAAACCACCACCTTTGTCGCAATCAAATATGCCCTGAATTTGTCAAAGGCATATACTACTACAAGTATCTCCTTTTCTATAGTTGTGTAATTCATTTGGGTCTTCGTAAGTGTCTTACTTGTATAGTATATGGCGTGGAATATCTTCTCTCGGTGTTAACCCAAAACATCCCCTACCGCATAGTCACTTTCATCACACATCAACTTGAAAGGCATATTCCAATCCTGTGCGACAATAACTGGTGCTGTAGTCAACTTTTTCTTTAATAACTCAAATGCTGACTTACAATCCTCATCAAACTTGAAAACTATGTCTTTCTCTAAGAAACTGCACAATGGTTTCGCAATCTTAGAGAAATCTTTAATGAACCTTCAAGAGAATCCTGCATGTCCCAGAAAGCTGCGAATTCCCTTGACTGTGGTCGGCGATGGAAGATTTTAAATTGTTACCCACTTCGCTCTATCAACCTCTAAGCCCTTCGTAGAGACCTTGTGCCCCAACATTATTCCTTCTTCAACCATGAAGTGGCACTTCTCCCAGTTAAAAACCAAATTTGTCTCCACGTATTGCTTTAAAACCATCACCAAATTCTCTAAAAAAATATCAAAATTATCTCCATAGACAGAGAAGTCGTCCATGAAGACTTCCACATTCTTTTCCATCATGTATGAGAAGAAAGCCATCATACACCGTTGGAAGGTTGCAGGTGCATTACACAAGCCAAAAGACATTCTCCTGAATGCAAAAGTGTCGTGTGGGCACGTGAAAGTAGTTTTCTCTTGATCTTCAATAGCAATGACTATCTGATTATACCCTGAATACCCATCCAATAGGCAATAAAATTCGTGTCCCGCTAACCTGTCTAACATCTGGTCGATGAACGATAGAGGAAAGTGGTCCTTGTGGGTTGTCTTATTCAACTTCTTATAGTCCATGCAAACCCTCCAATCAGTCACTATCCTTGTAGGAATTAATTCATTGTCATCATTCTGTACTATGGTCATTCCTCCCTTTTTCGGCACACATTAATTGGACTGACCCACGTACTATCTAAAATTGGGTAGATGATTCCCGCATCCAACCACTTTAGAATTTCTTTCTTCACTACTGCTTTCATGATTGGATTGAGTCGTCTCTGTTGTTCCACTTTTGGCTTTGCATCCTCCTCGAGAAGAATTTTGTTCATGCAGAAGGATGGACTGATTCCCTTGATATCTATAATTGTGCATCCTATAGCCGATTTGTATTCTCTAAGCACTCTTAGCAACTTATTTTCCTGTAATTCACAAGCAATGATAACATGTAAAGTATTATAATTGCCTAAATATGCATACATGAGGTGTTTAAGAAGTGGGCTTAAGCTCAAGTGTAGGTGGCTACTCCAATGAGGGTTTCATCCTTGCTGTGGCTCTTTCCTTTGTGTGTAATGGTTCAAGGGGTGCTTTGAATCTTCTAACACATGGCAAAGAATCCAACATATGCAAATAATCTATAAACTCCGGATCATCCAAATCTTCATCTCCCAATAATGTAGTTTCCAATGGATCATTGACCAAACTCTTTACCATGTCTTCATTAACTATTCGATCAATGACATCCACCCAATAACACTCTTCTTCATCCGTAGGGAACTTCATGGCTTTGAACACATTGAACTTGACTTCCTGATCTTGAACCCTTATAGTTAGTTCACCTTTTTGCACGTTGATGAGAGTCCTACCCGTAGCCAAAAACGTTCTCCCTAGGATGATTGGGATATTTTTATCTTCTTCATAATCCAGAATGATGAAGTCAGCTGGAAATATAAATTTATCCACCTTCACCAGGATGTCTTCCACAATTCCTCTTGGGTACGTGACTGACCTATCTGCCAACTGTAGAGATATATTGGTTGGTTTTAGAGCTGGTAAACCCAATTCAGTGTATAGTGATAACGGTATGAGATTCACACTTTGCCCCAAGTCACATAAACACTTCTGAAATGCCATGTTCCCAATGGTGCACTGAATAGTGAAACCACCCGGATCTTTCAACTTTGGTGGTAATTTCCTTTGTAGTACTGCGCTGTATTCCTCCGTTAATGCCACCATTTTTAAGTCCTCTAACTTCTTTTTCCTTGACAGAATTCCCTTCATAAACTTGGCATAACTAGGCATCTGCTCTAGGGCTTCTGCAAACGAAATATTTATTTGAAGTTTCTTAAAAACTTCAAAATATATGGTGAATTGCTTATCTAATTTTTGTTTCTGAATTCTTTGTTGAAAAGGTGGTGGAGGATACACAACTGGTTCATTATCTGTCTTGCTCTTTTCCACCTATTTTCCTTCATCTTGTTTGTCCTCAACCACTTTTTTTTTACATTCTTTGTTATCATCTCTTGCAGCCAAATTTTTTGTTTTCTTCCCCTCAAGCTGTTTTCCACTTCGTAACATAATTGCTTGACATTGCTCATGATTCCCATTTGGATTTTTCTCTATATCATTGGGTAAAGTTCCTTGAGGCCTATTATTCAATGCAAAAGCTATCTGTCCCATCTGATTTTCTAAATTCTTGATGGCTACTGCTTGTTATTTCATGGCCGCTTCATTGCTCATTATATATTTTGTCAATAACTCTTCTAAATCTATTTTCTTTCTTGATGTTGAACTGGTTGTTGATGTTGATTCTGAAATCCTAGGGGATAAGATGGTCGTGGGGCTTGCTGATGCTGGTTATACTCCACGCAAAATTAAGATGTTTCCTATTCCCCAGATTGTAGGCATTCTGGTACATGTTCTGTGGAATCATGTTGTACAAATTGCACTAAAGCTGGGTTGATTGCACATTGTTCTGTAGGATGTTCACCCGTGTAGAATTCATAAATAACTGCAACCTGCTGAGTTTGTACACCTGACAAAGCATCCACCTTCTTCGATAACGCTGAAATTTGGGCTGCTAATGTCGTCACCCCATCTACCTCTAACACTCCAGCTACCTTAGGTTGTGTCAATCTTGTCGTGGACCACTGGTAGTTGTTAGCCGCCACTGTCTCTATAAACTCATACGCCTCCTCATAACTTTTTGCCATAAAAGCTCCACTCGAAGCTGCATCTATGCTAGTCCTAAGATTCCCTTGTAACCCATTATAGAATGTGTTCATTTGTAGCCATTTAGGTAATCCGTGATGTGGGCACTTTATGAGAAATTCATTATATCTCTCCCATGCCTCATACAATGATTCCCCATGCTGCTTTTCAAACATAGTGATCTCATTCCTCATTTTTGCAGTCTTGGTTGGTGGGAAAAATTTTGCTAGAAATTTTTAAGCGAGGTATTCCCATGTAGTTATTGATCCCAAATGGTAGAGAGTGTAACCAACTCTTCGCCTTGTCCCGTAACATGAATGGGAACAATCGAAGCCTGAATGCGTCATTCGACACCCCATTATACCTAAAAGTGTCACATATCTCCAAAAAGCTAACTAGGTGTTCATTCGGATCATCATTTGTAAATCCCCCAAACTGAACCGAGTTTTGGATCATTTGAATAGTCCCAGGCTTTATCTCAAATGTGTTTATAGCAATCGCTGGCCTGGTGATACTTAACTGAAGCTCAATCACCTTAGGAGTAGCAAAGTCTGTCAATGCTTTCTCGTCTTCGGCAGCCATTACTTCTTCTTTTTATGAATTCTCAAAGTTTTCCCTTGTATCCTTGATCCACTTACTTAGCCTTTGAAACCTTTTCTCAATGTCGTCTTCAAAAGGAAGCAAGTATGGGTTTTTAGACCGAGTTTGCATAAACCAACTTCAAGAACCTGAAATAGAAGAACAAAACAAAAGAAAAAGTGTTTAAGTAAAACTGGACTAATTAAACTGATATTGTAAAATTATTAAAATCTACACTATTCCCCAGCAACGGCGCCAAAAACTTGTTGGGTAAAATCTAATTACACACAAAACGCAAATATACTTGGTTAACAAGTAATATAAGAGTAAGTAGAGTATCGTTCCCACAGAGATTAGCAAGAAATTAACCCTCACAACTATCAGATTCCTATTAATCCAAATTTTATTAAACTATCCAAATTAAGAATTATAATTATAAAAACTAAATATATTAAAATACTAAAATTACCAAACAATCAATAAACCCTAAAAAATGAAATTTTTAAACAAATACTGGAGAATTAGGCTTACAACTTCACTCTAAGTATCACTCTGATTATTACCCTTTATTCCAGTTTAATTCACTATCCTAGTTTATTAATTAAGAACACTCGAGTAGAACTAGCCATCTCTCAATGCACTAATATAGTATTAACTTAAATCCACAAATCAGATAGAACTAAGTTAAACACCTTAATTAACTAACTCACTATATCTCTATGTGAATTACAATCAAAGAAGGTTTAAGTTCAAGTTCTCTATTCGATTACATGCGATACTAGGCATATCTCTACCCTAACATAAATCAAGCTTCCATTCAATTATAGAAATCAAGAACACACGCTATATTGACTAAGTCTAAACTTATATTTCTTCTCTCAAATCCATAAAAGCCCACATAGAATTGGTGATCAAGCAATCCATAGATTCAAGCACAAATCAATATATATAAACTGAAAGATAGATTATTAAACTAAGAATCAAAGATTACATAATCATCGTTGTGACGCCCCCAAAATAGGTTCAATCCACCCAACCTATTCTAAGTCGCCAAATACATGGTAGAGAAACAACTACAACTTCATTAATACAATTGTCGTGCAAAATACGACAACACATAAACTGTAAGTTTAAATACAAATATTGTCTTCTAGACAATATCCACATTCAAATAAAGTCCTCATTACAATTATTAATACACTATTTTACAGAATAGTGAGGACTACTAAAACAACTTCTAGAACAATCATTCCACACCCTGACTAGTTCCCGTTATATTCTCGACTCTTGAGAAGAAAAATGGAACAAAAAGAAAAAGGGTGAGCTCAACTAGCCCAGTAAAGAATATTATGACTAAGATAATGTACAACAAATTATCCTTAGTCTTCAACAGGGAAAAATCTTATAGAATACAATAGACAACAAGTTTTAGATCAACAACTGCAGCGGAAACAATAATTCATTAAAAGAGTTAAGTAGAGAATGAAATCTACTATCATCTATGAATTTAAAAGTCCATCATCAATATTGTGTCCCTGTAACATCAATCAATATATAACTTGAATCAAATAGTTATCTTTGCACTACAGGCCAAAGATATTAATCAGTCGGTCATGTTCATCTCAACACCTGTTCATCTTTGCACTATGAGCCAAAGATATTCATCAAGAAATCATTCATCTTTGCACTACAGGACAAAGATATTCAGTAATATCATCATTTAGGACTGAGGATGATGAAAAATATATTTTAAAGAAAACGAATCCAGTGAGATAAAGGAACAAATATTAAGGATTCGTATTTTAGACAATCCAAGTTCAAAAATACTCCATAATAAACTATTATGGAGCAAAATTCAAAAATGACGATCAAAACATAGATCCAATCAAAGATAGGAACCATAACAGACAATCTTGCACATAGAAAAGAAAATTTAATTTTTCTGCGAATAGTGTCGTATTCGTGAATAGTGCCGTATACATGAATAGTAACTCCAACACTAAAAGGTAGAAATTCCACAAGAAAAAAAAATCACCATGCTTCGTGAATAGTACTCGTGATTAGTAACTCGTGAATAGTAACTCATGAATAGTAACTCTGACATGAAAAGATCAGAATTTCATAAGAAAAATCTTACCAATATTCCGGCATAATGATATTGAAGAAATAGTATCATTTACAAAAAAAATAACATCCCTTGCCTCGAAAAGACAATACTTCTAACTAGAATACTGGATATAGAGTTAAAGAAACTTGCATCGTATAGCAACACTCAAGATATCTAAATACTCACAAAAATACGCTCGATAATATAAAGAGAGAAAACTTCAGTTTCTGGTGTGATTTTTAATTCTAACCTAAGCACCCTATTTATAGGAAAATGCTTAGAACACCAAAGCAGAAAATTTAATAAAATAATAATATTTATAAAAATATTATACGCACAATTTGAAATCTGAATTTGAAAGATATTTTGCAACACACGTGTGGGCTCACCAATCACACAAAACATGTTTTTATCATTTAATGCAACAAAATCAATTCAGACCCAATATTCCGGAACTTCAATAATTCATAATAAATAGCCCTTTATCATAAAAATTCAAATCTTATATCCATTCCATAGGAAATTTAATTCTCTACAACTTTGCAGAATAACGTTTTTCCAAATTCCAAACAGAAATTAACCGAAATCCACATATAGACGATTTTGCAGGCTATAATCAAATTTTAGTCAAAAATAGGGTCCGCCAACACACAAAACATGTGTTAAACATTTTTTGTAACAAAAATACTCCTCCTCATTTATGCATATATCACGCATTCATTGTAAAAATATCACCATTATTATATTATTATAATATAATAATATATTTAAATGAATTATTTTATCAGAAAAGATAAAATATCAATTTTCAACAATTGTCACATTAAAAATTTTCTCCATCTATATCCACATAAAATGAATATTTCTCTTATCATATAAATCAATAATTAATTATTCACAAATAATATTACAGAATCACAATACTGACAACCAGGTCGTTCCTAGGAAAGAAGGGGCTTTCGAATAAGGATTTCTCCTTACTGGCGCGAAATTAGGTGACCAAACCTCTCCTTAGACAGAACTTTCTAGACATTGCCAATAACGCTATATAATAATATGAATTATTGATCTGATAATGGAAAATACTGTGTAGTGACAATTATTGAAACAACAACAATAATATAAAAATATCAACGTAGCAATTATTGAATCAATAAAATAAAATATTGAACAGTAATTACTGTAACAATTATTGAGTAGTGCCTTCTTACGTAAGAATCAATAATTGGTGCAATCTGGTGTGTGCTCTTCGTGTTTAAACCACGAAGAGTATTCCAATAGTATTAATTGTAATAACTACTATAGTTATTTATAAACAACTTATACTTGTCGTTTTCTTCATCCAATCGTTTTCCATTATGGGGCCCACACAATGCTGCGTCGTCGTATGAATATTCCCCGATAGCAAGAATATTCCACGACCAAATGAATATTCCCCGACAACAATGAATATTTTATAACCACTTGCTTATTTGAAATATTTGCGCATTTTACCCATAACTAACCACATTAATCAAAGCAACCCCTTACTATTTCAAAATAATAAATAGAGGAAATTCCATTTTATTAAAAAAAAAATTGGGGTCTTACAACCTCCCTTCCTTATGAAATTTCGTCCTCGAAATTGACGTACGTACTTGGTCTTTCGAAAAGGTGAGGATACCTCGCTTTCATTTTTGATTCCAACTCCCAGGTCATTTCTTCAATAGCATGGTTTGTCCACAAAACCTTGACTTGTGGTATAACCTTTGTGCGTAGGACATGCTCCTTTCTATCCAAGATCTTGACTGGTACTTCCTCGTATGTTAAATCTTCGGTTATCTCATCTGGTTCTAACTCAATAATGTGGTTCGGGTCGTCCACATATTTACGTAACATTGATACGTTAAAAACGTTATGAACACGCAAAATACTTGGTGATAAAATGAGTCTATAGGCCACAGTTCCTATTCGATCAAGGATTTCAAATGGACTAATAAATTGAAGGTTTGAGCTTTCCTCTCATAGTCGATTCTCGCTTTTGAAATAACGACTTCTTACATCTTCTTCTTCATATTCATCAGCTACGGTGTGTAGCTTGAACGGTTTTAACTTTATCAATTAAAGTCAGTTCTACTCATATATCATCACGTGGGTCCCTAGAGTCTTGAACTCTATTTCTATCATTTGTAAGTTATGCGAAATGGGTTTTTGTATTCGACAATATTGCACTCGTACCCGCATACGATCTTCTACTCAACACGTCAACTACCACGTTCACTTTTATAGGATGATATGGTCATAACAGTTGCCGAAATGAGTCTCCTCTTGAGTTCTTCGAAGCTCTTCCACATTCCTTGCTCCATTCAAATTTTGTATCACTATGAGTTAGCTGAGTTAGCGATTTGAGAAAATCTTTCCACGAATCTCCGATAATAACCAACTAAGCCTAGAAAGCTACATATTTCGATTACTGACTTAGGTTGCTCTTAACCGTGACTCATATCCCAATCTTGGATAGCACATCACAATGGCACCTATCAGTTTACTACCACACGAATATGGCATCCCCTACAGAGAGTCTGGCTTCGGTGCATTCCACAAAGGAAGTCACCAGTTAGAGGCTCGGTTATCAACTTCTATAGTTGGGTTTTTAACTCCTGAAGTTCAATAGGAGTCATTCAATATGAGATTTTAGAAATAGGTTTTGTACCGGGTTCAAAGTCGATACAAAATTCAATATCACGCTCTGGGAGTAGGCCAGGAAATTCTTCAGGAAATACGTCAGGAAATTTACTAACAACAGAAATATAATTCAAATCTGACGTATTTTTGTTCAAGTCCATGACATGGGCTAAGAAAGCTTGACATCCATTTTTCAATAAACGAATGGCTTTTTGGCTTGATATGAAAGAGTTTGACTTCAATGGTTTGGTTGCTTGAATTCGAATAACAGGTTGCTTAGGAATATGAAAACTAACAACCTTACGAAAGCAATCAATTTTGGCATGATGAGTAGTTAACCAATCAATTCCTAAAATCACATCAAAAGCAAGTATCTTTAAAGAGATAAGATCAACAGGTAATGTGATGGTGCCAACTTGGATCAAACAAGATTTATAAACAGTAGATGTAATAAAAGTGTCTCCTAACAGAGTCTCCACAGATAGGTCAAAGTCTAATTTCTCCGGAGTTAAGTTTAAACGTTGAGCATAAGCAAGAGAAATAAATGAATGGGTAGCACCGATATCTAGTAAGGTATAAACTTCGCAAGAATTTATGATTAGCTTACCTGTGATCACCTCATTTGGGTTCCTCGCATTTTGACCGATCCACAAACAACGCTCTTCCGTGAGGCTGTTGACTTTGACTTTTCTGGGACAGTCTTTTGAGTCACCATCCCCGCTGGACTTGGTTTCACTACCGTACAATCTCGAGCGATATGTCCTTCCTTTCCACAATTATAGCATACCTTGAACTGTTATGGACAATTTGGGCTAATATGTCCCTCTTTTCTGCATACGACCGGTGGTCGTTCTCCTCCCTTAGAACCGATTCTTTCTTTGGTCTTTGGCATCTTCACATTGTCATTGTTGAATCTCCTCTTTTTAAAATCTCCCCCCCGACTCGCTTCTTCTATTTTCATGGCCATGATTACCACTAGAGTGGTTCGCTCTTGCTCTGTCACCTTTTTTCTTTCCCCATTGGTTATCGTTGCTCGATGATCTAGCATCACCCCAGATGACCACTGGTTATGGTCCCTCGGTTGAACGTACTCGTTATCTCGCTCTAATAATTGAGCCCTATTGACAACATCTGAATATAGAGAAAATTTATGAGAAATGAGATACTGACGTATGTCATATTTTAAACCTCTCAGAAACATCCGCGTCAAACGTTCCTCATTCTCCACCAAATAAGGTGCAAACCTGGATAACTCCGCGAACTTCGCCTCGTACTGGGCCACCGTCATGTTGTTCTGCTCCAGTCTAATAAACTCTACCTCCTTCATATGATGAATACTTTCAGGAAAGTACTTGTCATTAAACAGTTTCTGAAATGTTTCCCAAGACATGCTGAGTGCGGTTGGATGGGTACGCTTCACAGATTCCCACCAGTAATCTGCCTCGTTACGGAACATAAAGGTGGTGAATGGAACCTTATGTTCCTCCGTGCATCCCAAGACGTCGAATATCTTGGTAATTTGCTGTACCCACGTCTCCGGCTTAATCGGATCCGGCTTTCCCCAGAATTCTGGTGGTCCCAACTCTTTGAACTACTTGGCTCTGACAAACCGTGCATTGCTATCATTTCCACCTATATTTTGTACACGAGTTTCCCTCGTCTGATTTTGCATGAACTGCAAAAAGCTTCTAAACATCCCGTTGTTCATCGTTTAATCAGTGGTGTTGTTTACAGAAGGAACATTGTCGTCCTGTTGCACATTCTCCTGATTGGTGAGTAAAGGTGTCTCCACGGTCTCATTTACTCCACTGTTAACATTCTCAGTTGCCATTCTTAAATACTGCCATAAAACAAGGTTTAATTAAACAAATTAACATACCACATAATATCTCTATACTCTGACCAACCAATAAATAAGCTTAGGTAGGACATACTAGCAAAGGATTTACTCGTCTCTCCCCTCCTAGTCCTATTCCCCGATCTCCACCCAACCTATTCTGAGTCGCCAAATCATGGTACAGAAACAACTACAACTTCATTAATACAATTGTCGTGCAAAATACGATAACACATAAACTGTGAGTTTAAATACAAATATTTTCTTCTAGACAATATCCACACTCAAATAAAGTCCTCATTATAATTATTAATACAATATTTTACAGAATAGTGAGGACTACTAAAACAACTTCTAGAACCATCATTCCACACCCCGACTAGTTCCCGTTATATTCTCGCCTCCTGAGAAGAAAAATGGAACAAAAAAAAAGGGTGAGCTCAACTAACCTAGTAAAGAATATTATGACTAAGATAATGTACAACAAATTATCCTTAGTCTTCAACAGGAAAAAATCTTATAGAATACAATAGACAACAAGTTTTAGATCAACAACTGCAGTAGAAACAATAATTCATTAAAAGAGTTAAGTAGAGAATGAAATCTACTATCATCTATGAATTTAAAAGTCCATCATCGATATTTTGTCCATGTAACATCAATCAATATACATCTTGAATCAAATAGTCATCTTTGCACTACAAGCTAAAGATATTAATTAGTCGGTCATGTTCATCTCAACACCTGTTCATCTTTGCACTACGAGCCAAAGATATTCATCAAGAAATCATTTATCTTTGCACTACAGGCCAAAGATATTCAGTAATATCATCATTTAGGACTAAGGATGATGAAAAATATATTTTAAAGAAAACCAATCCAATGAGACAAAAGAATAAATATTAAGGATTCGTATTTTAGACAATCCAAGTTCAAAAATACTCCATAATAAACTATTGTGAAGTAGAATTCAAAAATGAAGATCAAAACATAGATCCAATCAAAGATAGGAACCATAACAGACAATCTTGGACATAGAAAAAAAAATTAATTTTTCTATGAATAGTGTCGTATTCGTGAATAGTGTCGTATATGTGAATAGTAACTCCGACACTAAAAGGTAGAAATTCCACAAGAAAAAAAATCATCATGCTTCGTGAAAAGTACTTGTGATTAGTAACTCGTGAATAGTAACTCATGAATAGTAACTCATAAATAGTAATTCGTGAATAGTTACTCCGACATGAAAAGATCATAATTTCACAAGAAAAATCTTACCAATATTCCGGCATAATGATATTGAAGAAATAGTATCATTTACAAAAAAAATAACATCACTTGCCTCGAAAAGACAGTACTTCTAACTGAAATACTGGATATAGTGCTGAAGGAACTTGCACCGTATAGCAACACTCAAGATATCTAAATACTCACAAAAATACGCTCGATAATATAGAGAGAGAAAACTTCAGTTTCTGGTGTGATTTTCAATTCTAACCTAAGCACCCTATTTATAGGAAAATGCTTAGAACAACAAAGCAGAAAATTTAATAAAATAATAATATTTATAAAAATATTATACGCACAATTTGAAATCTGAATTTCAGCATATTTTGCAACACATGTGGGGCTCACCAATCACACAAAACATGTTTTTATCATTTAATGCAACAAAATCAATTCAGACCCAATATTCCAGAACTTCAATAATTCATAATAAATAGCCCTTTATCAGAAAATACTCCACCTCATTTATGCATATATCACACATTCATTGTAAAAATATCACCATTATTATATTATTATAATATAATTATATATTTAAATGAATTATTTTATCAGAAAAGATAAAATATCAATTTTCAACAATAGTCACATTAAAAATTTTCTCCATCTATATCCACATAAAATGATTATTTTTCTTATCATATAAATCAATAATTAATTATTCACAAATAATATTATAGAATCACAATACTGACAACCAGGCCATTCTCAGGAAAGAGGGGGCTTTCCAATAAGGATTTCTCCTTACTGGCGCGAAATTAGGTGACCAAACCTCTCCTTAGACAGAACTTTCTAGACATTACCAATAACGCTATCTAATAATATGAATTATTGATCTGATAATGAAAAATACTGTGTAGTGACAATTATTGAAACAACAACAATAATATAAAAATATAAAAGTTGCAATTATTGAATCAATAAAATAAAATATTGAACAGTAATTACTGTAACAATTATTGACTAGTGCCTTTTTACATAAGAATCAATAATTGGTGCAATACCGCGTGCTACTGTGTTTTAACCACCAAGTATACCAACAGTATTAACGGTAACAACTACGCCGTTATTTATAAACAACTTATACTTGTAGTTTTCTTCATCCAATCGGTTTTCGTTATGGGGCCCACACAAGGCTGCGCCGTCGTATGAATATTACCCGACAGCGAGAATATTCCACGACCAAACGAATATTCCCCGACAACAATGAATATTTTATAACCACTTGTTTATTTGAAATATTTGCGCATTTTACCCATAACTAACCACATTAATCAAATCAACCCCTTACTATTTCAAAATAATAAATAGAGGAAATTCCATTTTATTAAAAAAAAATTTGTGGTCTTACAATCGTTCTACCCAAAGATCCTATATAAGCCTAAAAAGTAATTTAGTTGATCATCGATGAATTAAAAACTAAATTAATTAAAGTAAACATCATCCTAATTATAAATATTAAACTAAAGAAAAAGAATGAATCCAGAACCACCCTTCTCACTAGCCTCTTTCTACAATTATTGTGAAATTCCTTCAAAATCTTCCTCCAATGCTCTTGCTCCAAATTAGCTTCAATAGATGTTAATTGCTTGTCTGATGATTCCATCTTGTTGTTTGTTGTTATATTATATGCCAAAACACGCATTCTGACTCTAATTCCATGCATAACTGAGTTCTATGCCATTCCAAACACTTGCCTCCACGTTTCTTGCAGCAGATCAAAAGGATCAGGACACTGGATTCCCATACCCCCGCCCCGACGGGAGTTTTTCTTAGTAAATGCCCGCCCCGACGGACTACCTTTTTGTTTTTGAATCTGCAACCCCTGCCCCGGCGAGGGTCCTTTCTGTTAATTATCATGTTTTGCTCCTAATCTTGCCATGATTTTGCCCTTTAAGTCCAATTGCCACTTCACCACACCTAAACACAAAACAACACTAAACAAGTAAAAATGAAACATAAAAACAAAGAATTAACACAGTTTAAGCTTGAATTAGAGGCCGATTCGTAGGTATAAAACCCACTCATCAGCTATCTAAGAATTTAGATCTCATTAGCATGATCTCATCATGATTCTAAAAGCATTGCTTAAAACTATAGGTTTATCACATATTATTAAAATAGCACCATGTTGATAATAAATGTCTTTAATAAAAAATTCCTTTATTATTAAATAAATAAGATTGATTACAAAGTATAGGCTTTATCATCATACATGATTGGCTTGTATGCATACTACTTTTAATTGAAAACTACTTCAACAAATGTCAAAATTATTGACATTGTAAATCGTTGGAGACAACTCCAGCGTAGCATCGGGAATGGTCCAATGATGTAAGTCGTTTAAAACTACTTCAACGAAGCTCAGAATGATTGACATTGTAAACCATTGGCTACAACTCCAGTGTAGCATCGAGAATGGTTTAGTGATGTAAGCCTTTAAAAACTGCTTTAATGAAGGTCAGAGTATTTGATATTGCAAACCATTGGTGACAACTCCAGTGTGGCATCGGGGAGGACCGATGATGAAATCTGTTATATAAATCCCCAGCTAAGGCACCGCGAAGGTTCAGTAATTTTCAGACCGGAGTTTTTACACGAATATTGTCTCATAGACAATATCTAAACTCAAATGGAGTCCTCATTATATTTATTATCACACTATTCCATAGAATAGTGAGGACTACTACAGCCACCATCTTGGACCGTCACTCCATTCCCCGACTAGTCTCGGCTGCATTCTCATTTCTGAAAGAGAATAATGAAAGCAAAAGGGTGAGCTCAACTAGCCCAGTAAGAAATATTACAACTAAGATAATGCAGAATAAATTATCACTAGCCTTCAACAGTGTTAAACTGATAGAATATTACAAACAACAAGTTTAACTGCAGCAGAACAAACAATCCATTAGAAGAGTCAAGTAGAGCATGATATCTACTATCTTCTATGATTTAAAAGTTTATCATCAATTTTACCGCTGAGACTCAGCTTAATAAATAATCCACATCACTGAGTTATCCATGCACTACGGGCCAAGGATATTCATTAGTATCACATCTATGAATTATCCATGCACTACGGGCCAAGGATAATCGTGTTATTACCAATGGTCATGATCATGCCAACAACTGTCCATCAATGCACTATGAGCCAATGAGGACTTTTACCACATCATTTATAACATTATAGGTCATGATTATACCAAATAATTCCTGGTCATAATCATACCAATCAACAGTCCATCTATGCACTACGGGCCAAAGATGACTTTTGTGACGCCCCCCAAAATAAGTATACATCACCCATTCAGAGTCACCAAGATACATGGTACATAATACAAATACAAACTTAAATATACAGCGTGAGCTGTGAGTTTTAATACAAATATTGTCTTCTAGACAGTATTCAAACTCAAAATAAGTCCTTAATACATTTATTATCACACTATTTCACAGAATAGTGAGGACTACTAATGCAAACATCTGGACCGTCACTCCATTCCCCGACTAGTCCCAACTATATTCTCATTTCCTGAAGAGAACAATGAAAGAAAGGGGTGAGCTCAACTAGCCCAGTAAGAAATATTATGACTAAGATAATGCAGAATAAATTATCGTTAGCCTTTAACAGTGTTAAACTGATAAAATATAATAGACATCAAGTTTAACTTCAGCTGAACAAGCAATCTATTAGAAGAGTCAAGTAGAGCATGATATCTACTATCTTCTATGATTTAAAGTTATAACCAATTTTATCGCTGAGACTCAGCATAATAAATAATCCACGTCACTAAATTATCCAAGCACTACGGGCCAAGGATATTCATTATTATCACCAATGGTCATGTTCATCTCAACAACTGTCCATCAATGCACTACGGGCCAATGAGGACTGTTACCACATCATTTGTAATATTAGAGGTTATGATTATACCGAATAATTCATGGTCCTAATCATACCAATCAACAGTCCATCTATGCACGTAAGCCAAAGATGACTTTCATCATAATATAAGCATAAAGATGATGACAATGATATAAGAATTCAATTAAAAGAAAGGAAAAGATAAATTTTAAAGATTTATAATTCAATATATCCAGAATTTTATAATGTCCAAATTGTCAACATGATACTGCTTTGTGGAGTAAAATTCAAGAATAATATTGTATCAAAAATGATTTGGACATAAAAGAAATCAATTTTTGTCATGAATAGTACCCCGGATGAATAGTACCCGAGTGAATAGTACCCCGTAAATAGTACTTCGGGAATAGTACCCCATGAATAGTACTCTGGCATGAAAAGGTTAAAACTTATCAAGAATGCTTAGAATAATATTTCCATGAAAAGATATTGGCTGAAGCGCAAATATCAAAAAATTTATGTTCATTTCAGAAATTATAGAAGCAATACTTACCATAGTAAGTTTACAGTTAGGAATCTGAAATGAACAATATACGAAACTACAAATGGATTTTCAATTGTCATGCGGTAGTCCGCGTAGACAGATCATTTCCATAATTTAATAATAAATGAATACGAAGGGTTATTCACCAGGCATGTGGTAGTCCATGTAGACAGGTTATTCTAACAGAATAATAAAGAATGGAATAATAACCCTTACGAGTATTGAAAGAAATAACTCTCTTCATGAATACGAAAGAAATAATACCCCTTACCTTAGTAGGAGATTGGATACAGCAATAGTGTAGTAACAGAATACTCTTCTTCTTTCTATCTGATTCTCTCTCTATAGAATTCTCTTGTGAGTCGTAGTGAATTGGTGAGAATGAAAGAAGAAATAAGCTTCTATTTATAGAAGATTTACAGCTTAGCCCTTACAATGGGAAGAGGCAAGTGGCTTGACGACTGGTGATGTGAAAAGAAAGGTGGTTTGACGCCTGTAATGTAAAATAACAAGTGGTTTGACACCTGTAATGTTAAATGACAAGTGGTTCGATGCCTGTAATGTGAAACGATAAGTGGTTCGATGCCTGTAATGTGAAACGACAAGTGGTTCAAAGCTTGTAATGTGAAACGACAAGTGGTTCGACGCCTATAATATGAATCTACAAGTGGTTCAACGCCTGTAATGTGAAACGATAAGTGGTTCGACGCCTGTAATATGAAATGGCAAGTGGTTTGACGTCTGGTAAAGGCAAGTACTATTGGCGAAAGTGACTCTTAGATGATGACATATGGGCCCCATAGAATAAACTAAATTTATAACAAACATCTCATAACAGACTTCTTATTTATATCAAAGATTGAATAAATATTTACTACAAATCATTTTATCTTCAATCAACACATTTTCTTAATCTTTCAATAATTATTCATCATTAATATTATAACTCACAATATTGACAACCAGATCATTCCCAGGAAAGAGGGGGCTTTCCGATAAGGACTATTTCTTATTGGCGAGCAATTAGGTGACCAAACCCCTTTCCTCGACAGAACTTTCTAGACCTCATCCATAATATAAATAATAATATGAATAACTTTATCGTCTTAATTATTAATTTAATAATATAAAATATTATGTAGATGATATTGTGAAAATAATTGAATCAATAACGTGAAATACTATGCAGCAATTACTGTAGCAATAATTGAGCAAAACTGAGTGACTTCTCAAGTAAGCATCAATAATCAATACCGTGTGCTACTATGCAACCACGCATATTACTGTATTTTTATCACTGGGTATTTCAACAGTTAATGGTAAACTTTCGCTGTTACTTTTATAAAAAGATAATTTTGTCATTTTTTAAGTCCAAAATTTTTTTTGTTGTGGGGTCCACCAATGATTATGTCGTCGTACGAATATTCTCCGACAAAAAGAATATTCCCCAACAAACCGAATATTTTATAACAACTTATTTTACTTTGCAAAATTTTCACACATCACCATTAACTTTAATCCTTTTATCAATTTAACCATTTACTAAATGAAATAATAATTATAAGAAAATTGAATACTTTCATTTCATAAAATTTGAGGTCTTACAATCTCCTCTCCTTATGAAATTTCACCCTCAAAATTAAGGTACGTACCTGGTATGTTGAAGAGGTGAGGATACCTTGACTTCATTTCAGATTCTAACTCCCAGGTCATTTCCTCAACATCGTAGTTTCTCCACAAAACTTTGACTTGAGGTATAACCTTGTAGCGTAAAATATGTTCCTTCTTATCCAAGATTTTAACAGGAACCTCTTCATATGTTAAATCTTCCGCTATTTCATCCGGTTCTAACTCAATAATGTGGTTCAGGTCTTCCACATATTTACGTAACATGGATATGTGAAAAACATTATGAACACGAGACATACTTGGCGGTAAAGCGAGTCTATAAGCCATAGTTCCTAATCAGTCAAGGATTTCAAATGGGCCAATAAAATCAAGGGTTGAGATTTCCTCTCGTCGTCGATTCTTGCTTCTAGAATAATGCCCTCTTGAACCTTCTTCTTTACATTCATTGACTCTAAGTCTCTAGCTTGAGCGGCTTTAACTTTATTGATTAAAGTCGGTTCTACTCGTATAATGGATATCATCACGTGGGTCCCTAGAGTCTTTAACTCAATCTCCATCCTTTGCAAGTTATACAAAATGGGCATCTGCATTGACAATATCGAACTCGTACCGACATATGATCTTTTACTCAACGCGTCAGCTACTATGTTCGCCTTTCCAGGATGGTATTGAATGGTATGGTTATACGTAATCTTTCAACAGCTCGAGCCAACGTCTTTGGCGTATAATACATTTGTTTTAGGTGAAAAAAATATTTGAGGGTTTTGTATTAGGTTCAAGGTTGATACGAAATTCGATTTCACGCTCTGGGGTAGGCTAGGAAATTGTTCAGGGAATACATCAAGAAAATTATTTATAATAGAAATATCATTCAAATGTGACATATTTTTGTTTAAATATGTGATATGAGCTAAGAAAGCTTGACATCCATTTTTCAACAAACGAATGGCTCTATGGCTTGATATGACAGTGATTAACTTTAGTGGTCTGGTTTCTTGAATTCTCATAACAAGTTGGTTAGGAATATGAAAGCTAACAACCTTACGAAAATAATCAATTTTAGCATGATGAGTGGTTAACCAATCAATCCCTAAAATCACATCGAATGCAAGTATTTTCAAAGAGATAAGATCGACAGGAAACGTGTGGTTGCCGATTTGAATCAAACAAGACTTATAAATAGTGGATGTGATAAAGGTTTCCCCCAACGGAGATTCAACAGATAAGTCAAAGTCTAATTTCTCCGGAGTCAAATTTAAATGTTGAGCGCAAGTAGAAGAAATAAAAGAATGGCTAGAACCGATATCAAATAAGGTATAATCTTCGCAAGAGTTTATGATTATCTTACCCGTGATAACTTCGTTCGGGTTCCTCGTCATAAAAAGTGCTCTCTTAAACTACCAATTTTGAATTGTCTGGGACATCCTTTGGCGTCACCATCCCAGCTGGACTTGACTTTGCTATAAAGGACATTCCACCCTTAATTACTTCGTCGCATTCCTGATCCATGATTTGAATCATTACTCTCTGATCCATATCGAATTGGAATGATCGCTCTGCACAGGGTAATTTTGAACTCGATGTTGGATTCTACCAATTGTTGTCCAAAAAGTGAAATCCATTTCATCTATTTTGGCCTTATTGGATCGGACGTCTTTTTCTACAATATCAACGTGTCGTGCGGCTTTTACCCATGCATCCTCCATTCTCATTCCTTCAGTTGTTTCTTCTTTCATCAGAACTTTGATCACAGCATTATTAGATTCCAGCCCTAATATCTTATACTCTGACAAAGAGTGCTTCTGTTCAAGTATCACACATCGGGTAACACAATTTTGAATTGTTGCATCTCTTTGCTCCATGACTGCCTGCCATTCTTCAGCCTGCTCTTCTAACTCATGAATACGATTTTATAATTCTAAATTTTGATCATAAAATTCTTCTAATAAATTCTCCCCAAGTTCCTCTTCTTCCTCTTCTTCCTCACTCTCAGTTGCTACCTCTGCGACTAGCTCGGGTGTAACTATTAGTTCTTCACTCACCACGTAGATATCTCTAATTCCTTCTTCGTCTGACATCACATTAACCTAGTTGGTGATTAAAGGTGTCTCAACGATCTCATTCACTCCATTGTTAACATTTTCAGCTGCCATTTTCAAACAATGCCACATAACAAGGGTTAATTAACATGTCACATATTATCCCTATACTCTAACCGATCAATTAAATAACAAATAAACTTAGGTAGGACATATTAGCGAAGGAATTACCCACCTCTCCCCTCCTAGTTCTAGTATCACATCTTAGCCAGGGATCATATCCCTAAGCTCTGATACCAATTGTGATGCCCCCAAAATAGGTATACATCACCCATTCTGAGTCGCCAAATACATGGTACAAAATATAAATACCAACTTAAATATACAGCATGAGCTGTGAGTTTTAATACAAATATTGTCTTCTAGACAGTATCAAACCCAAAATAAGTCCTCAATACATTTATTATCACACTATTTCACAGAATAGTGGACTACTAATACAAATATCTGGACCGTCACTCCGTTCCCTGACTAGTCCCAGCTATATTCTCATTTCCTCAAGAGAACAATGAAAGCAAGGGGTGATCTCAACTAGCCCAGTAAGAAATATTATGACTAAGATAATACAGAATAAATTATCGTTAGCCTTTAACAGTGTTAAACTGATAAAATACAATAGACATCAAGTTTAACTTCAGCGAAATAAGCAATCCATTAGAAGAGTCAAGTAGAGCATGATATCTACTATCTTCTATGATTTAAAGTTATCACCAATTTTATTGCTGAGACTCAGCGTAATAAATAATCCACATCACTGAATTATCCATGCACTACGGGCCAAGGATATTCATTATTATCACCAATGGTCATGTTCATCTCAACAACTGTCCATCAATGCACTACGGGCCAATGAGGAATTTTACCACATCATTTGTAACATTACAGGTCATGATTATACCGAATGATTCCTGGTCCTAATTATACCAATCAACAGTCTATCTATGCACGTAAGCCAAAGATGACTTTCATCATAATATAAGCCTGAGGATGATGACAATGATATAAGAATTCAATTAAAAGAAAGCAAATGATAAATTTTAAAGATTTATAATTCAATTTATCCAGAATTCTATAATGTCCAAATTATCAACATGATACTGCTTTGTGGAGTAAAATTCAAGAATAATATTGTATCAAAAATGATTTGGACATAAAAGAAATCAATTTTTGTCATGAATAGTACCCTAGATGAATAGTACCCGAGTGAATAGTACCCCATAAATAGTACTTTGGGAATAGTACCCCGTGAATAGTACTCCGACATGAAAAGGTTAAAACTTATCAAGAATGCTCCGAATAATATTTTCATGAAAAGATATTGGATGAAGCGTAAATATCAAAGAATTTATGTTCATTTCAGGAATTATAGAAGTAATACTTACCATAGTAAGTTTAAAGTTAGGAATCTGAAATAAATAATATATGAAAGTACAAACGGATTTTCAACTGTCATGCGGTAGTCCGCGTAGACAGATCATTTCCATAATTTAATAACAAATGAATACGAAGGGTTATTCACCTGGCATGCGGTAGTCTGTGTAGACATGTTATTCCCACAGAATAATAAAGAATGAAATAACAAAAGGATTTCACCATGCATGCGGTAGTCCACGTAGACAGGTTATTCCAATAGAATAATAAAGAATGGAAAAAAAACCCTTACAAGTATTGAAAGAAATAACTCTCTTCATGAATACGAAAGAAATAATACCCCTTACCTTAGTAGGAGAATGGATACTACAATAGTGTAGTAACAGAATACTCTTCTTTTTTCTATCTGATTCTCCCTTTATAGAATTCTCTTGTGAGTCGTAGTGAATTGGTGAGAATGAAAGAAGAAATAAGCTTCTATTTATAGAAGATTTCCAGCTTAGCCCCTACAATGGGAAGAGGCAAGTGGCTTGACGCCTATAATGTGAAACAACAAGTGGTTCGACGCCTGTAATATGAAAGGGCAAGTAGTTTGACGTCTGGTAAAGGCAAGTACTATTGGCGAAAGTGACTCTTAGATGATAACATATGGGCCTCATAGAATAAACCAAATTTATAACAAACGTCTCATAACAGACTTCTTATTTATATCAAAGATTGAATAAATATTTACTACAAATCATTTTATCTTCAATCAACACATTTTCTTAATCTTTCGACAATTATTCATCATTAATATTATAACTCACAATATTGACAACCAGATCATTCCCAGGAAAGAGGGGGCTTTCTGATAAGGACTTCTCCTTATTGGCGCGCAATTAGGTGACAAAATCTCTTTCCTCGACAGAACTTTCTAGACATCGTCAATAATATAAATAATAATATGAATAACTTTATCGTCTCAATTATTGATTTAACAATATAAAATATTGTGTAGATGATATTGTGACAATAATTGAATCAATAACGTGAAATACTATGCAGCAATTACTGTAGCAATAATTGAGCAAAACTGAGTGACTTCTCACGTAAGCATCAATAATCAATACCGTGTGCTACTATGCAACCACGCATATTACTGTATTTTTATCACCTGGTATTTCAACAGTTAACGGTAAAACTTTCATCGTTATTTTTATAAAAAGATAATTTTGTCATTTTCTAAGTCAGACAATAATTATGTTGTGGGGTCCACCAATGATTGTGTCATCGTACGAATATTCCCCCACAAAAAGAATCTTCCCCGACTAAACAAATATTTTATATCAACTTATTTTACTTTGCAAAATTTTCACATATCACCCTTAACTTTAATCTTGTTATCAATTTACCATTTACTAAATGAAATAATAATTATAAGAAAATTGAATACTTTCATTTCATAAAATTCGGGGTCTTAAAACTTTCATCACAATATATGCATGAGGATGATGACAATGCTATAAGAATTCAATTAAATGAAAGCAAGGATAAATTTTAAAGATTTATAATTTAATTTATCCAGAATGTCCAAATTGTCAACATGATACTGCTTTGTGGAGTAAAATTCAAGAATAATATTGTATCAAAAATGATTTAGACAAAAAAGAAATTAATTTTTGTCATGAATAGTACACCAGGTGAATAGTGCTCGACTGAATATTACCCCATGAGTATTACTTCGGGAATAGTATCACGTGAATAGTACCCTGACATGAAAAGATCAAAATTTATCAAGAATGTCCAGAAAAATATTTTAGTGGAACGATACTAGATGAAACGCAAATTTCAAATATATTCCACTAATTTTAAGGAGTATAGAAGCCATACTTTAACAAAATGAGTATAGAAATCAGAATCTAAAACGAAATAGTATTACTTAAATACTACAGAGTATGGAAGAAAATATTATTTCTTAAAAATATCGAACAAAAATAATATCCCTTATCTTAAAAGGATAGTATTTCTGACTGGTATGGACTGGTATAGCGGATATATTCTTGAAAAAAACTTATACTATTTTCTACGCTTAAATCTTCCTTAAACTCTAAAGAAATACGCTCAATATTATAGAAGAAGAATTTTCTGATTTTGGTGTGATTTTCAATTCTAAACTAAGCATCCTATTTATAGAAGAATGGTAGGGGTACTGTTAAGAAAATTTCACGAACGCAACAATTGTAGAATTACAGACGAATTCAAAATTCACATGATCTTACTATGCAAACACTATGCATAATAAAATATAATATATTCTATTTTTCATAAAAAAAACAAAACTTATTATTATTATAATAATAATAATAATAATAATAATAATAATAATAATAATAATAATAATAATAATAATAATAATAATAATACTCCATCCCTCCTACGTAACTTCTTCCCCCCCCCCCCTTTTTTCCTTTGACTAACATATATATATATATAAACAAAACTGAGATAAATTTCTACCTACGGTTTTGAAAAATGGGTAAGTGGGGGTCCATATAATAAACAAAATTTACAACAAATACTTAATAAAAATTCCCTCAATTTATCTCAACTCATTTGGCTTCACGAAACACATTTTTAATAATATTCATCATTAATATTATTACTTGTAATATTAATAACTAGATCATTCTCAGGAAAGAGAGGGCTTTCCGATAAGGATTTCTCCCTATTGGCTCACAATTAGGTGACCAAACCCCTTTCCTCGACAAAACTTTCTAGATATTGTCATTAATGTAAATAATAATATGAATAATTGTGTCGTCTTAATTATTGATTTAATAATATAAAATATTGTAACAATAATTGAGTCAATAGCGTGAGATATTATGCAGCAATTATTGTGGCAATAATTGAATATAACTGAGTGAATTCTCACATAAGCATCAATAATCAATATCGTGTGATACTATGTAACCACACGTATTACTGTACTTTTATCACCGGGTATTTCAACAGTTAACGATAAAACTTTCGTTGTTATTTTTATAAAAAGATATTTCTATCATTTTTTTTCACTCCGACAATAATTCCATTGTGGAGTCCTCAAATGATTATGTCGTCGTACGAATATTCCCTGTTAAAACGAATATTTCCCTACCAAATGAATATTTTATAACAACATGCTTACTTTGCAAAATTTATAAATATTACTCACAACTATAACATTGTATCAAATCCACACCATAATATTCAAAAATATATTTTGAGAAATTAAATTTTTATTTATAAAACTTGGGGTCTTACAACAAAGGTCTGATGCCATCAACTTACGGTTGTGATTCCAGTTGCAACCATACATTCCCCTCATCAAAACCTAATCCCTAGTAGGGATTTCATGCAACTTCAGTCGTTGGCAAGTAAATCCAGCGAAGCATCGGAAGACGGTCCGATGACATTCACCCGTTGAAGTACATTTCAACGAAGATCAAGCAACCTTGATGTTATTCAGCCGTTGGTAAGTAAACCCAACGAAGCATCGAAAATGGTCCGATAATCTCAGCCGTTGAAGTACATTTCAACGAAGGTCAAGCAGCCTTGACATTATTAGCTGTTGCCAATTAAACCCAGCGAAGCATCAAAGATGATCCGATGACATTTAGCCGTTGAAGGACATTTCAACGAAGGTCAGGCAACCCTGACAACACCAACTGTTGGCAGTAACTTCGACAGAACATTGGAAAAACCTGGTGATATAAACTAGAGAAAACAATCCTCATTGGGGAGGACCGATGATGGAATCTATTATACAAGTCTTCATCAGACAAGGCACAATTCCCCCACGAGTCTCTCGTACATGAGAGGTACATCCTCAGTCGGAAGTTTGTACTCAGGATTAAGGACTTTGGTGATAACCCCAATGTAAACATCTTGGAGGTTCTTGTGGACTTTGGAGTAGACATCCAAGCAGTTCATCAGGGTCATCAATGATACGTCCCATCCCCAACAGAAGGTGTGGGAGCATACAATCATCACATCGCATTGGAAAATGTTCCAACAAACCATATTCATCATACATTTGCATCATCCTACATTACATTGCATCATGATTATCCTGTAACATTTCAAGTGTCTAGTATTCTTTATCATATCTATGCTATTACATCGCATGAACATGATAAAGAGGGGCATCTGTAGACACACAAAATTTTGCATTCCTATTACTAACCTTGTAGGAGTGCAAAATCGTCTTCCAGAGATAACCCTAGAAGTCAAATCAGTTCAATCCCGGAGACAACCCCGGGATACTAAATTCCAGTCCCAAAGATAACCCCAAGAGATTCAATTCCAACCTCAGAGATAACCCCAAGGGATATAGTTCCAGTTCTGGAGATAACCCCAAAAAAGTCTGGTCCAACCCCTAAAAGTCAGTTTTAACCTCGGAGATAACCCAGAGGCACTCAATTCCAACCCTGGAGATAACCCCGGAAGGTCAGGCACACCTCAAAGATAACCCTGAGGACATTTAGTACTCACAGCTGCCCAATCTCAGAGATAACCCTGAGCAACGACAGTTATATCAGCACAGAGTTGGAGATAACCGCGGTGAAGGGCAATATCATTTTGCCACCTCAATGCTACATTTGCACCTTCTCAACAATAATTCAACCCACATTCTACACAGAAGTGTCGTACAAGAACCATAGCTCCAAATCCCGAGTGACTACTACACAAGATAGCACACCGAATAAAATTTGAAGACTTAAAGATCTGGTCATGGACCCATCTTCCCGGCTTCGTACAGCCTCTTATCCCATGTCATTGTGTAGCTCTCGACAATAGCATTCTGAAGAGGTATCACACGCCTCAATCGGATGCCCGGATCGAAAGATATGAAGATTCAAGTGGATAATACGTTTTATGTATGCACGTACTTCGAGACGGCAGGGACCACAGAGTATGGGGCACCCCGAGTAGCCATAGGTGGACCTGCAGCTTCCCCCCCTCTATAAATAGAGGGCTTGAGGTGGCCATTTGGAAGGGAAAAAAGGCGAGAAAGCCCTGTCCATTTCACTTCATACACACTTCTAAGAGAAAAAAGGGAGGAAACCATGTCCATTTTACTCTGTTTACACTTTAAATTGAGTGCTTTCTCTTTTCAAACACTTGTGAGATCGTGTTTTGCTACATTTAATCGGTGAAAACCGAGTATTCATTCATTATAAAGCCATATGAATTCTTCTTGACAGCCCATTGTAAGACATCTCAGATTTTTGGGCCTTTTTCCCACTTCCATCCACATACTTATTCACGTTCAGAGTCGTGTTGTGTGCGTATGCCCGAATCATTGATTCGTGGCTTTTATTGCTTTTATATATATAAATACTTATATATACTGTTATCGAACTATGCTTCGATTGAGCCCAAATATAATATTCAGAGCGTTTATCGCATTTATATATATAAATACTTATATATATATTTCCTATCATTAAACTCTGTTTGATTGAGCCTGGATTTACATCCGGAGCATTTATTGCTTTTATTTATATAAATACTTATATATATTTCCTGTCATCAAACTCTGTTTGATTGAGCCCAGATTTACATCCGAGCATTTACTACTTATATATATATATATATATATATATATATATATATATATATATATATATATATATATATATATTTGTACATTCCATTCAGTTCTGGAAATCACTTGTGGCCATTTATATATATATATATATATATATATATATATATATATATATATATATATTACTATTTACGATTTTTGTACATATTGCTTTATCATGTGAGCCTAGGAATCATGTGATCACATATTCAGTTCCTGAATTTAGAGTCAGTTCCCATGATGGACATTTCCAGCTGCAACCAACTTGTAAATTATTCATGGTGTCTGAATTTCCTTAGATGGCTCTCATGCCCACAAAGCGTTCGGCACTGTTATGTATCTCGAAAGTAATAAAAGTAAACAAGATAAACACATAATAAAATGGAAGTATCGAAAGCCTCAATTACTATTGAGCGCAAGGGTTTGAAAAAACATGTTTTTATAAAACATCATTGTCATATCTCGTTAAAATTGAACTTTTATAAAAAAAATTCAAACCCTTTGCATATAGGTGCAAACGAGGCATAACACTACTTCCAGACAACTGCACATACACATTCAGATAAAAGTTTAAATTGAAAAGTGGCGGTAACCGTGTCACCACGGAAGTCGGGGGGTGCCTAACACCTTCCCTTCGCTTAATCAACCCCCAGACCCTAATGAATCTTGGTTTTATAGACCAGTTATACAGTGTCACATCACTAGGTCTATGTGCAAACCATTTCTCAGTTGAGTTGGTGCAACCATTTAAAAATACCAACTGGCGAGTCTTACAGTCCAATCATCGACATATACATGTCGGACCTTTTCAAACTTGTTTTTTCAAATAAATCTCACCTAACATGAGAACACTAAAAGACCAGAACAGAAAGACAAATAAAAATCCCGACGTCAACATGTGCCTCGGCCTCGCCAAGGCTGACAGCCTTGTCAGTTAATGGATTAAGTGATTCGTCCTATCCTGGTTGAGAGACTAGCTGTTGAAGACGAGGAGGAGGATGTACCAGTTGTGGATCCTGCTCCTTCTGCTTCTATTCCCCACAGGGAGCTTCCAGCTATAAATGTGGCGATTCTAAAGCTTCTAGATGATTTAAGTCGTAACCCCTCGATCCATTTGCATGCGAATGAGGTAAAAGTTGTGTTGATCTTCCTTTTTCCCTTTTGTGATGAGCAAGGGTTCTGATGTTGTATTGCATTATGATGCAGGTTTCTGGCTTTACATAGCCTCGAGGGAATTGGTTCAACATACATTCTATGTACCAGACTCTTCACCTAGAGTACCGAGAGATTGTGCATACTTGGGGTTTCGAGGCATTCTTTTCTATTCTCCCCTGTCGTTGTCCCTTGGGTTACCTCAGGGCATTGCCTGAGCGCTAGTTTCACCAGATTCAGTCTCTCTATTTGCTGGATTATGAGGTGATGATGACACCGATGGATTGGCGGTTTATTATTGGTGTGGAGTTTTACGAGGAGCCAGTGCCTTGTGTGGTAAAAATTTCCCCTACTGCCGTCAAATCCTTGCTAGGAGTCCAGGCTACAACGGTCAAAGGCAGGACAATCCGTACTGGTCCTTTGAGTGTAGATGCCTTGAGTGGGGCTTTAACTGAGCCATTACCTAATGATAGGAGAGTTAGGGATCACATTCTTCTGTGATTGTTCCTGATCATCCTCAAGGGTTGTTTCCTGATTGATAACTCTTCCACAGTGTCATTCACTTTAGTTAGTGCCACATGGGAGGTGGACCATATTGGAGAGTTTAATTAGGGCTCCTACACTTTTGCCTACTTCCTCAAGGGAATGCGTCTACGCTCACAGGGCTAGGATTTTACCCATTTCTACTGGTGAGTATTTTCTCTTTTGATTTCCCTTGTTAGGGTTGAGAGCTTTGACTGACCTCAGATATTTGATCTTATATTGGCAGTTTTGGGCCTATGAGAGGCTCCCATATCTTTGTCCCATTAGCTTGTTAGGTTTAGACACCTATCCATGGGGAGGACGATGGCACCACTCCACTTTGATGGAGGTTCCTGTAGCTAAGGGTTTCACCCATTCTCGCTTACAGTTGGAGCTGTTGACAGCCGATGTCATTACATGGGTTCCTTACTTTGAGAACCATTTGACAGTTGGCTTTGAGGGTGGTTTCTCGAATAGTGTCGAGTATGTGATGTCCACCCGTCAGATTCCTTTCTTTACAGATGGAGGTTGGGAGCTCTATTTAGGAGCGCGTGCTATTAAGAGCACCATAGGAGAGATTTGTATACCAATCTATCCTCCCGCCAGACTTTATTGGCCTTTGTTGCACCCAATCATTGAGGTCCCATTGGTGGGAGTTGATAGCTTTACTTTGTCAAAGGGACCGTTCACTCAGGAGGCTTTCTACCGCTGGTGGTTCCCTCGCACCATTAAAGCCTAGACTCGCACCATGCAATTTATGGGGGATATGGTTCTTGGCTCCATCATGATGGAAGATTGGATTGCCTGCGTCCGTGTGCCTACTCATCTGACGCTGATTGATATCATGACCCAGTAGTTGGACTGGGCAAATTTTTTTATCCGGCATTTGGGCATAGATCCTTCCGAGGTAGATACTTTTGATCCTTCTAGCTCTGGGGCTGGCCCTTCAGGTGGCCCATATTCAAATGGTTTTACCAATGCAGATCCTCCGTTGTATCGGCCTGATATCCCTACTAGCAGAGATTTAGTGACTTAGGAGGAGTTACTGACTCAGGAGGAGTTACATTAGATGGATATGTTGGATGTTGTATACATCAACACTATTGACTTCTTTTGATGTATTTCTCGCTATATCTTTGTCGACATTGGGATTTTTACTGTTCCTTTTCAATTCTTGTCTTTTGGTATTATAATGTTAGGTGAGATTTATTTGAAAAACTAAGTTGTGAAAAGGTCCGACATGTATATGTCGATGATTGGACTGTAAGAGTCGCTAGTTGGTATTTTAAAATGGTTGCACCAACTCAACCGAGAAAAGATTTGCACATTGACCCAGTGGTGTAACACTGCTTAACAGGTCTGTGAAACGGATATTCATTAGGGTATGTGGGCTTGATTATGCGGAGGGAAGGTATTAGGCACCCCCCGACATCCGTGTTACCACAGTGACCACCACTTTTCAATTAAACTGTTATCTAAATATGTGTGTGTGTGTATGTGTGTGTGGGTCAATGTGCAATTATCTAGAAGTAGTGTTATGCCTCGTTTGCACCTATTTACAAAGGGTTTGAATTTTGTATAAAATTTCAATTTTAACAAGATATAGCATTGATGTTTTATAAAAGAGGTTTTTTCAAACCCTTATGCTCAATAGTAATTGAGGCCTTTGATACTTCTATTTTATTATGTATTCGGCTTGATTGCTTTTTTTTTATATGTGAGGCCTTCGAGAAAATAATATATATAGAAGTGCTGAACTCCTTGTGGGCATGAGAGCCATCTAAGGAAATCCAAAAACTGTGAATAATGTACAAGCTGAATACATTTGAAAATGTCCATGACGGGAACCGAATCTTGATTTAGGAGACTAAATTTGTGATCACATGATTCATAGGCTCACATGATATGCCATTACATCCGGAGCATTTATTGCTTATATATATATAAGTATATATAAACAAAAGAAATACAAAGCAATGGACCGATGTCCGGGCATACACACACAACACGACTCTCAACGTGAATAACTATATGTGCAAAAAGTGGAGAAAGGCAATAAGAAATATAAGAAGTCTTACTGTGGGCTGCCAAGAAGACTTAAAATAGCTTTTATTGAATGAACACTCGGTTTCCACCGGCAAAATATAGCAAAGTATAAGCTCACAAGTGTTTAAAATGAGAAAACACTTAGTTTATAGTGTCTACAAAGAAAAATGGACAGGGCTTCCTCGCCTTTTTTCTCTCAAAAATGGCCACCCCAAGCCCTCTATTTATAGAAGGGGGAGCCACAGGTGTACCTGCGGATACTCAGGGTGCCCCCAATCACTGTGGGCCCCGCCGTCTCGAAGTACGTGCATGCATACAACGCGTTGTCCGCTTGAACCTTCATAACTTTCAATCCGGGCATCCGATTAAGGCATATGATACCTTTCTGGAATTTTATTGTCGAGAGCTACACAATGACATGGGATAAGAGGTTGTATGAAGTCAAGAAGATAGGGACATGTATAGATCTTTGTGTCTTTAAATTCCATCAGGTGTGCTATCTTGTGTAGTAGTCACTCGGGATTTGAGCTATGGTTCTTGTAGAACACTTCTGTGTGTAATGTATGTTGAAATGTTGTTGAGATGGCACAATGTGGGATCGAGGTGGCAAAATGACAATTTTACCCCTCATCGTGGTTACTTCCAATTTGGGCTGATATAGCAGTCGTTGCTCAGGGTTATCTCAGAGATTGGGCTGTTGTAAGCGTTGAATATCCTTAGGGTTGTCTCTGAGGTATGCCTGACCTCCCGAGGTTATCTCTGGAGTTGGAACTGAGTGCCTCGGGGTTATCTCCGAGGTTGAAGCTGATTACAAAGGGTTGAAATGAGCATTTCTGGAGTTATCTCTGGAACTGCAACCGCACTCCTCGGGATTATCTCTGAGGTTGGAACTGGAACTCCTGGGGTTATCTCTAGGACTGAGTATCTCGGGTTTGTCTCTGAGATGAAAAATTGAGAATTTTGGGGTTGTCTCTGGAACTGGAACGACATTTCTTGGGGTTGTCTCTGAGGTTAAAACTAAAAATCATGTGGTTGTCTCTGGGATTAGAACTGGGTATCTTGGGGTTGCCTCCAAGATGGTAAAACTGATAATTCCGGGGTTGTCTCCAGAATTGGAATTGCTTTGTCCTCCAGGGTTATCTCTGAAAGACGATTCTTCCCTCCTGAATTGTTAGTAGCAGGAATGCAAAATTTCGAGTGTCTACAGATGCCTCTCTTTATCATATTCATACAATGTAATGGCATGGATAGGATAAAGAATACTAGACACTTGAAATGTGATAAGATAATCAAGATGCAATGTACTGTAGCATGATGTATATTCATGATGTATGTGGTTTGTTGGATCGTTTTCCAATGGGATGTTATGACTGTTTTCTCCCATGACTTCTAATGGGGACTGGAGTTTTCATTCATGTTTCAAATGAACTACAAGATGTGTGGTCCAGAGCTTCCAGGATGTTGACGTTGGGGTTATCACCAAAGTCCTTAATCCTTAGTGCATATTTCCCACTGAGGATGTACCTCTCGTGTACGAGAGATCTGTGGGGATGTGTTTTGTCTGAGGAAAAATTGTATAACATATTCCATTATTTGTCCTCCTCAATGAGGATAGTCTTTTCTGTTTTGTATCGCGAGGTCCTTCCACTTCCCTATCAAAGTTACTGCCAATAATTTATGTTATCAAGGTTGCCTGACCCTCGCCGAAATGTACATCAACGGATGAGATCCCTGCTGGATAATGTCAAGGTTGCTTGACCTTTATTGACGTGTGCATCAACGAATAAATTGGATAAAGTTTCTGCTGGGGATATGTTTTAGCGTTACAACCCCAGACTGATGGCATTAGACCTTCGTGAGGTATTACCGAGTGTAGTTTGCAACAACTATGATCATTGATATAGTGAACCTTGTGTATGGGTGATGTGATATGTAGACCCATAGTTTGGTCTCTAAAAACCAGGATTTCAGTCTTTTCTGCTCAATCGTGTAGCACCTTTTTTCCTGATTTGACTTTTTTAGCTTATAAGACCTCCTTTGTAACTCAAATTGGACCTAGCCGGACAGGTGGACCCCACCCAGGGGAGCCACAGGTACACCTGTGGCCAGCCATGGGTGGCTTTAAGGTACTTAGTGCTTTCACAAGTCATTTTCATATTATGCCACACAGAGAATCCGAGAGGTCTTCTTTAGATCTGCTCAATTCGGGCGGCTTTCTGCAAAATCTGTCACCACACAAGTGTTCTACACTATCCTGGTAATGTATGCATGTCTTCTTTTCCAGTTTTTATCCGTTGGAAAATGAGTTATCACATAAAATGCTTCTAAACACATAGTAGTGAATATGCATGCTCATAGGACTTGAGAAAAAATATTCAACATAGTAAATGTTAGTATTTAACCATGCTGAACATAATGATATGAAAAATTTTGACTTTTGAAATAGTCAAATTGACACTTTTTTCTGCTATTTCTTATCCATTTTAAGGACAAATGAGCAATGGCGGTAAAGCAAAGTAATACTGGTAATTAGGCTACCCTTACGGATTATAACTTTAATAATATTATGCATATAGGATGTTTATGACTGTGGGTAGGTGCGCTACTGAATGGCTACCTAGTCATGCCTATGTGTATGTGGATAGTCCTGTTTACAAAGGAGACTCTGGCAAAAAATTTCCAAAATGTAGGCATTCGGTAGTCATACATTTTTAACTCTACTGTAGGTATATGTTAAAGTAATGCATGCATGCATATAGTTATAAAATGCATTTGAAAAGCTCTAGGTTAGAGTTTACCGCACCCTTTTCTGAGATGATTTGGAGACTTGTGTCCAGATATATGGATCTGAATCAGGCAAGTAGTTCCCGCAGGACCACTTCAGGTGTGTGGAGGAGGGCTTCTGATGTGCCTCAACCCCGTTCAGTTAGATAGCCTTGTCGTTTGGCGGAGGCGGTGATCCGTCCTATCCGGGTTGATGTACCGAATGTTGAGGACGAGAAGGAGGATGTACCGGTTATGGACCCCGCTCCTACTACTCATGTTCCACGTAGGGATTTTCTAGGCATTCAGGTGACGATCCCAGAGCTTCTGGGTGATTTGAGTCGACACCCCTCGATTTACTTGTATGTAAATGAGGTACAAGCTGGATTTGATCTTCCTTTTTCTTATTGATGAGGAGAAAGGATTCTAATGTTGATCTATTTTTGTGATGTAGGTTCCCGGTTTTACGCAGCCTCGAGGGAACTGGTTCAACATTTACTCTACATATCAGGCTCTAAATCTCGATTATCGAGCAATTATGCACAACTGGGGCTTCGAGGCATTCTTTTGCATTCTCCCTCGTCGTTGTCCTTGGGGTTATCTCAGGGCATTTTTTGAGCGCTGGTTTCACCAGACTCAATCTCTCCATTTGTTGGACTGTGAGGTGATGATGACGCTGATGGATTAATAATTTATCAAGGTATGGAGTTTGGAGGGGCGCCAGTACCTTGTATGGTGAATATTACCCCGACTGCTGTCAAATCCTTGCTAGGAGTCCTAGCTGAGGTGCTCAAGGGTAGGACAGTTTGTACAGGTCCTTTGAGTATAGATGTTATAAGCTGGCTATTGAGTGAGCCTATACCCAATGATGTGAGAGTCAGGGATCGCATTCTTCAGCGACTGTTCCTAATGATCATTAGGGACTGCTTCATTGAGGATAACTCTTCCACAATATCATTTGTTTTGGTTAGCGCCACACAAGATGTGGACCGTATTGGAGAGTATGACTGGGGTTCCTATACCTTCGCCTATTTCCTCAGGGGCATGCGCATTCGTTCACAGGGCTTGACAGAGGCTTGGCTAGGATTTTACCCATTTCTATTGGTGAGTATTTCTCTTTTGATTTCCCATGTACAGGTTAAGAATGTTGACTGACAGCAGATGTTTTCCTTTATGTTGGCAGTTCTAAGCCTATGAGAGGCTCTCATGTTTGCGTCCTGTGAGTGTGTTAGGTTTAGATACCTATCCATGAGGACGGCGATGGCATCACTCCATACTGGCGGAGGTTCCTATAACGGAGGGTCTCACCCATTGTCGTCTATAGTTGGAGTTGTTGACAACTAATGCTATCACTTGGATTCCCTATTCTAGGGAACATTTGACCATTTGGGTTGAGGATGGGTACCCGACTGGTGTCGAGTATGTGATATCCACCCGTAGGATTCCTCTCTTCACAAATGGAGGATGGGAGCTCTATTTGGGAGAGCGTGCTATTAGGAGCACCACAAAGGAGATTTGTGTATCGATCTTGCCTCCTGCAAGATAATATTGGCCTGTGTCCTAGTCACCTGTCAGTGATATCCCATTGATGGGCATTGACGGTTTTACATTGTCAGAGGGTCCGTGAACTTAGGATGTGTTCCATCGCTGGTGGTCCCATCAGAGCCCAAACCCGTGCCACTCAGTTCATGGGGGATATGGTTCCTAGATCTGTGATGATGACGGATTGGATGGCATGTGTTCGAGATTCGACTCATTTGACACAGATTAACAGTTTGACCCTATAGTTGGACCGGGCACATTTTCTTATCCGGCAATTGGGTAGAGATCTTTCAGAGGCAGATACTTTTAATCCTTCCAGCTCTGGGGCTGGCCCTTTAGGTGACCCATATGGTTTTATCGGTGAAGATCCTCCATTATATAGGCCTAAAATCCCACTTCACGAAGATCTAGTGAATCAGGAGGAGTTACATCAGGTGGACAAGATTGATGATGTAGACATTGACACCATTGTCTTCTTCTGATGTGTATTCTTGCTATATTTTTTGATAGGCCTCTGTTAGATACTGGATGGATGTGCCCCATTCGTGTTATATCTTTTGATAGGCCTCTGTTAGTCGTTGGGCATTTGTGCCCTATTTCCCTATATTTTTAGCTGTACAAAGATGATATATTAGATGACGATGTACTTAGGAATGTATGTACCATTTTCTATTCCCTACATCATATTACCATCTATTGTTGATCATGCATGTATTATGTTATGCATATGTATGTCCAGAGATATTCAACATTGACCCTTGGATGGTCTTATGATACGGCCCACATAGATGTCTTCTTCGTCAGTCAACCACATTGATCACACCCCACCAGTATTGGTAGCCTCCCATGTATGATAGTTTGTCACCTCCAGACCGGGTGACCGTAGATCAGTTATTACAGCATTCCATGACCCTCCTGATGTTCAAGGTTCCTGTGGGCTTTGTATATGGTATGCTGGAGCATTGGGTACCGGAGAGGCGAGTTTTCCCGTTTGGGACCCAAGAGTTAACTCCCATCTTAGAGGAGTATGAGCGGTTGATAGCTTTGCCATTAGACAGGCCTTGCGTTTGGATCGCTATCGGCGATATGAGCCGGCAGTTCATGACCCTCATCGGGCTGAGTCATAGAGTAGTACATAATGAGATTACATATGTCCATGTAGTGTCCCAGTGTTTTCTGATAGATAGATTTGGCTCAGTGGACAGTTATGAATGGCACTTCAAGGATTTCACCACGTCATAGGATTAGTGGCGTGTTGCCAGAGTAGTTCTACTCATGATGTGCAAAGTGGCTTATGTGTATATGCCACTATATATGGATGAGCTGGACATCGGTGTTGTCATGGCAGTGAGAGCTCTCAGGGAGGGTAATACAATTGTGTCGATGATTGTGACTGAGACATTGAGATGCGCCACTTACTTTCATACCTATCCTGCAGGGGTGTTCATAGGCAGTTCGATCATGTTGTGTGTGTGGTTTATGTCACACTTGAGACCGATTGGCACCTTTCGACGATATGGGTACTACTTTTCCAATGAGATAGACATATCTTACTCCTTTCAGCTAGTGGAGTGTACAGATGCTATATCCTGGTTTGACATTTTGTCGTGTACAGGACTCAGTTCACCCTATAGCTTCATTACTTATGCACTTGGCATGGATTATCTCCCTCTGGCTAGTTTGAGGGGCATGACTACATACCACCCACTGGTTGTGATGTCATAGTTTGACCAGTTTTAGGACATCTATCCGTTTGAGGGGGCATTAGGTCAGCGTTTAGCTTCTCGCCACTTGTCAGCAGAGGACAAATCCAGGGTGTATGATTGTTGGGATCAACGTGAGCTAATTGAGTTTTCTATTAGCCATCCGGGCTATTCACAGAGTATTCTGCATAGATGGAGATAGAGACTGCATCAGCTATGGTTGTATCCACAATATCGGGGATTAATTCTGATGGTGGAGAGACCATAGAGGACATTGATTCTCCTGGCAAGGAGGAGTTGTTTGTTGGTTTGACAGCAACTCTTGTTTATTCTCCCAGTATGACTACTACTGTGACCCCACATTCAGTAGAGTATTTAGAGCAGAGTCTGCATCTGAATAAATTTGAGAGAGATTAGGCTAGGGCCTTGATGTTGACATCTCTTGCTGGGAGAGATACCGCTCTATTGGAGAGAGATGATGTTTTAGCTCATAGAGACACCGTTATTGCTGAGTGGGATGAGGCTAGATTATCCAAAGATGCTTTGATTGTTGAACGGGATAGTGCTATATCTGCCTGAGACGTAGCCATTACAGATAGTACTACAGTGAGATCCCTTACCACTGGCATTATTGCCGAGATGAACACATATATTGATGAGCACAATGCCACCATGCAGTTGGCTGTGGATTTTTTAGCTCTTGTAGATACCCTTGGGCAGGAGCTCACAGCATTACCTCCTTCTTCTAAGAGAGATGCCATGTTGTACTTGATAGCTCGCATATACACTGATTTGTAGATGGCCTTGTATTTTCATACCTAGAGTAGTGTAGCCATTTTGTCATATACAGTACACATTGTATATATCAAACAACATTATATATGGTAGGGAAATATATTTATATTCAATTCCCTTTTAGTTGTGCCTTGTTACTTGCTTGATTTTTTCCTGTTTCTTCAAGATTTGTGATCTTGATGTATTCTCAACTCATCATTTATGGGTGGACATTGAGATGTCTCAAGATCTTTCAGAATGGATCGTTAATCTGTGTGTATCCCTACCCTTTGGTGTCTTGAGACTGGTTTCTGTATGTAGATGTGGAGAGGAATGTGGCTTTCCTCTCTTAGGTTGACCGCACCACAGATGGTCACTGGTACTCCTTTGTGTGGGGCAGCCCAGGTAGTTCCATCTCTTATGGATTGTTGTTTCTCTTTGAGGACTCAACCGCGGCTTAGATGGTCACTGATTCTCCCATTTGTGTGGGGAGATCAGTTAGTTCAATCCCTTTGGTCTGAAGCCTATGAAATGTGGTGGATTGAAGGTTGATCCTAGTACCATGTGATAAGTTTTTATGTTTTAGTAAGGGGTAAGATCTAACCATAAGTGGCTGCCTACGTACTCCTATTGAAGAGGAGATCAGGTCTGCGTAGTTCAAACCTGGTATAAATGTTCAACATTGTATATGAAAGGGTGTAGAAGTGTTTGTTTATTTTTTTGTGGTGTGCCTGGGCCATAAAAATGGTTGCCTACGTACTCCCGTGTGTTGGGGGGATCAGATCGACGTAGTTCACCCCATGTGCAGGATAGATTGCAGCCGAAAAGTTTGATCCCATGTTCAGGACAAATTGCAGGTGAAACGTTTTATCCTATGTATAGGACAAACTGCAGGTGTAAAAAGTTTTAACCCTGGTGGGATAAAACTACAGGTGTGAAGGTTTAATCCATGGTAGGATAACCTTAATTGAGTGAAAGGTTTGAAATGAAGTGGAGTGAAGGATCTGATGATCCAAAACCAGGCTACTGGTTTAAAGAGTGTGTTTGTCCTTAATGGGGTAGATGGGTATGAAGAAGGGTTTGTATGTAGTGAAGGGTTAGAAAACCTGAAGTGATTAGGGATCTAGTGATCCAAAACAAGGATGTTTGCTTGATGGTAACTTCAGACATAGTATCATTTCACGGTGTCCGAGTTGATGAGCTATGGAAATTCATGGCCTTCCATTTCTTGTAATCTGAGAGCCCCTCCTGTCAATACCTCCTTGACAACAAACGGGCCTTCCAAGTAAGGGGAAAATTTTCTATTGGATTGATCTTGGTTCTCAATGATCTTCTTCAAAACTAAGTCATGTTGTTTAAACTGCCGTAGCCAGACTTTTTTATTGTAAGATCTGGCGATCCTTTGTTGGTATAACTGACCATGGAAGATAGCAGCGGTTCACCTTTCGTTTATTAGAGACAATTGGTGATACCTATTTTGTAACCATTGGTCTTCATCCAGCTGAGCGTCTATCAACACTCTGAGGGATTCCATTTCCACCTCTATGGGGAGCACTGCTTCCATCCCATAGGTTAATGAGTAGGGGGTTGCCCTAGTGGAAGTGCGCATTAAAGTTCTGTATGCTAATAGAGTCAGAGGCAACAGGTCAGGCCATCCTTTATGATTGGTGGACATCTTTTGCATAATCTTCTTGATGTTCTTATTAGCCGCTTCAACAGCACCATTCATCTTTGGACGGTAGATGACAGAGTTGAGATGTTTGATGCGGAATTTATTGCATAACTCCTCCATCATTTTGTTGTTGATGTTCTTAGCATTATCTGACACAATTACCTCTGGTTGTCCATATCGATAAATGACATTATTTTTGATGAAACCAATGATGACTTCTTTAGTAACCTTTGGGAAGGAGGTTGATTCTACCCACTTGGTGAAGTAGTCGATCATGGTGAAAATAAACCAATGCCCATTACTGGCTTTGGGCTCGATGGGCCCAATCACATCCATTCCCCACATTGAGAAGGGCCAAGGCGAACTTATATTGTTGAGCTCCCTTGGAGGGGCGTGGATAGTATTCCCATGAATTTAGCATTGATAACATCTCTTGACGTGATCATCACAGTCAGCTTTAAGAGAGAGCCAGTAATGCCCTGTTCTGAGGATCTTTTTGATAAGTAGAGGGCCGCTCATGTGTGGGCCACATATCCCACCATGGATTTCATCCATGAACCTCTAAGCTTGGTCCTTGTCCAGACATCCAAAGAGACCTAGTCCTGCATCTCTTTTGTAGAGTGCGTCTCCGCGAAGGTAGAATTTCATAGTCATTTGATGGATTTGCTTTTTCTCAGAAAGACTTGCCTCAGCGGGTGTAGATCCATCTCGTAGATACTCCTTGATGTGCTGATATCAAGGGTGTTGGATGGGAGGTAGCTCATCCGATACTTCTCCAATGTATTACCCCTAGGCTGGAGCCTTTTGTAGGGAAAATGTGATGTTTGGCATGTTTTGCTTGTCAGGTATGTTGATCAAAGAGGCCAAAGTTGCTAGCGCATCTGCAAAGTTATTCCTATTCTGAGGAATTTGGAGGAAGTTTATTTCTTCAAACTCCGAAGCCATCTAGATAACCTGCCGATGGTAAGGTAGCAAATGTAGCTCTTTGGTGTGGTATATTATGGTGGTTTGTTTGATTACCAATTTGGAATCTCCAAAGACAGTTAACTGCCTGATGCCCATTGATTGGGCAAGGTTTAGCCCCATGATATAACCTTCATACTCAGCTGTGTTGTTAGTGCTAACAAACTACAATTTGATGACGACGGGATACTGTTCCCCCGTTATAGCTACTAGAACTACTCCAGCCTCAGAACCTTCAATATTTTTCATGCCTGGTGTGTATTGTATTGATGGTGTTGCTGAACTGCCATTACCCCTTCATCAGAGAAGTATGTTTCCAAGGGTTTGAAATCCCCTGAAGGTACGGCAGCCAGTTGATCCGCAATTCCTTGACCTTTGATAGACTCTTGGGTCACGTAGACGATGTCAAATTGTTGTAGGATCAACTGCCATCTAGACAGCTGATAATTTAACATGGGTTTACTAAACACGTACTTGGGAGGATCCACGCGGGATATGAGATGGGTTGTATGACCATAGAGGTAATGATGTAACCGCAGGGAAGCCCATGTTAAAGCACAACAAGTCTTCTCAATCAGAGTGTACTTGTGTTCACTACTGCTGAATCTTTTGCTGAGGTAGTAGATAGCTCACTCTTAGCCTCTATCGTCTTTCTGTCCCAGCATGCAACCCATGTCATTGTCATTAATGGAGAGGTACATGAACAGGGGAACACCATCCCTGAGAGGTACCAAAACAGGAGCTTTGACTAGCTACTCTTTAATGGTCAGGAAGGCTTTCCGACACTCATCATTCCATTTCATGGAGGAGTTCTCCTTAACAGCTTGAAGATAGGCTCACATGTTGCTGTGAGTTGGGAGATGAACCGACTGATGAAGTTGATCCCTCCCAAAAATCCCCGTATTTCCTTCTCTATCTGAGGAATGGGCATTTCCGTGATGGCCTGGATTTTGTTGGGATCCAGCTCAATCCCTTTGTGGCTAACTAGGAACCCTAGTAACTTGCCTGATTTAACGCCAAAGGCGCACTTGGCTGGATTCAACTTCAAGTTATACTTATGCAACCTGTTAAAGAGCTTTCTAAGATGGTCTAGGTGGTCTTCTTCCCTTCGGGACTTAACAATTATGTCATCCACATAGATCTCTATCTCTTTGTGCATTAAGTCATGAAAAAGAGCCATAATGGCCCGCTGATAAGTAGCTCTGGCATTGATGAGGCTAAATAATAACCGTCTATAAAAAAAGGTTCCCCAAGGCGTGATGAATGCAGTTTTTTCACGATCCTCTTCAGCAACCATAATTTGATGGTACCCCACAAAATATTCAGTAAAGGAGTACATGTCGTATTAAGCAGTATTGTCAATGAGGATGTGGATAAATGGAACGGGAAAGCTATCTTTAAGGCAAGCTTTATTCAGATCCCTGTAATCCACACAAACTCGCACCTTTCCTACTGGTTTAGGCACGGGGACTATGTTGGATAGTCATTCAGGGTGTGTTGACACCACGATGATGCCAGCTTGAAATTGTTTCACAATTTCTTCTTTGACTTTTAAACTCCACTCAGGTTTTAACCGTCTGAGCTTATGCCTGACTGGCTTGAATCCCTCTTTATGGGTAGGCAATGAATGACAATGCCAGTGGGCAAGCCGACCATGTCTTTATTAGATCATGAAAACACATCATGGAATTGGGTTAACATAGTAACCATGTCATTCCTTTGGTTTGGAGTAAGGTCCGTACCAATCTAGATTAACTTGGGGTTTTCTAAGGTTCCGAGGTTGAAAGATGAGGTTTAATTAAGATTTGGTTTGGGTTTTTCCTTGACCCATTCTTTGATCTCTTGAGGTATCTCATAGTCCTCTTGTACTTCCATCAAGTCTGAGTCCAACTTTACATCAAAGTTATAGTCCTTGCGGTGAATAGGCACCTCATCAGCAAGTTTAGGCACATCTATATTTAGAGTCCTGAAACAAAAATGCTTTCACTTAATATATGAAACTGTTCAATCATACAAAGTGTTAGCATGTAATGACAAAACAACTGCTAATACTGTATAGAAAAAGTAAGCAATTATTGCTATCTATAGGGCAGAGGGAGTTTCTGCCCTTTTTACCCTTGTCGGCAAACACATGGAATGCTGCTCCAATTGCCAAGGGTGAAGTCATATTGGACAGCAGTGATGAAGGGGTAGTCAGTGTCCTCCTTCTCCCAAATGATGATCATGATATCTGGACAATCATTGTCTGGGATGTCTCTATTCATGTACTTAGTATGGAAAATGATCCGTATGTTTGACAACCGCCTGGCAATGTCTTGTTTACATCTCCATTCCCTTTCTTCCACTTCGAGATCTAGCATCAGGACCTCTTTTACCTTGACCGGTATTGGTTTAGGAAACAACATAGCCATTACATGGGCAGGCACCTTTATCGGAGACCGTACAGGTTCAGGATCTGTAGGTTAAGACAATCACCGTATGGATGAAGCTGAAGCAATCTATTTGTGCTTGTGAGGATTCCTGTGACTAGAACTAGCAAAATAGCCTAGTCCGGTGGTCCCGGTTTGACTGGGAATTTGAATTGGGCGCTTAATGCCCTGATGATCTTTGCCTAACCCTTGTCCAGGTTGATAACCTAATGATATCATCTCTTGAGTTGCCAACATTACCTCAGCAAAAATCTTGGGTATTAGAGGTGGTGCCCCTATAGGATGATAATGAGTGTTGCTCACCTATAGGGCATGGAAACTGACCAGTTCAACTTTTGAATTGAAGCTGATGAGTGGTATGTCACCTTGTTCAGGACATTTCGGCTCAGCATTGACAGTGACTAGGTAGTTGTTAATGATGTATTTGAGTTGCTGGTGAAGGGTGGAATGGACGGCTCCAACCATATGAATCCATGGTCTCCCCAAGAGCAAGTTGTATCCTATGCCTATTTTGAGCATGTTATAGGATACGTAGAAGGTATGTGGACCAATCTCCATAGGCAGTTCAATCTCTCCGACAACATTGCGTCGGGATCCATCAAAAGCTTTGATAACCGTATGGCTTCTTCTGATCCTATTAAGATTTATATTTATCTTCTCCAAGGTGGCATAAGGGCAGATGTTCAAAGATGATCCTCCATCTATGAATACTCCTCCCACCATATATTCAGAGGACCAAACCGCTATGTGCAACGGTTTACAATGACCAGTCCTTTCGGGAGGTATGTCGTCATCAGTGAAAGATATCACATTGTTGTTAAAAATGTGATCAACTAGATGCTGGAATTTTTTGACATCCACTGATTTCGGCAAATGGGCTTCTTCCAACACCCTTAACAAGACCTTCATGTGATCTTCGGAAGAGAAAACCAAGTCCATTATGGAAATTTGTTGTAGAGCTTCTCTCAAGCTTAAAACCACCTTGGCTTCACTATGGCCCATAGTACGGAGGAACTCTTCAATCTTCTCCATGGGAATTTTCCCCTTTGATCTGATGGTAGGCTTCATCACCCGTTGTGGAAGATACAGTGTATTCTCTTTCAACACTACAGCAGTTATGTGGGATATAGAACCTTCAGCCTCTCCATAATTCCATGGCACTTTCTGTAGGCTGACAACAGGATACTGTGTTCTGTATAGCAAGATAATCGGCTTTGGTACAGCCACTTTAAAAGGATTGTCAACACCTTTGAGTTGAATTGCTTGTATTGTGAGTGGTCTGGTAGCCAAATCATCCTCAGCGGATATAACTGCTATGACTTCCTTCCATTTTGTAGGAAATGTGACCCTAATCTCGAGTAATACAGTGTCATTATCTGCCAACTACAGGACACCGCTGTCAATTAGGTTCTGAATAAGATGGTGGAGTGCCCATCATTCTTCAGTGCTATGTCCGCGAGAGTGGGAGTAATACTGACATACTCCATTAGAATGGAACCATCTTGAACGGGGATTGATTGGAGGTAGCAGAGTTATGATTCTTCCTTCATTGATTAGCATCTGAAATATCTCGTCCATTGGTTGGCCCAGATAGGTAAATTCCCTCTTGTTGGCAAAATGCCAACGGGCTTTGGCACTTGCTCATTTTGCAATTTTATCCTCCAGTGTTTCACTTTCTGCAGTCAATGTTGGAGTATTCATAACAAGAGGAAGGAGACTAGCATGCTCCTAACTGATTCATTGGCGTGTGACTTAGTGCTGATGGATCACCAGTTCTGCCAATTAGTTGACTTGCTTACAAAGAGCTTTCATCTTTCGCTCCATCATAAACTAGAACTGTGAATAATCCCATTTATCAGGACTATCCTTGCTGGTTTGGGAGGATTCACCACCGTAATTGGAACTCTGTCCATTACTCTAATTAATCATATTAACCTCCTCTTTTTTGTGTTGAGGAATTGGGTTGTCTTGCACATGAGGTTGGTAGGGTTTAGTCACCACGATCTCACCATTATCAATTAAATCTTGGATCTTATGTTTCAAGGCCCGGTAATCCTGAGTATCATGTTCTGGAGCTCCAACATGATAAGTACACTTCCTGTTAGCATTGAAACCCTTCACATTCGGGTTGGTCGGTGGAAGAATATGGGTAATTTTCTTCTGAGTTATCAGAAGATTGAGAATATTCTCGAGTGAGTCCCCTAAGGGTGTGAACACTAGAGTGCGTCGGACTTCTCCACTTTTTGGCAAAGGAGGGTTTAAAGAATGTGCTTGAAAGGGGGAGTAGTTTCTCCTCTAGATAGGCATGTTCTGACTGCTTTTCTATCCTTGTAGTATCAAGGAAACATCCTCCTATTTCTTCTTATGGACCCCCCGGGGGTTGTTTCCAAAACTTCCAGACTGGATGTGCTCAGCAACAGCTTTCAGAGCGGCTAGGTCTTAAATCTTCCTGACTTCAATCCCATCTCAGCCATCTCCCCATGTTTAATCATTTCAGAAAATGGCTTGCCAATGCCAGCTAAAACTCTCTCATAGAAGGGAGCTTCTTGTATATCTATAAAGGTCATCACCATTTCAGACTCAGTCATAAAGGGAATAACTTGAGCAGCAAGGCGCCTCCACCTTTGAGCATACTTTCTAAAAGACTTATTGGCTTGTTTCTTGACCTTGGTAATTTGGTACTGGTATGGAGCCATCTGAGACTAGAAACTATACTGATTGAGGAAGGTATGGGCCAGCTCTTCCCAACTATGAATCTTGAAGTTGTCTAATCTGGTGTGCCATAATTTGGCTTCTCTAGTTAGACTTTTTTGAAATAGCTGCATTCTGAGCTTTTCATCTTCGACATAAGATCCGAGTTCTCCAATGAATACCTTTAAATGCATGTAAGGATCCCCCAACCCATCATACTTTTCAAAGTCAGGAGTATTGAACATTTTTGGATGCAAAGGTCAACATATGAAATACTCACGTGTGCTCCAATCCCTTTGATAGACAAAATGGTATCTTCCATTTGTAAAACTTTCTTCCTGATATCACCGGTGTCTGAATCTTCTTTAAGATGGGTGATTTTCGGGGTTTTATTGGTTTTGTCCAATTGAGACTCAGTTATGGGATTTTCTTTATCTGGACCTCGGGTTCCTGCATGTCCAAAGGATTCTATATGTATGGGTATTCATGGACCCTGAGTAGACTGGTTTAGTTCTTTGAGTAGAACATCTAAATCTATAATTTATTTGCTTAATCCTTCAAACTCCTCATGAGAGACAAAGTAGGATTAGACTAGTCAGATGAAGCCATGATTGGTTGTAGGCTTGTTGCCTTTTTGAACTTTGAACGGGTAACATACCCAATTATTTCCCTACAAAAAACTTATGTAGTTTAGTCTTTAGGGAGTGTATAAATGTAGCATGCTATATGATGTATCCCTTTTAGGAGTATTATCCTACAAAATGGATGTTAGCTGTGTAGACACTTGAAATTTTCTGCACACCTGTTATTAACATTACAGGAGGGCAGATTCGTCTTTCAGAGATAACCCTAGAAGACAGCTCATATCCATTTCGGATACTACCAGAAGTTCAGTCTCAACCCCGGAACACACACCATAAGTATCAGTTCCAACTTCAGAGATAACTTCGAGTTTCATCCTTGGTGATAACCCCAAGGAATGTCGTTACAGTTTCGGCGATAACCCCAGCAATGCTTATTTCAAATCCATGCAATCAGCTTCAACCTCAGAACTCCTGCCGAGGCACTCATTCTAAAGACCGGGAGATAACACAAGGAAGATGGACACACTTAAAGATGACCCTGGGGAATTCAAACACTTACAACATTCCAATCTCAGAGATAACCTTGAGCAACGTCTACTTTATCAACCCAAACCGAAGATAACCCCGATGAGGGGCCAAATCATCATCTTGCCACCTCAACTCCACATTGCGCCGTCTCAACATCTCATACATACATTTCTACATAACAATGTCCCACAAGAGCCAAGGAGTTCCAATCCCGAGTGACTATTATGCAGGGCAGCACACCGGATAGAATTTGAAGCTTGAAAACCATGGGCATGGTCCCCTATTCCTGACTTCGTACAACCTCTAATCCCATGTCATTTGTGACACCCTCAAATTTAGGTACTTAAAACCCCAACTTGGTGCTTCACGATACCATTTCTATGAGCGAAATAATACTAATAATAATAACAATAATATAAATACCCAACTTAATTTACATAAATATCATAGTCTATTCCCATGTACGTAACCTTTAATACATTCATTACATAACATGATAGATAACCAATAATAACCATATATTAATTCTATATCAAATTTTTAAAACTACGTACTGACTATGATTGGGGATTAGTCGATAGACTATGAACATTGTTTTCTATTTTTGAAAAGGTTAAACAGAACTTCATCTGTAAACCATTATAACTAACGGGCACGGGGGGTGATCAGCCCGTTATGCCCTGTATTGATCAATACTACATGCAAGAATGTTGTTATCGTTCATCTGATCCGCCTTTGGCGTATAAAACTTTTTCCATGTACGGGATGTTCATACTTAGTTGGGAATCCGAACCAAAATAATTCGGTTGGATACAATAAATTTTTATCATATTCAACGATATTTCTAAATTTGTGTCTACCAAGGTCAAATAACTAGATGGCTTTTAATTAAGGTATACATAATGGAATTTAATAAGTATATATATCAACATATGATTAAATACAATGATTATCTAAGTGGGGACACTTGTATAACCATATCTAGAAATTTACGAACAGAATAAATATTTGAATTATACAATAATACTATGTTGATAAACAATGATCGGATATAATATATATAGCAATAGGGTTAATAATCTAGCACAATAATAATATAATTCTGAAACTTTCTTACTTATATCCATTGCATAAAGTAAATGCAAAGGTAGGATACTTGCCTGGTCTGCTGCTTGCAGTTATGCAACTTAGTTTTATCTTTTATATAGCAACCTATCAGTAATAAGATCATTTTACTGAATAGAATAACATATAGTAACACATAATACTGCTTATTGCAGTCAACACATAACTTAATCACATTGTCACACATGTTTAACAGTCATTGGATCACAAACAAACACCTATCTAATCAAATTATCTAAGTCCAGATCAATTTCTAAAACATATCGGTGTACCGACAGCTTTATCGGGTAATTATCGAGTCTAAGACTCTATCTTGTAGTTTAATAACTGAAAATATCAGTCATATTATTTTTAATTGAGTTATAATAATTTTTATAATTTTTCATAATTTTTCAAACACCGGAATCATTATTAAATGATTTAAATATTAAATAATTATATTATCATTAATATTTAATTAATATAGAAATATAAATGAAACCATATTCAAAATATTAAAGTATTTATAATAACTTAGAATATTTTTAAAGTATTAATATTACCTTTAAATGATTTAAAAACATTTAAAACCATTTTTAAATAATTACCATAATATTTAAATATTAATGCATTACTTATCAAAATATTAAAAGTTATTAATTTTAATTTAAAATATTTTTAATTCATTTATATCCCTTTAAATGATTTTTAAATTAATAAAACTATTTTTAAACTATTTATTTAATATAATTATTAAATAAATCAAATATCATTTAATATTAAATTATTAATGAAATTATCCTTTAAATATTAAAAGTTATATTTTATAACTTAAAATATTTTTAAACACTTTATTTTCATTTAAAATAATTTTTATAATATTAAAATTATTTTTAAACTAATTTATTTAATATAACTATTAAGTAACTTTAATATCATTTATAGTAAAATATTAATGTTTTTCATGACAAAATATCAAAAGTTATATCTTATAACTTAAAATATTTTTATAACCTTTAAATCATTTTTATATGATTTTTAAATCATTAATTCCATTTTCCATAATTTATTTAATAAATTTATTAAATAATTTAAATATCATTAATATTAATTTATTAATGACATTCTTCATTAAAATATTAAAAGTTATTAAAAATAACTTAAAATATTTTCTTATATCATAATATAATTTTAAATGATTTTTCAAGTATAAAACTCATTTGTAAATAATTTATTTAATATAATAATAAAGTAAATTAAATACCTTTAATATTTCAAAAATAAGATATTTATAAATATATTAAAAATTATTAAAAACTAATTTTCAGAATTTTAAAATAATTTTTAGTAATTTAATTTGTATTTTTAATAATTAAAAACTAATTTTCTCTAATTATTTAATAAAATAATTAATTTTAAAAATAAAGTGTCATTAAAGACCCTTTATAAATATGTAATTGCTTATATAGGTGTTCTTCATGTTCTTGGCCAAACCCAGAACATTCGTGTTAGTTAGTAAGGTATCAAGTTTGACCAAGCATAGATCTTAGATCTTAAAGTTTATGGGCATGTTGTTAGTCAGATTTTGTAGTGCTAGTGTAAGACTACATGATCCAACAATAAACATGATCATACAACACATAATCGAGAAGATCTGATCGTCCAAAGTGGCTGTCAGAGTTGTTCTTCATTTCTAGGTTTGCCTAGAAATAAAGAACAGTTCGTGAGGCCTACTTTGGGCTTCCACAACTTGCACTCTATATGATGTTTTTGTGATCTCAAAGTTGTAGTGTGTAGCTAACCTGTAAATGAAAAGATCTATTGCATAAAACACATATAAAAACAACAAATCAAGCAGGTAATGTTGTGACAAACGAGATTTTGTAATTTAATTTTAATATTTATTGAATTAAATAAATATTTTCGATGATTTAATTATTAGATTAAATAATTAATTAATGAAGTTGTGATAGATTAATTTAATTATATGTGTTATATTTATTAAATTAATGTGGAGAATTTTATTATTCAAAGTATGAATTTATGTGAGCTTGTTGAATTAATAGAAATATTTAATAAGCTTAATATTATTTTAATTAATTAGAGAATTAATAATTTGGCATAATTAATAAATGAGAAATTTAATTATGTGACTATGTGAATTAATGAGAAATTATTATATTTATTTAAAATAAATTAAATAAGATATTTGATTTATTGGGTAAATGTGTGTGACATTATTAAACTATATTATAAAGGATTAATCCAATTAAATGGTTATAAACCTTTTAAGGCTAGCCAAACAGAGCCTTATTGGGAGTTGGGAGCAGTTAACCCATGATCGGGTTAACTGACCACAACTGTGTCAGTCCTTAATTATTATATACGTCTTTTTCCTTCTTTATTCTCTAAGTCTGGAAATAAGAAAAACAATTTACAGAGAGAAATTGAGAAATTGTGAGTGAGTGATCGAAGAAGCATCTGAGAAAGGTTTTCCTTACTAATCTACACTTTACGCTTTGGGTAATCTCTTCAACCCAGGTTTTATTTACGTCATTTAAAGTTTCATGAAAATGGCTTTCAAGTTCTGTTAAAATCTCTATAATTGGAAAAAAGGGAGTGATTATGTGTGTATATATGTGATAAGTTGTTATCATATCATGTTTTACTATATATTATAGATTTTCATATCATCAGTTTCATAAAAATATGACGTATATTATTGCTTCAAAATTACAGAGTATAGAAATATGGCCATATGGCCCATACACGTAAATTTAATACGTCGATCATATGGTGTCCCATAAATTTTACACTTTTATATAATTATGGATGTTAAAACGAAGAAAACAAACTTCGAATGGACAGATTTGGTGTTATAACAAACCCGTGATGTTAATTTTTATGTTTTGCGTTCAAAACTTTCAAGAACATCAAGAACAGTAAAATTACATGTTTTAATTCAATAAATTGTGTGTTTCAACTTGTTAAAATCATGCCAGAAGAGTTGGGTAGTAGTTATAAGTGTATTACAGTGTTTGGGTATGTCTAATTTCGTGTAAGAAAAAGTTAATTGGGTGTTTTGGCCATGTTCTGTAATTTTTCGCGAATTGCAGTTCATGTTCTGGTCCGTCACGCCAGAAGGCCGATCGCAGACACAAGAGACACAAGACACTGCTATGGCCTTGACCATGTCATAACTCCATTGTCCAAAGTCATAAAGATCGCCATGCATGCAATGTAGAGAATAGGTTATATGGTAGTAGCACAAATGCCACTCTGCAGTTTGTTCAAGAATGAGCATTTTAGTGGTTTTATTTTAGGGACTGTAATTGCAACCTAATTTAATGAACATAAAAATGTTTTAGTCATATAATGTGGTAATTAAATAGATCCTTAACATGTCAATAAAATAATTATTTGTGAATTGAATTATTGAACGCATAGTTAGCTTATTGTTCGTGAAGTATAAATTATGTGACAATAAGTGTGGTAATTTGACTAAGTATAGACATAATCCAAGTTAGACAAAAAGAATGAACTTGTGATGACTAATTACGTTATAATTGACTGGTATTGTGAATGTAAATGGTATGTAGGATTAAATCAAGGTACATATATAAATTAACGTGTAATATATGCACGAGGCAAATTTCCTAACCCTACTCGTTATCATTATATAAGTTTATAAATTTACCTCTTTACATTGAGTAAATTCTTGTTATTGTTAATCAAGTTCATTTTGTTATATTAAAGGTTATTAATCTTTTCAGAGTATGATTCTTCTATACAATACTTATTCTATTGTATACCTCTTGAGATTGTTATTCGATTTAAATATTAGTTATTATTGAACTTTGTTAGACTAGAGAACCCTTTTTGATTCGACTAGTCCATAGTTGATGAACGTTCTAAATTTCAGAACCCTCGTTGAATTATCCAAACCAAACTTCCTTTGGTGCAGACTCTAATGTCAACAACCCTATATAGGGGATTATTTACACTTTAGCGTTAAGATATTGTGCACAGTATGGTACTAAGGGCTGATCCTCCTAAGTACGAGAAGAAGTGTCCATAGTCTTATGACTGTTAAAGGTTTCAAGTATAAACACTTGACAACCTATGACATAGTTCAAGGTCTTATGACCCTCAGAAGTTCTTTTGATTCTTGTTATTCATTCTTGATTCAAAAGCTAAGTTTTCTTATTTCAGAAGTCTTTGATTCATTCGCATGTTATTATTTTATTGTTATATTGTTATACTTGTGGGAAATCGTGCTCACTCTTACGTAATAATAACATTGCAGTTAAGAACGGAAGATCTGACGAGCCTTCCACTAGCAAAGGCAAGGGCAAAGTTAGCAAGTAATGAGGATTTGTTGTTTAGTTGATGTATTTATGTTTCAGACTTGATGTTGTTTAAGACTTGTTATTTGTTTATGTTTCGCACAGAAGTTTAAGGTTATTTGAACTGGGATTGTATTTATTATTCAGATGTTGTAACCCCGTAAGGGGATGATTTAATTTTATCTATTGCATGGTTTGCATTTATTTTAGGTAGATAGATAGATGATATTTGTATAGTGAACACCAAATCACGTGGAATTGAAGTACCCGGATTTGGGGGTGTCACAAATGCTCGGTCAAACCCTGACAGAAGTAGTGTTCTCAACTTTTCTAGAATTTCCAGAAAATAGATTTTGTGAACGAGTAGACTGTTTTGACCTTCCACTATGTTCAATATATTTATGATTTAATGGATCTAAAAGCATGTACCCATAGTACACATAACATACTACAACTTAGATTCAAAAACCATAACAAAACATCAAAACACTGTCAGATCAGGAGCCATAAAAACATGTCAGACACGATCTGGGCATGATATGGGATGCCCAAATTTTTCCAATCATGGTCGTTCAACGACCTTTGACCAATAATATCAATCAATCTATGCATGATCTGGTCCTATTATGAGTTCCAAAACACAGATCTCATGACATACTACATGTATCAACCTTCAAAACACAAAAACCATAAACAGAAAAAGATCTACATAACCTTACATTTGGTTGTCAGATAACAAAAAATATTTTTCCAGATTTTTGAAAACTTCAAATCCGAGCCTCTAAATGTTATGGATCTAACATCTAGCAACCAAGATCATCTATTTACTCCATAAACAACATATTTTAACACTAAAAACTAACATCTAACAACAGATCAAAGATCAGATTCTAGGATTAGCTTTATACCTCACTTTGAACAATTTGGATTCTAGGCTTCTGATCTGTTAGTGGATTTCATGGGGCTTGATTTGGGAGCTGATATACTACTATATTTCTTAGGTTAGAGAGAGAGGGTCTTGGTTAAGTGTTGGTGAATAAATGTGCTTGAAAATGAGGTTTTCTCTCTCTTTGATCTATATATATGACTTGAGTGAAATGATATGGCTGATATAAATGGCTAACTTGTATCTATAATAATCACATGGATGATCTTAGTTCGTCACCTACTCAATATTTTACCAAGATTTACAAGCAACATATTAAAGAATTGAAAAAGGGCATAATTTTCTTTTGACTAGCAATTTTAATGGCATGATGGTAACTTTGCAAACCCTTAGGTTTTGACCCTTAGGGTTTAACCTTAAGGTTTGGCACAAGGAATTTGTAGAATTTCTAATTAGGTTTAAAAATAAAATTTTAGTTTCTAAATTATCAATTTGGGTTTCTAAATTGATTTAGGTTTCCTAATTACATAAATCATGAAAATTTAGGTTTAAGCTTTACTAATTAGCTTTAAGATATAAAATTAACAATTATGGTTTCCATTTAGTAATTAGGGTTTCTAATTACTAAATAGGTTTTCTAGCTTTAGAAATTAGGGTTTTTTAAATTTTAATTAGGGTTTACCTAATTAAGATTATAATCTAATAATACATGTCAATATTCATATAATACAACCTCTTATCGATCCTAAACTCCGGCTTGAGTTTCAAATTAGGGTTTGTCAAAGCAATGCTAGGGTTTTCTACTGTTCAATCAAAACTGTTTCACAAATTAACATTACACGATACAAAGATACATATTTATAAAGATCGGCATATAATTAATATTATATTATTATCATCATTCCTTGTTCCAAAACCAAATTTAAGGTTTGGATTCCATATCCGATTTATCTTTCATACATAACATTTATTAATTAAGTTAAAATAATTAACTTAACTAATATGAAATAAATTCATATATTAAAATAAAATAATTATTATAATAATTCTATAATTATTTCATATATTATTTAAATAGTATATAATCATATTTTCATGAAAAATAATTAATAAAAATATTTCTACTATAAAATTAATTATTATTAGAATATAATTTATAATGATCAATAATTCTAAAATAAATTTATTTGTAATTATTCATGTAATAAATATATTTTATTTGTCATATATATATATATATATATATATATATATATCCACATTATCTTGGCACATATTCCCCATATTTATTTTAATAAATAAATAAAAAAATTATACGTAAAATTTATGATTTATTTATATAGAAAATATCGGGTTATTACATTCACCCTCCCTTATAATGATTTCGTACCCGGAATCACCGTTTTAAAACTTATACATACAAGGGCACATAACATACACAATCATTGCAAGTAGATCTCGATCACAATTGATTGAACCGATCTTTAACTATTCAGCATAACGCTTGACCATCTAATTAAATAGAAATTTGATTTTTAAAAGAACTCAAATACCTCCTTCAAAATTTCTTTATAAAAGACTTTACTATAAATAGGAAAATCATGTATAAGAAAATAAAAGTTATATGAATAATACCTGGAGTTCCATCACCAGATGCCACAGTATCCTGGACCGTCATGTTGAAAACTCTCACAGTTGATTTTGTTGGCTTGCTTGATGACGTCGGTCCCGTAATCGCCAGAGTCCCGTTACCTTTCCCAGACGTCACACTCCCTGCCTCCATTCTCCTTTTCGGAAAATCCTTCACCTTATGCTCCATTGACCCGCATATAAAACAACCAGTGTTCATCCTTAGATTGGGGCAATTGGGAGAGATATGGCCCTCTTGCCCGCACTTATAGCATACAAACTTACCCATCAGACATTCACCAGTATGGTTCTTTCCACAATTCTTACATGGCACCACCTGCTTCTTAACACCTTCCTGCTTGACCTGAACATTCCCAAAGTTGTTCACCTTCCTCTTTCCATTTCCACTCTTGCTCCCACTATTAATTTCCACCTTCTCAGCTCCTTCGACCTTACCATTATTCCTTTTCTCCTTGTTGTAGAGGCTCATGGCCTCACTCCCCTCCTCAGCAATAATAGCTTTCTCTAAAAGTGTTGCAAATATAGACATATGTAACACCGTCACCTTGTTGTAGAGTCAGGGTTTTAATCCCAGCTCAAACCTCCTTACCTTCCTAGCCTCCGTATCAACTTGATGCGGAGCGAACCTAGCAAACTCATTGAACTTTGAGGCATATTCCGCAACTGACATATCCCTTGCTTCAACTCCAAAAATTTCACCTCAATCCTAGCCTGCATACTAGATGAAAAATAATTTTCAAAAAACAAAGTTTTAAACGAAGCCCATGTAACTACACTTTCTCTTACCCTTGCCTGATTTGCTTCCCACCAAAAGTTTTCCTCCCCCTTCATCATGTACGTGGAAAAAGCTATCTTTTCCCCCTCATCTACCCTAGCTATCACAGACGCCTTTTCAATTTCTTTAACCCAAGTTTGGGCTTCAACAGGGTCAGTTGTCCCTTTGAATTCGGGTGGTCCTACAACCTTGAAATCTTTAAAGTTTGCCAAGCGATTATCCGGTTGGTTCCCTGCGGCTGGCATTCCTTGTTACATAGCTTGTGCTACCATGTTTGGAAAGTGTCGCATTGGGTTTGCTTGTTGTTGTCCCTCTGCATTGTTGACAAATTCTTCTGCCCTTTGATTTTGAGTTTTTCGTCTTGGCGGCATTATCTGATTAAATAAAACATAATTTATTCTTTATTAACTTACATTCTAAACCTTATCATATAAATTAAACTTGTATGAAACATAGATTCATATTCATTCGACGATTTCAAATCACTTTACATAAAATAGCACATACTGCTTTAAACATCAACTATCCCTTTGTGACCACAAAAGTCAAGATTTACAGCCTTGACTAATACAAAAGTTGAGAATATTACATTACACAAACATACTAATCATATATATTACATTAAACTCACCTACAAAAAAGAACCTATACTACATATTCACTACGCCTTTTTCTTGGACGACCTTTCACCTAGTGACCTTCCAATCCACAAATAAAACATACACCTGATTTATAGTCGGGACAATAAAGAGAGGTATGTCCCTCATAGCCGCAAATATAACATATCTTTTTCCATTTCTTCTTATCGAATTTTCCTAAGTCGTGGTCTTTTATCTTTCTTTTCCCTTTCTTGCTCGGAGTTGCACACGATTTGTTACTTGTGGCTCCCATCTGATCAATTTGGATTTTAAGCTTATCTTGTTCTTCCATTGTTTCTATTAAGGTTTTTCGCAATTGACTATTCAACAACTTTTCTATTTCCCACAACATTTCCAGAGAAGAAACTGTGTTCCTTAGATTCTGCACCTCCGTTGATGTAACAATCTGAAAATTTAAATTATAATTTTAAATATTTATTAAATTATATAAATATTTAATTGGTGTATTTATTGCTAAATAAATATTTGTTTAATTTGATTTGATTATTTATTTGTGAAATAAATAATGAATGTGTGAAGGAAATTTATTATTATGAGGAATATTCTAATTTAATTTAATTATTAAGTTAGAGAATTTATAATGATTAAATAAATTATTATATTATTCAATAAATTGTTGTTAGAGTTAATTAAATTAAGTATGAAAACTTAATTAAATAAAGTGTGACAAATAACTATGTTATAAATGTTTTATATGGTTTATTAAAATGGTTTATTAAAATAAATTAAAGGGAGTTTAATTTAGTTTTTGCCAAACAAGGCTTAAGATATTAAATGTTTATTTTTTTAAAGGGTTTTGCCAAACAAAGCCTTATGGCTTTTGGGATTTCTAATTTTTGAATTTAAATAAAATAAGTAAAAAAAATTAATTAAATTAAAATAATGAATATAATATATATATATATATATATATATATATATATATGTTAGTTAGTAACTGATATGGCAATTAGTAATAGTATTAAGGTTTATCAGTTTTTTTTCCTTGCGCTTAAGTGCTAGCTAGACTACGTAACTTGGTATTTGGCTATACTGAGAAGAGAGAAGAGAAGAGAGCTTGTGGCGACCCCAAATCCGGATACTTGAAACCCGAACTCGGTTCTCCACGATACCATTTCTTTAAGCTGAATAATACTAAATAATAATACATTCGAACTTAATTTACATACATCAAAGTTTACTTCCCTGTGCACGTGACCTTCAAATACATTCCTTACAATACCCGACAATAGATTCCATTGTCTTACTAACTATAACCATTAACTCATACTAAATCTCATTCGAGCGACTTTTTCTTTTCCTTGTTCGCGTACTCGAGCCTTCGTGTCGATCGACGTAATTGAAAACATTTAGTTTAAGCAAGGATGAGCATTTGAGTGCCCAAAGAAGTAATAGCAATTATATATATAAGTGAAAGAATATAAGTATTCTCTTTACATAACACTTCTACAACGAATCAAAAGTTGTGAAGTAATCAGATCGATAAAAGATTCACATAACAACTCTCTTCAATTTCTTGAAATTAGGCTCCACCCATGAATAGGGTTTAAGAAACATACTATGAACATGGTTTTCATTTTCGAAAAGGTTTAGCGTAAATTCATCCGCAAACCGTCATAACTTACTTGGCACGAGAGGGTGATCACCCCCGTTGTACCTCTCAGATTGATCAATACTACATAACTTGAACGTAAATTCATCTTCACCCTTTGTCCGCAGTAGAAGCATAAAAATTTTCCCATTATCTGGATGTTCATACATGCTCGGTTCCAAACCCAAGGTTTTAATCTTGCTTAACAATAATATGTAATTCAACATATATGTATACGGGTAATTGAAAAAGTGTATCAACATGTGAATAAATGCTATGATTATCCAAGTGGGGACACTTGTATAACCATTTAGAAATCAATGAATGTAATATATATCCGAGCTAACATGTTGATAATCAAAGCGCATATAATCTGTAGACAGGAATAGAAAAGAATTTCAAACTTCTTACTCATGTCCATTGCATAAAGAAAATGCAAAGGTAGGATACTAGCTTTGATTGGTCGATTACAAATCTCAACTTAGGTTTTATCTCTTTATCACAACCTATCAATAAGGTGTCATTCGTTCGATTAGAACAATATATCATAACACATAAATCGCCTATTATTACTAACAAAGACATAGTCTAATCACGTCATCACATAATCGCAGTGATCATACTTTTAGTTCATATTCTATACATTTTTCAAATATCTCATCCATGCTCTTACAAAGAGCCTTTTCTTTTCTATTATAGAGTTCGACGGTTTTGCACTGCATCACAATTTTTATCGGATAATTACTAAGTCTAAGACTCTTATTCTATACCTCAACATCTCAGAATATCGACATTTTACTTTTAATCATTTTCGAATTTTCCGTAAATTGAAAATTTTAAAATAATTCAAATCATCACTCAAGGGCTTATAGTGATATAATTGTTACTATGGGTGCTCTTCATCAAATCTGGACTTCATAACCTGGGTTCTCAAGTCACCTAGTTTGGCGGCTTATAACTTTCAAACATCTAATCATAATTACATGATTTAAACATTAAATAATTCCATTATCATTAATAATTAATTTATATTAAACTATTAATGAAACCATTGCTAAAATATAAAAGTTATTTATAATAACTCAAACTATTTTTAAAACATTTATATTACCTTAAATGATTTTTAAAACAATTAAAATCATTTTAAATAATCACCATTAATATATAAATATTAATGTACTATTCATCCAAATATTAAAAGTCATTAATTATAACTTAAAATATTTTAAATCCTTAATATCCTCTTTAAATGATTTTAAATAAATAAAACCATTTTTAAACTATTTATTTCATAATAATTATTAAATAAACTAAATATCACTAATATTATCTTAATATCATTAATATTAAATTATTAATGAAATTATCCTTTAAATATTAAAAGTTATATTTTATAACTTAAAATATTTTTAAATACTTTAATTTCATTTAAAATGATTTTTATAATATTAAAATCATTTTTAAACTAAATTATTTAATATAATCATTAAATAACTTTAATATCATTAATATATAATTAATTAATGAAATTCATCACAAAATATTAAAAGTCATGGGAAATAACTTAAAATATTTTCTTATACCATAATATAATTTTTCATGATTTTTCATGAATTAAAACTATTTTTAAATCATTTATTTAATATTATAATTAAATAAATAAATACCTTTTATATTCCAAAAATATTAAATATTTATGAAATATACTCAAAATAATTAAAAACTATTTTTCAGATTTTAAAATAATTTTTCATAATTTATTTGGTATTTTTAATAATTAAAAACTAATTTTTCTAATTTTTAAATTAATTTCCGGAAAATCGTAAATTAAAATAATTAAAATCGTCAAGCTAAAGGCCCCTATAGTGATGTAAGTGTCGCTATAGGTGTTCTTGAGCCTACCAGCATCTTCTTCATAAGGCGTAACCGAGTGGGCTACTTTGACCGTGAATAACTCTCTAATCTTAACTAATTTGGACAATCTATAAATTGGATCTTGTAGAGGAAATACAAGACTACAAGATCCAACAATCATAACCTCTAAACAAACATCGATCCGGGATAAATCAGCCATCAAAGTAGCTACCAAAGTCGTTTCTTCACAAAGAACAGTTCGAGGTGCCTACTTTGGACCTCTATAACTTGATGATCGTGGTAACGTTTATGTGATCTATCAATTCCAAAGGTGTAGACAACATGTAGGAATACAACTCTAACACTTAACATCATCATAACAACAAGAAATAAAGCATCTAAAGTATGGTCAAACCTTGTCGGAAAAATTAACACTTAGAAAATTTCAGGTCTGCTTTTAATTTTCCTATCCAATGCCGATCAACCCACTTTGACCTTAAATAAATCTTAATCCGTAATATATATGGACCTGATTCTTTTGGAGGTTAAATAACACATAACAAGCTACACATATCAACCTTTATAACACAAAACACATTAAAGATGACCGAGATATAAGGTTCGACATTTGCCAAAAAATATTTTCGAACACTTAGAATATTTTCGGGTTTGAAAAAGCAATGGTCAATGCTTGGCCAACCCACTTTGACCGCTTATAAATCCCGATCTACAATAGATATAGACCTAATTCCTTTTGGAGTTTAAAGACCACATAACAAGCTACACCTAACAACTTTTAAAAACAAAAAAAACAAGAATAATCACAGAGATATAAGTCTTGACATTTGCCCAAAAATCATGTAATTCGGTTTTTCCAACTTGCTCAAATCTTCAAATTCGTGCACTTTGATGTTATGGGTCCGTGTTTTTACAACCTGAACATTAATAGACTCCTTATTACACAACTTTAAACAATCAATTGCATCAATTAACATCGAATCAAGGATTTCTAATTTTGGGATTTCATACCTTTTCTTACTTGATTTTTGATTTCTGACTTCTTGATGCTTCTGATTTGTTATTTATGATGGTTGGGCTTTGTTTAGGAACTGATATGCTAGATAATTTCGTTGGCTAGAGGTTGAGAGAGTGTGTCTAGGGATTTTAGAAAATATTAGAGTGTGTTTTCATTCAATCTCCTTGATCTCTATTTATAGGACATGCTAGATGCTTTGGATGCTGATTTGGTTGGTATAATTGAGGTGTAATGGTATAGTAGCATGAGGGAATTCTAGAAGCTATTGATTAGCTAGCATAATTGAAGATTCCATCAACAATGCTACTAATAATACACTAAAATGGACAAAAGGGTATTTTGGTAATTTCCCATATAATTTCATGGGCATTCTTGTACATGGCAATTAAATGTAATATTTAATCACTAGATGGTAATTCTTATTATTTACCAATTACTTTTCATCCTTTGGTAAATTAAAACATTTATACATTAACATCGTAATTAAACCCGATAATTTTAAATTAGGGTTTCTTACATGAAAATTAGGATTTTCTAATTAGGGTTTCTTAAAGCCATCAATTAGGGTTTCTAATTGACCATTAGGGTTCTCTAATTATCTGTGTATGTTCTAACACAGTCATTACGATCTCTAACTTCAACCGATTAGGGTTGTAATAATTAGGGTTTGTCCTAATTATCGACAAACAAAATAATTAGGGTTTTCTTCTAATTACCGACATCTTATACACAAGAACCTTCATATACACAAAGAAACTTCATATACACAAATACCACTACTCGGTCATTTCTCATAACTAAGTTTAATAATTAGGGTTTCATGCTTGCGGTAATATGCTATGACCTAATCAACCGTCATCACTTTCAATATTATCTCGTCTTCAGCACATACACAAAGACATAATTATTGTAATTGTAAAATCATTATAACAATAATATAATATTATTATTCTCATCTCTTGATCACAATCCCAATTCAGGTTTGGATCTCATATCTCGACTTCTCTTTCGCATATCAAGTTAAAATACTTGATTTAAATATTCGAACAATTCATATAATAAAATATATATTATATAAATTCTAATTATCACTTCATATATTATTTCCAATCATGTTATCATGGAAAATAATTAATAAAAACATTTAACTTACGTAAATTAATTACCATAAAATATAATTTGTAGTAATTAATAATTAATAATTCCAAAATTATTTCTAATTTTTAAGTAATAAATATATTCGCATTTATCGTTCACATTACTAGACACTTAGTCTCGTCATTAAAGAAAAAAAAAATTATACGCAAAATTTCTTAATTATTTTATATAGAAAATATCGGGTTATTACAGAGCTTGACAGAGAGAATTGAGATAGGAGCTTGAGAGAATTTGGGAGAATTTTCTGCAATTGCAAGGAATTATCACGCTAATTGAAGGTATGATCACAAACTTAGTATTATATATATATATATATATATATATATATATATACATGTGTGCCTATATGTGTTTCACAGCAAAATTTTATATATTCTGTGAATTTCATATTTTGAATTGTTGCTAAACAAATGAATAGTGGTAATTATTCATGATTTGTGTGGTTTTAGTTGTATATAAACAGAAAATTGCATGTTAATTACAGTTAAAAGTAGAAAATTTTGACAGTATATGTATTTCTTATGTGGTTTATGTAAGTAGCAATTATGATGATCAATTAATGTGTGAAATTAAACTGTGAATTGTTAATTGGGTATGAAATAAAGAGAACTTAGTTTAAAAGAATCAAATTGGTGTATCATTATGATTACAGTGTTCACTGTGTCAAGAAATATCAAAAATTGAGTTTTTGGTTTTAAAATATGCTATTCCAGTATTTAATTTTTATGGAATTATGGTTTAAGTTATGTTAATTTAGTATTTGTATGCTTGCTGAAGTTTATGTGTAATTTGCATAAGTTATACATGTTAATTGGTGTTAGAAATTAAGACATAGCTTTGTTCTGTGTTTTGTTTTGGGGTGTTCTGTAATTCGGAGCCGTAACGCCAAGTTTTGTGCCCCAGCTCTGAATTTTGCGCCCTACCGCCAACAATAGCCCAAACTTCACGCCACAGCGCTGAAGTTCGCGCCCCAGCGCCACTGTCTCACGCCCCATCGCTAGAAAAGTAGTCTGGGTCGGACAGTTTTGACCTCCTATAGTAAAATGGCCATAACCTTTTCATACAAAATCCGATTGAGGTGATTCAATATGATTCGGAATGAGGACGAATAGGCCTATAACTTTTATTCTTTACGGTGTTCAATTTGAAATCGTTAGGAAGGGTCAAAATGGCCATCTTTAGGACTATTTTGTATTTGGAGCCAGTCGGAGGGCGTCAGGATGCGCGAATGCAAGTGCAATCATTTGTGTATTAGTATAACTTAATTATAACATGTTGGACATGTAATAGGATGTTGTATCAAGTTGTTAATGTGTATGTGGTGCAATGACATGATCACTTAAGTAGTTGTAATAAAGTTAAAAAGTAATGTTCATGAAAAGATGTGATGTTGTTTAAACTTAAACTTAGTTAGTAGTTATACTAAAAGTAATAAAGCAACTCATGAAAGTAATTTTAGTGTAACTAATGTGTATTGTCAATGCATATGATATGTGTAGGACTTGGTGTGAACGTGAGTAGTGATTGTTTAACCTACGCACGAGGCAAGTTCTCTAACTGTACTTTTATAATTGTGTAAGTATCTAAACTATATTTGAGCAAGTTTTCCTAACTCTAAGCTTTCTTTGTGCAAGTTTCTTAACCCTAATTATATCATGCAAGCTCCTAAACCTTATCTCTTGATTTTGAGCCAATCTTTAACTTGTTAATTAGCATGCAAATTTTTACATTTTAACACACTAATGTTGAACAAGTTTTATCATTCAACATATTATTTGTTATGCATGCTTAAGATTCCACTCTAAATAAGGTTTTAACCTTAGCTTAACATTGTTCAAAGCAAGGTATGTTACATTATTCAATACTTATGCTCTTAGATTATTCCTAAAGCATGACCTTAGTACACAATGTTAATTCACTTATGAATTACTCCATAGCATAATGTTATTACAGTTTTATTCAACTAATCCTTAGTTGATGTTCGTAAACTCTAAATTACCTTGAAACTTATCCAAACCAAACTTACTTTGGTGCGGACTCGTATTATAAATGTTGAGATGAACAACCCTATTATAGGGGATAACTTACGCGTAGCGTTGAAATGTTTGAGCACAATACATTGTACGAAGGGTTAATCCCCCTAAGTACGAGGAGTCCTTATAGTCTTATGACTGTTAAAGTTGGAGTTCAAAGATTACTCGCAACTTTGGACATAGTTCGTGGTCTCATGACCCTCAGATATATATTCCATATTTTGATTCTACTCTTTGGTTATCATTGATAGAGTACTATTTAGTTTTGATGAGGCTATTCATTGGCAGTTGTTATTGTCATGTTGATTCATTGATATATCTAGTGAGCAATTGTTTTGCTCGCTCTTGCATATATATACACTTATTGCAGCTAAAGTTGAGAAGGTCGACGAACCTACAACTAGCAAAGGAAAGGGAAAAATGTACAAGTGATGAAGACTTGTAATTTTCAGTTATTGTTATGATGATAGACTTTTATTTAATGATGTGATGTAATAATTTTTTTCCGCACTTATATGATGTTAAGGTTAGATAACCTGGGATGTTTTTTGATTTAATGATGTTACCCTATTTAAAGGGAGGATTTATGGTTTAAATACTAGATTATTTGGGTATATAGTATGAATGTATGGATAGTGAACACCAAATCTTGAGGGAATGAAGTACCGAGATTTGGGGGTGTCACAGGTTGGTATCAAAGCTTTAGGTTATGAACCTTAGGTGGGGAAAAGCCTTAGAAAGTAACCTTTGAAAAGATAGTGATGATGAACTCTTATCGAGTTTTAAGGAGGAAGTAATAAAACACTTATGTGCTTATGTGATTATAACTTATGTGCTCGTGAGTGTTGAGTAGTAATGATTAGTAATTAAACTTAAAATTTTGTTGTCAGGATGAGTAATGTAGGAGGATCCAGTCAGGCGAGGGAGGAAAGATCCCAAATGCCTAGAGAGGAGGAGCCTTGAGATATTCAGGTGATTTATGAACAGCTACTGTCACAGGAAGTAACTCCGTTGGTCACAGAGTAGAGCAAGAGAGAATACCTAACGACGATGATGAGATAGAGATAGACGAGGAGGACCCTGTTGAGCTGCCGCAGTTGGATGAGGAGGACGAGGAGGAAGAACTTCCACTTATCTTGACAGCTGCTCGTATGTACGATGAAGTCTACGACCGCAATGTGGAACTTCAGGATACCGTCGAGGAGTTGCAAGAGATAGTAGCTGAACAATAGACCTCGATGGCAAAGAAGGACGACGAGATCCAGGATCGAGATGAACGTCAGACTAACGTCGAAGAGAAGCTGATCCACACTGAAGGGGAGAAAGAACAACTGATTAAGGAGATTGCAGAACTGAAGAACAAGCTGAGGGAAGAATCTACCAAGAGGGAAAGAGCCGAAGACGTGTATGAGGAAACTTATCAGCGAGCAAGGATGGCAGAGAGAGACGCACAATCAAAGAGGATGAAGATGGAATCGATGAATAACGTATTCAACACCGTGATCAATCGAGCTCAAGATCGAGTCATGGGTTATCCTATTCAGTTCGAGACGCTGCCATCGTATATTTTAGATCGCCGAACAATGTTCTGAATTAAAGAGGAGGAGCGTCGTAAGGCTACACAGTATCTTAATAGGACATTGTAAGGAATGAACCTGATATGTGGTTAGGGAGTAAATAAATTGTAAATCCCGGGTATGATATAACCAATGGGATAGATGATGATGATGATGTTGTCCTGAAACTGTTATAGTTCAGGAAAGTAATATAAATAGCAGTGATGCTATTGTTTTGATGTTTTTAAAAAAAATTATGAATGAATAAAAGTTATTATTTTATTCAAAGTGTTATGTGTTACGTGATAATCTTATATGGTGTGCAAATTGAGTAGTAATACTTAAAGAAATTGAATAAAATCTAATGGATGTATTTTAACAGAAAATGCCTCCAAGACGTCAACCACCCCGACAGAGAACCACTGAAGGAACCAATAACAATAATGCTGAAGATAATCCAGTTCAGCAATTCGTAACGTTACTAACAGGAGCGTTGCGGAATCAACCTCAGAATTAAGGAACAAATTTTAAGGATTTCAAGATGGTTGGACCACCAGAATTCTGTGGAACCATGAACCCGATTGAGGCACAGACCTGGGTCATGGAAATAGAGAGGGTTTTCGATGTTTCTAGGGTAGAGGATAACTAGAAGACTGCTTTTGAAACATTCATGTTGAAAGCCGAGGCGAGTTATTTGTGGCAAGCTAATAAAACCCGAGGAGGTCAAGGGGTAATGTCTTGGGAAAGGTTTAAGGAGATATTCTTTGAGACCTATTTCCTAGAGAGTTCGAAGAGTCAGCTATAAGTGCGCTTTTGAACTGCTGAGGAGCGATGTTCCAGATTCGAGTATATCACAAACTTCAACGAGTTGGCGAGGTTTGTGCCATATCAAGTCAGCTTAGATGAATGCAAGGCAAAGAGGTTTGAACAGGGATTGAAGCCCTAGTTGTACATTAGGGTCTCCCTATTCCAGCTGATGACGTTTGCATCGGTAATGGAGAAAGAAATTCTCGCTGAGAGTAGAGGCGAGGCTGTAACAAAACACAACCAAAAGCAGAGGAAGAAGAAGAGTGAAGGTGAAGCTAAGAATGGTGGTGGTGGTAACGGTGGAAATGGCAACAACAATTTGAAGAGGAAGTGGAATGCAAATGTGGAAGCTGGGAATCAATAAGGAAACCAGCAAAATAAGAAGTACGAAGCATGTGTCACATGCGGGAAGTTTCACAAAGGTGTTTGCTTGATGGGGAAACGAGTATGCTTCAACTATGTCCAGGAGGGTCACATCATCCTAAATTGCACTCAATCTAAGAAGAACGTTTGCTTCACGTGTGGGTCCAAGGATCACTTTGCTCGTGAATGCCCTAAAAAGAGATCTGGTGAGGCAAATGGAAGCAAGGGAAATGTTGGTAGAGGTACGCTGACTATTGCTGGACCAACATCATCAAATAATCCCACAGCCAGAACCTTCAATATGACGGTGCAGGATGCGGTGCAATCAAAAGATGTCGTGTCAGGTATTATCCCAAATAATGATATAAATGCATATGTATTATTTGATTCGGTTGCTACTTGCTCGTTTATATATGATGATTTTGCTAAGAAGTTAGAAATACCTAGTGTAGAGTTGAATTTCCCTTTAAACATAGAAATTGCGAATGGGGAAGTAATTCCTGTTAGGTTTGTATACAAGAACTGTAGGGTGAACATTAAGGGGAATGTTTGATAGTAGATTTAATCCCAATAAAACTCGAAGAGTTTGATGTTATATTGGGAATGGATTGGTTATTCAATTATGGAGGGATAATTGATTGCCAAAAGAAGTGTGTAAACCTTATGACTCCGTCTTATGTACCGAAGACGACATTCCGAACTCGCTATGGACATTACGAATTTTTTGTGATGTCTTTTGGTTTGACAAACGCCCCTATTGCGTTCATGGATTTGATGAATAGGGTGTTTAAACCATTTTTAGACAAGTTTGTTATTGTATTTATCGATGATATTCTAGTGTACTCTAAGTCTCAAGAAGAACACGCAGAACACTTATGTCTGACACTAGAGACGCTAAGAAAAGAAAAGTTATACACAAAATTCTCTAAATGTGAATTTTGGTTAGAACGTGTACAATTTCATGGGCATGTAATTGAGAAGGATGGGATTTCGGTAGATCCATCAAAAGTTGAGGCTGTGATAAATTGGGAACAACCAAGAATTCCATCAGAAGTGAGAAGTTTCTTGGGATTGGCAGGTTATTATAGACGATTTATTCAAGATTTTTCCAAGATTGCTACTCCATTGACAAATTTGACAAGAAAGTCTGTAAAAAAATTTTGGACAGAGAAGTGTGAAGAAATTTTTCAAGAACTGAAAAAGAAGGTAAGTGTGGCACCTGCGTTGTCGTTACCAGATAACACAGGAAATTTTGTGGTGTATAGTGATGCGTCACACAAGGGTTTAGGATGTGTCCTTATGCAGAACAGCAAAGTCATCGCGTATGCATCAAGGAAATTAAAAGACTATGAGAAGCCAGATCCCACTCAGATTTAGAGTTAGCAAAGAAGTGGTGGTTCTATTTGAAGATATGGAGACATTATCTCTATGGAGAAAATTTTGAGATCTACACAGACCATAAGAGTTTGAAGTATAACTTCACTCAAGAGGACTTGAATATGCTACAAAGGAGATTGATGGAATTGATAAATGATTACGATTGCGAGATCTTTTATCATCCAGGCAAAGCAAATATTGTTGTGGATGCCTTGAGTAGGAAAGGCCGAGAAAAGTTGATGTTGTTAACCGATAAGGAAGAGCTAAATTCAGCAATAGCAAGGCTAGAGTTGGAAATCAAATTTCCAAAAGAATCCGATGAAAAATTGTACCAGGTGGAAGCTAGTCCAACTTTGGTGGATAAAATGAAGAATGCTCAACTGCAGGATGAAGACTGCAGAAAAATAAAAGAAAGTGTGGTCGAGGAAAAAGAAGTGAAGTACAATTTTGATACTGAGGGAATACTAAGATTCGAGGGACGAATTTGGGTTCCAGCAGTAAAAGATATTAAAGAAGAAATCTTGACAGAAGCTCATAGTTCAAGATATTCGATTCATCCGGGAAGTACAAAGATGTATCAAGATTTGCGGTGACGTTTTTGGTGGCCAAATATGAAAAGAGACGTTGCAGAATGCGTTGCAAAGTGTTTGACATGTCAGAAAGTGAAGGCCGAGCATCAAAGACCGAGCAGATTACTTCAACCGTTAGAGATACCGGAATAGAAATGGGAGCATATCACAATGGATTTTGTGGTAGTTCTTCCAACGACCCAGAAATGATATGATGCGATATGGGTGATAGTGGACAGACTTACAAAATCTGCCCACTTTTTGCCAATAAAGATTAGATTTAATCTTGATCAGCTGGCGAAGTTATACGTTAAAGAGATCGTTTCAAGACATGGAGTTCCAGTGTCAATTATATCAGACGGAGATCTGAGGTTCACATCAAATTTCTGGAAGAAACTTCAAGAATGTATGGGAACACAATTAAAGATGAATACGACATATCATCCACAAACTGATGGGAAAAGCGAACGAACAATACAAACGTTAGAGGATATGCTTAGAGCGTGTATAATGGATTTCAAAGGAAATTGGGATGATCATCTACCGTTGGTGGAATTTCCATACAACAACAATTACCACGCAAGCATTGGTATGCCGCCATACGAGGCGTTATACGGCAGGAAGTGCAGAACTCCACTATATTGGGATGAAGTTGGTGAACGTCAACTGTTAGGCCCGGAACTGGTACAACAGGCCGTTGAAGTTATCAAACTCATCAGAGCAATTCGACGTAGGAATTTTTCGTGTTCCTGAAAGTTTCTCCTTGGAAGGGGAAAATTCATTTTGGCAAGAAAGGAAAGCTCAGCCCAAGGTTTATTGGACCTTTCAAAATTCTACAAAGAGTGGGAGAGGTGGCCTACGAAGTAGCTTTACCTCCAGAGTTGGAACATGTGCACAATGTTTTTCATGTGTCAGTGTTGCGACCGTATAAACCCGATTACAAGCATGTGATCGAGTATGAACCTTTACAGTTCGATAAAGACTTGTCTTATGAAGAGGTTCCTATCCAGATAATTGACAGGAAAGAACAAGTGCTCAGGAATAAGGTGATACCTACTGTGAAGGTGATATGGAGGAACCACACTGTCGAAGAGGCTACGTGGGAACTCGAAGCAAAAATAATGAAGAATTACCCTGAGTTATTTGTTTGATCTGTGTCTTCGATTCTGGGGACAAAATCTTTATAAGAAGGGAAGAATGTGACGATTTGTTTGTTTGAGTTGTGATTCTAGGGACATAATCCTTGTAAGGAGGGAAGGATGTAACAATCCAAAAATTAAATTGTAATTTTAAATATTTATTAAATTATATAAATATTTAATTGGTATATTTATTGCTAAATAAATATTTGTTTAATTTGATTTAATTATTTATTTGTGAAATAAATAATGAATGTGTGAAGGAAATTTATTATTATGAGGAATATTCTAATTTAATTTAATTATTAAGTTAGAGAATTTATAATGATTAAATAAATTATTATATTATTCAATAAATTGTTATTAAAGTTAATTAAATTAAGTGTGAAAACTTAATTAAATAAAGTGTGATAAATAACTATGTTATATATGTATTATATGGTTTATTAAAATAAATTAAAAGGAGTTTAATTTAGTTTTTGCCAAACAAGGCTTAAGATATTAAAAGTTTATTTTTTAAAGGGTTTTGCCAAACAAAGCTTTATGGCTTTTGGGATTTCTAATTTTTGAATTTAAATAAAATAAAATAAAATAAAATAATAAATATAATATATACGTTAGTTAGTAACTGATATGGCAATTAGTAATAGTATTTGGCTAGACTGATATAATAAATATAATATATATACATTAGTTAGTAACTAATATAATAAATATAATATATATGTTAGCTAGCTAGACTACGTAACTTGGTATTTGGCTATACTGAGAAGAGAGAAGAGAAGAGAGCTTGACAGAGAGAATTGAGATAAGAATTTGAGACAATTTGAGAGAATTGTCTGCAATTGCAAGGAATTATCACGCTAGTTGAAGGTATGATCACAAACTCAGGAATTATATATATATATATATATATATATATATATATATATATATGTGTGTGTGTGTGTGTGTGTGTGTGTGTGTGTGTGTCTATATGTGTTTCACGCAAAATTTTATATACTCTGTGAATTTCATATTTTGAATTGTTGCTAAACAAATGAATGGTGGTAATTATTCATGATTTGTGAAGTTTTAGTTGTATATAAACAGGAAATTGGATGTTAATTACAGTTAAAAGTAGAAAATTTTGACAGCATATGTATTTCTTATGTGGCTTGTGTAAGTAGCAATTATGATGATCAATTAGTGTGTGAAATTAAACTATGAATTGTTAATTGGGTATGAAATAAAGAGAACTTAGTTCAAAAGAATCAAATTGGTGTATCATTATGATTACAGTATTCACTGTGTCAAGAAATATCAAAAATGGAGTTTTTGGTTTTAAAATATGTTATTCTAGTATTTAATTTTTCTAGAATTATGGTTTAAGTTGTGTTAATTTAGTATTTGTATGCTTGGTGAAGTTTATGTGTAATTTGCATAAGTTATACATGTTAATTGGTGTTAGAAATTAAGACATAGCTTTGTTTTGTGTTTTGTTTTGGGGTGTTCTGTAATTCGGAGCCACATCGCCAAGTTTCGCATGCCTAACTCCTCAAATTTCGCGGCCCTAGCGCCTAAAAATAGCCCAAAACTCCGCTACTCAAAGACTAATGTCTGGCGCTCAAATATTGAAAAGTAGTCTCAGGTCGACGGTTTGACCTCCTATAGTAAAATGGCAATAACTTTTTTCATACGAACTCTGATTGAGGTGATTCAAGATGATTCGGAACGAGGACTAATAGGCCTATAACTTTTATTTTTTAAGGTTTTCAATTTGAAATCGTTAGGAATGGTCAAAATGGCTCTTTAGGACTATTGTGTATTTGGAGCCAATCGAAGGGCGTCGGGATGCGCGAATGCAAGTGCAATCCTTTGTGTATTAGTATAACTTAATGATAACATGTTGGACATGTAATAGGATGTTGTATCAAGTTGTTAATGTGTATGTGGTGCAATGACATGATCATTTAAGTAGTTGTAATAAAGCTAAAAAGTAATGTTCATGAAAAGATGTGATGTTGTTTAAACTTAAACTTAGTTAGTAGATATACTAAAAGTAATAAAGCAACTCATGAAGGTAATGTTAGTGTAACTAATGTGTATTGTCAATACATATGGTATGTGTAGGACTTGGGGTGAACGTGAGTAGTGATTGTTTAACCTATGCACGAGGCAAGTTCTCTAACTCTACTTCTATAATTGTGCAAGTATCTAAACTATATTTGAGCAAGTTTTCCTAACTCTACGCTTTCTTTGTGCAAGTTTCTTAACCCTAATTGTATCGTGCAAGCTCTGAAACCTTATCTCTTGATTTTGAGCCAATCTTTAACTTGTTAATTAGCGTGCAAATTTTTACATTCTAACACACTAATGTTGAACAAGTTTTATCATTCAACTTACTATTTGTTATGCATGCTTAAGATTCCACTCTAAATAAGGTTTTAACCTTAGCTTAACATTGTTCAAAGCAAGATATGTTACATTATTCAATACTTATGCTCTTAGATTTTTCCTAAAGCATGACCTTAGTACACAATGTTGATTCACTTATGAATTATTCCATAGCATAATGTTATTATAGTTTTATTCAACTAATCCTTAGTTGATATTCGTAAACTCTAAATTACCTTGAAACTTATCTAAACCAAACTTACTTTGGTGCGGACTCGTATTCTAAATGCTGAGATGAACAACCCTATTATAGGGGATAACTTACGCGTAGCGTTGATATGTTTCTGCACAATACATTATACGAAGGGTTGATCCCCCTAAGTACGAGGAGTCCTTATAGTTTTATGACTGTTAAAGTTGTAGTTGAAAGATTACTTGCAACTGTGGACATAGTTCGTGGTCTCATGACCCTCAGATATATATTCCATATTTTGATTCTAGTCTTTGGTTATCATTGATAGAGTACTATTCAGTTTTGATGAGCCTATTCATTGGCAATTGTTATTGTCATGTTGATTAATTGCTATATCTAGTGATCAATTATTTTGCTCACTCTTACATATATATACACTTATTGCAGCTAAAGTTGAGAAGGTCGACGAACCTCCAACTAGCAAAGGGAAAAATGTACAAGTGATGAAGACTTGTAATTTTCAGTTATTGTTACTTTTATTTAATGATGTGATGTAATAATTTTTTTTTCCGCCCTTATATGATGTTAAGGTTAGATAACCTGGGATGTTTTTGGATTTAATAATGTAACCCTATTTAAAGGGAGGATTTATGGTTTAAATACTAGATTATTTGGGTAGATAGTATGAATGTATGGATAGTGAACACCAAATCTTGAGGGAATGAAGTACCTAGATTTGGGGGTGTCACAGTTGATGCTTGATCAGCTTCAACTTTCGTGTCTAAATCACTATCTGTCAGTTCCACCATTTTCGGATATGGTACTACGTTTTCCACGATAACTACCTCCTCCGAGTGGTTTTCATTGTGAGCCTCTATTTCAGCTATTGACTTCGATATTAGCTCGGGTGTATGGATTTGATCCTTCTCCATGCTATAAGCATATAACAAGCCTTTTCCACCAGACATCTACACACATAAATTATTTGATTAGCATATAATATATATACATAACAGATAGTAGTTTAATATATGTTATCTTTTATTTTGTTTGACGATGAATTTATTCAATTCATCTACTTTTAAACTCTATATGAGTTATTTATATTTTCAATGTTTCCCTCTGTTCTAAGGTTATAACCTAAGGTCTATCCCACCTAAGGTTTCTAACCTAAAGCTTTGATACCAACCTGTGACTCCCCCAAATTCAGGTACTTGAAACACGAACTCGGTGCTTCAGATACCATTTCTATGAGTGGGATAATACTAATAATAATAAAAATAATATAAATACCCAACTTCATTTACTTAAATATCAAAGTCTATTCCCAAGTACATAACCTTTAATACATTCATTACATAGCATGATATATAATATATATCATTGTCTTAATAATATCAAACTATTACATAAGACACCATTGAATTCATTCAGCAACCTTTCATTTTCCCTTGTTCTTAGCAGAGCCTTCAGGTTGTTCACACTTGGCTGAATACATTTAAATTAAGCAAGGATGAACATTTGGGTGCCCAACAAGTAATAGCAATTATAAATATTAGCTGAAAGAAATAAATATTTTCTTTGTACTACATTTCTATAACGAATCAATAGTTGTGAAGTAAACTGAACCAATAATAACCATATATTAATTCTATATCAAATTTTTGAAACTACGTACTGACTATAACTGGGGATTAGTCGAAGACTATGAACATTGTTTTCTAATTTCGAAAAGGTTAAACAGAACTTCATCTATAAATTGTCATAACTTACGGGCATGGGGGGTGATCAGCCCGTTATGCCCTGTATTGATCAATACTACATGCAAGAACAATGTTATCGTTCTTCTGATCCGCCTTTAGCGCAAAAAAGTTTTCCTATGTACGGGATGTTCATACTTAGTCGGGAATCCGAACCAAAATAATTTAGTTGGATACACTAAGTTTTATCATATTCAACGATATTTCTAAATCTGTGTCTAGCTAGGTCAAATAGCTAGACGACTTTTAATTAAGGTATACATAATGGAATTTAATAAGTATAAATATCAACATGTGATTAAATACAATGATTATCCAAGTGGGGACACTTGTATAACCATATTTAGAAATTTACGAACAGAATAAATATCTGAATTATACAATAATACTATGTTGATAAACAATGATCGGATATAATTTATATAACAATAGGGTTAATAATCTGGCACAATAATAATATAATTCTGAAACTTTCTTACTTATGTCCATTGCATAAAAGTAAATGCAAAGGTAGGATACTTGCTTGGTCTGATGCTTACAGTTATGCAACTTAGTTTTATCTTTTATATAGCAACCTATCAGTAATAAGATCATTTTACTGATTAGAATAACATATCTTAACACATAATACTGCTTATTGCAGTCAACACAAAACCTAATCACATTGTCACACATGTTTAACAGTCATTGGATCACAAACAAACACGTATCTAATCAAATTATCTAAGTCCATATCAATTTCTAAAACATGTCGGTGTACCAACAGCTTTATCGGGTAATTATCGAGTCTAAGACTCTATCCTGTAGTTCAATAACTGAAAATATCAGTCATATTATTTTTAATTGACTTATAATAATTTTTATAATTTATCATGATTTTTCAAACACCAGAATCATTATTAAATGATTTAAATATTAAATAATTCTATTATCATTAATATTTAATTAATATTAAACTATTAATGAAACCATTTTCAAAATATTAAAGTTATTTATAATAACTTAGAATATTTTTAAAGTATTAATATTACCTTTAAATAATTTTTAAAACATTTAAAACCATTTTAAATAATTACCATAATATTTAAATATTAATGCATTACTTATCAAAATATTAAAAGTTATTAATCTTAAAATATTTTAATTCATTTATACCCCCTTTAAATGATTTTTAAATTAATAAAACCATTTTAAACTATTTATTTAATATAATTATTAAATAAATCAAATATTATTTAATATTAAATTATTAATTAAATTATCCTTTAAATATTAAAAGTTATATTTTCTAACTTCAAATATTTTTAAACACTTTATTTGTATTTAAAATGATTTATATAATATTTAAATCATTTTAAACTAATTTATTTAATATAAATATTAAATAACTTTAATATCATTAATAGTAAAATATTAATGTTTTTCATGACAAAATATCAAAAGTTATATTTTATAACTTCAAATATTTTTATAACCTTTAAATTATTTTATATGATTTTTAAATCATTAATTCCATTTTTCATAATTTATTTAATACATATATTAAATAACTTAATTATCATTAATATTAATTTAATAATGAAATTCTTCACAAAATATTAAAAGTTATTAAAAATAACTTTAAAATATTTTCTTATATCATAATATAATTTTAAATGAATTTTCAAGTATAAAACTTATTTTTAAATAATTTATTTAATATAATAATTAAATAAATTAAATACCTTTAATATTTCAAAAATATTAGATATTTATGAAATATATTAAAATTATTAAAAACTAATTTTTAGACTTTAAAATATTTTTTGTAATTTAATTTGTGTTTTAATAATTAAAAACTAATTTTCTATAATTATTTAATAAAATAATTAATTTTAGAAATAAAGTGTCGCTAAAGGCTTTTATATATAGCGAGAGGCAAATCATTATAGTGTGTTCTTCATGTTCTTGGTCAAACCTAAAACATTCATGTCAGTTAGCAAAGGTATTATGTTTGACCAAGCATAGATCTTAGATCTTAAAGTTTCTGGGCATGTTGTTAGTCAGATCTTGTAGTGCTAGTGTAAGACTACATGATCCAACAACAAACATGATCATACAACACATAACCGAGAAGATCTGATCATCTAAAGTGGTTGTCAGAGCTGTTCTTCATTTCCGGGTTTGCCCAGAAATGAAGAACAATTCGTGAGGCCTACTTTGGGCTTCCACAACTTGCACTCTATATGATATTTTTGTGATCTAAAAGTTGTAGTGTGTAGCTAACCTGTAAGTGAAAAGAGATATTGCATAAAACACATATAAAAACAACAAATCAAGCAGCTAATGTTCGGTCAAACCCTGACAGAAGTAGTGTTCTCAAGTTTTCTAGAATTTCCAGAAAACAGATTTCGTGAACGAGTAGACTGGTTTGACCTTCCACTGTGTTCAATATATTTATGATTTAAGGGATCTAAAAGCATATACCCATAGTACACGTAACATACTACAACTTAGATTCCAAAACCATAACAAAACATCAGAACACTGTCAGATCAGGAGCCATAAAAACTTGTCAGACTCGATCAGTTTGACCAACAATATCTATCAATCTATTCATGATCTAGTCCTATTATGAGTTCCAGAACACAGACCTCATGACATACTACATGTATCAACCTTCAAAACACAAAAACCATAAACAGAAAAAGATCTACATGACCTGACATTTGGTTGTCAGACAACAAAAAATATTTTTCCAGATTTTTGAAAACTTCAAATCCGAGCCTCTAGATGTTATGGATCTAACATCTAGCAACCCAGATCATCTATTTACTCCGTAAACAACATGTTTTAACACTAAAAACTAACATCAAATAACAGATCAAAGATCAGATTCTAGGATTAGCTTTATACCTCACTTTGAACAATTTGGATTCTAGGCTTCTGATCTGTTAGTGGATTTCGTGGGGCTTGATTTGGGAGCTGATATACTACTAAATTTTATAGGTTAGAGAGAGGGTCTTGGTTAAGTGTTGGTGACGTTTTCACTCTCTTAGATCTATATATATATGACTTAAATGAAATGATATGGTTGATATAAATGGCTAACTTGTATCTATAACAATCACATGGCTGATCTTAGTTGGTCACCTACTCAATATTTTGCCAAGATTTGCAAGCAACATATTAAAGAATTGAAAAGGGGCATAATTGTCTCTTGATTAGCTATTTTAATAGAATGATGGTAACTTTGCAAACCCTTAGGGTTTAACCCTAAGGTTTGGCATAAGGAATTTATAGAATTTCTAATTAGGTTTAAAAATAAAATTTTAGTTTCTAAATTTATTTTGGTTTCCTAATTACATAAATCATGAAAATTTAGGTTTAAGCTTTACTAATTAGCTTTAAGGTCTAAAATTAGCAATTAGGGTTTCTAATTACTAAATAGGTTTTCCAGCTTTAGAAATTAGGGTTTTCTAAATTTTAATTAGGGTTTACCTAATTAAGATTATAATCTAATAATATATGTCAACATTCATATAATACAACCTCTTATCGATCCTAAGCTCCGGCTTGAGTTTCAAATTAGGGTTTGTCAAAGCAATGCTAGGGTTTTCTATTGCTCCATCAAAACTGTTTCACAAATTAACATTACACGCATACAATCCATATTTATAGCACTGACATATAATTAATATTATATTATTATCATCATTCCTTGTTCCAAAACCAAATTTAAGGTTTGGATTCCATATCTCATTTATCTTTCATACATAACATTTATTAATTAAGTTAAAAATAATTAACTTAACTAATATGAAATAAATTCATATATTAAAATAAAATAATTATTATAATAATTTTGTAATCATTTCATATATTACTTAAATAATACATAATCATATTTTCATGGAAAATAATTAATAAAAATATTTCTACTATAAAATTAATTATTATTAGAATATAATTTATAATGATCAATAATTCTAAAATAAATTCATTTGTAATTATTTATGTAATAAATATATATATATATATATATATATATATATATATATATATATCCACAAGATCTTGGAACATATTCCTATATTTATTTTAATAAATAAATTATACGCAAAATTTATGATTTATTTATATAGAAAATATCGGGTTATTACATCATTGCGTAACTCTCAACAACGGCGGTCCGAAAAAGGTCTTGTACACCTCAATCAGATGCTCGGATTGAAGTTCTGCAAATTTGAGCAGACATCATAGTGCAGGAGTGCACGTACTTCGAGATGATGGGACCTGCGGAGCCCAGAGGCACCCAGGCGTGCAAAGTGCAGTGCATCAATGGTGGGCTGCCAGCAGTACACTCATGCGACCACCGGCTCTATAAATATAGAGCTTGGGGTGGCCATTTTAAACAAAGAAAAAGGCCAGGAAGCAATGTCAAATTTGCTCTATACACACCCAATATTGAGTGTTTTCTCATTTTAAACACCTGTTAGCTCACATATAGCTATATTTTTATCGGTGGGAGCCGAGTGTTCATTCACTTAAAGTCATAGAAGTCTTCTTTGGCAGCCCACTGTAAGCCTTCTTACATACTATAAAGCCTTTCTCTTCATCTTTGCACACATTATTCTTCACACTGAGAGTCGTGTTGTGTGTGTATGCCAGGACTTCGGTCCGTGGTTTTCATTTCTGTCTGTATATATATACTTATATATGTATATATTTATATATATGGACTAACGTTATCGAGTTATGTCTCAATTGAGCCTAGACTTATATACGTGAGCGTTTATTTTGCTTATATATATATATATATATATATATATATATATATATATATATATATATATATATATATATTTACATTTCTGTCAGGCCTAGAGTTTACTTTGTGGCCTTTTACTACTTTATTTACATTCTGTCCCGCCTGGAGTTTACTTTATGGTGGTTGATCGTTTTTACTGCTTTATTTACATTTAGTCCCACCTGGAGTTTACTTCGTGGCGGTTGATCGTATTTATTGCTTTATTTATATTTCTGATCCCCCATGGAGGTGCTTCGTGGTGGTTGATCATGTCTCTATATATATATTTACCGCTTTTATATATTTAAATTTCCAATCCCCCATGGAGTTTCTTCGTGGTGGTTGATCATGTCTCTATATATAAATATTTATCGCTTTTATATATTTACATTTCTGATCCCCTATGGAGGTGCTTCGTGGTGGTTGATCATGTCTGTATATATGTATTTACAGCTTTTATATATATTAACTACTTACTGCTTTTCATATAAATTGTAGCATCATGTGAGCCTAGGAATCATATGATCACAGATTCAGTCCACTGAATCTAGATTCGGTTCCCGTGATGGACATTTTCAGCTGTAAGCAGCTTGTAAATTATTCACAGTGTTTGAATTTCCTTAGATGGCTTTAATGTTTATGATGCGTTAAGATCTTTATATATATTATTTTCTCGAAGATGCTTCGCATCTCGAAAATAAAAGCAATCAAGCCGAACATTTAATAATAAAATAGAAGTATGAAAAAGTCTCAATTACTATTGAGCACAGGGTTTGAAAATCTCTTTTACAAAACCTCACTGCTATATCATGTTTAAAACTGAATTTTTTATATAAATTCAAACCCTTTGTATATAGGTGTGTTGCCTCTTTTTCAGTTCTGATAAAAGAGCTCTAACTCATGCAAGCATACATGTGTCAACAAGTAGTACAGAGTAAGTAGAGTATCGATCCCACAGAGAAAGTTGTCAAATTTAAACTACTATGCATCAATTAACTCACTATATTCATATGCCTAGACTATTAACTATAATTGATGAATTAATCTAATTGCTAATAACAACTAAAAATAAGAATACTAATGGAATAAATCAAATCTGGAAATAATGGGACCCTAACTTCATTTAATACTTCGTCTAATCGCCATTATCATGCAAGAAGTGTTCACATATCATAGGAAAATATCCAAGAGCACGAATAGAGTTATAACCATTTTTCAATTCACTATAACCTACTTACACAGCATCCACAGATGATAGACTCCATGTAATCATCAATACAACCAAAATCACTAAATGTCTATGTGAAATTGCAATTATATTGATTTTAAGCACAAGCCCTTACTCTAGCTCATACGGTGAAACAGTATATGTCTATCTAGTTCACAAAATACGCAAGCCATCTAAAACAGCCCCATATTCGTATGTTATCATGATTACAATCCATACTCGCATGTTCATTGTCAATTCCATACAAGTACTGAAACAAATGGCGATCAGACATTCATACATGTAAAACAATCACGATAGAATTCCCATATGATATGCAAAACAGCCCTAGCATTCAAGCATGCAACCAAACTACATATTAAAATCCGTTAGAATCCCATAATGGAGTTTAGTTCATAGCTAAACCAAAAGCCATTATGGGATCAATGCTAAACATGATTACAAAGCAAACAATTGAAAGATGAAAGATAGAACGATCAAAACCCATTCTTTGAATATAAACCAATGATAACATTCAAATCCTCATAATATTCCAGCAAAATAAAATACTAATCCACTGCAATAGAGAATCCCAAGAAGAATTGGAGAAGTAGAAGTTTTGGCTTCGTTCTACGTTGGAATCTCCCTCACAGTGTAAACCCTAGTTTCTATGATAAAAATACGCTAAAAGTTATCAATCCTCTCTCTGACACCAGTCAGAATCGTTTTTAATCCAATTACAACTCATTTAATTAAAAATTAAAATAAAACAAATACACAGCTTCAACATCGCGTGCGGCTGTGCGCCCCTCCAATATGTTCCTCGCACGGGTGCGAGACTTGCAGAATATCATGCTCTCCAGCCGAGTACTCGCGCGGGCGCGCGCTCTCAAGGCTATTCTGCCACGCGGTCGCGCGGCTTACAATCTGCAGATTCTGGTTCTATTTCTGTCATGCTGCTGCTGCTGCTACTTGTTCATTCATACTTAATCTTCTTCCATGCTTGGTCTCTTGCTTCATTGGACCTACATGCCATGCATATCCCCGCATGTGCCTCACCTTCACGCATCAATTAGCCTCGTGCCCTCTAATACCACCAAATTAGGCCGATTCCTACACTTATTCACCAAAAGGAGTTTTAAGTAAATGCAATGTAAAATATCATGAAATGCAATTAAAACACAATAAAATGTACTTGAGATGGGCATAGTTCACATGAATTTGTATTCAATAAGTAGGTATAAATACCACTTATCAAGGTGCAAACGAGGTCTCGCACTACTTCCAAATAACAGCACATCGACCCACACACATACACACATTCATATAACAGTTTCTTGAAAAGTGGCAGTCATCGTGGCAACTCGGATGTCGGGGGGGGTGCCTAACACCTTCCCTCGGCATAATCAAGCCCCCGAACTCAAATAAATCTCAGTTTCACAGACACTTAATATGTTGTCACATCACTCGGGTCAATGTGCAAACTTTTTTTCTCCAATTTGCGTTAGTGCAACCAATTAAAAACACCAACTGGCGACTCTTATAGTCAAATCGTCGACATATACATGTCTGACCTTTTTCACTTGTTTTTTCAAACAAATCTTACATAACACGAGAACACCAAAGAACAAGAACAGAAAAGGGAAAAATAAAAATCCCGACGTCGACATGTGGCGACCATTTGTGGTGCGGTCAATCTCATAAGAGATGGAACTAACTGGGCTCCTCCTAAATAGAAGTACTGGAGACCATCTATGGTGTGGTCAATCTCAGAGAGGAAAAGTCACACACCTCTATACATTCCATACAGAACCCAGTCCCTAGACACCGAAGATGGTAGGGGTACACACAAATCAATGATCCATTCTGAAAGATCGTGTAACGTGTCAATATCCACACATCAAGGATGAATTCAGAATGCATCAAGATCACAAGCCCTGAAGAAACAGGCAAATATCAAGCAAGTATCAAGGCATAACTGAAAGGGAAATAAATCAAAATATATTTCCCTGCCATATATAATACTGTTTGATATATACATGTGTTGTACATGAAAAAATGGCTAAGCTAGTCTGTGCATGAAAATACAAGGCTATCTACAAATCAGTATGTGTGCGGGCTAGCAGATCTAACATAGCATCTCTCTCAGAGGAAGGGGGTCACGTTATGGTCTCTTGCATCAACATATCTACACGAGCCAAAAAGTGCAAGGCTAACTGCATGGTGACATGATGCTCATCTATATATGCACTTATCTCGGCAATCATATCAGTGGTCAGAGATCTCACTGAAGTGCTGTCTGTAACGGCCACGTCTCGGGAAAATATGGTAGTATCCCTCTCAATGATCACTGCATCCATGGCTGATCTGGCATCATCTCGCTCCTAAATAGCGGTATCTCTATGTTCCAAAGCGTCATCTCTCTCCAAAAGAGCAGTGTCTCTCCCATCAAGAGCTGTCAACATCAAGGCCATAACCTGATCTCTCTCAAAGGTCATCAGATGTAGACTCTGCTCCAGATACTGTGTTGAATGCTGAATCACAGTAGCACTCGTAGTGGGAGAATCCATCACAACTACTTGTAACCTAGTAGTCACATCCTCCTCGATGGGAATATAAGTCTCCTCCATAGGCTCCCCATCGTCAGAATCCATCCCTTGCACTATGGATACGGCCATATTCAATGTCGTCTCTGTCTCCATCCATGCAGAATACTCTGTAGAACAACCAGGATGGCTCACTAAAAACTTATCTAGATCACGCTGGTCCCAACAAGCATACAACCTGGATCTATCCTCTGCTGATAAGTGGCGAGAAGCTAAGCGCTGACTCAATGCCCCCTTAAAAGGATGGAATTCCTGGAACTAGTCAAACTGACACATCACGGCCAGCGGGTGATAAGTAGTCATGCCCCTCAAACCAGCCAGAGGGAGATAATCCATGCCTAGAACATGAGTGATGAAGCTGTAGAGTGAGCTGAGCGCTGTACACGACAATATATCAAATGGATCCCCGATCCCTGCCAGGAAAACTGACAAAGATGCAGGATCTGTACACTCCGCAGGCTGAACAAAGTATGGCATGGCTATATCATGGGTGAAACAATACCCATGCCGTCTAAAAGTGCCATTCGATCTCAAGTGTGACATAAACCACACATACAACATGACCGAACTTCCTGTAAACACTCCCATCGGATAAGTACAGCAGTATGTGGCCGACCTCAGAGTCTTTGTTATAATCATCGATATGATTGTGTGACCCTCCCTGAGAGCTCTCACTGCCATGATAACTCCTATATCCAACTCATCCATGTTCTGTGGCATGTAGACATATGACAATATGCACAATAGCAGTACATCCACTCTGGCAAACGCCAATGATCCTCCGGTGTGGTGAAATCCCTAGAATACCGTGTATAACTATCCTCCGAGCCAAATCTATCAAACAAAAAATGCGGGGATATCACATGGCCAGATGTGATCTCATCCTGCATAACTCTCTGCCTCAGCCCGGTGAGAGTCATAAACTGTCGGCTCATGTCACCGATGGCCATATGCGCGCAAGGTCTGTCCAAAGGCAGCACCGTCAACCGTACATACTCCTCCAGAGTAGGAGTCAACTCATGGATGCCAAACCAGAAGACCTGTCTCTCTGGTATCCAGTGCTCCAACATGCCCTCCACGAATCCTGCGGGAACCTAAAACATCAAGAGGGTCATAGTATGCTGCACAGCTCATCTACGGTCACCTTGTCTGATGGTGACATACTATCATACCACGATCGCATACCAGATGCCACAAATACTGGTGGGGTATGATCAATGCGGCTAACTATCGAAGAAGACATCTGTACGGGCCATGTCATAAGACCATCCAGGGGTCAATGCTGAAAATCTCTGGACATAAATACATATGCATAACATAATAACATGCATGATAAATAATAGATGGCAATATGATATAGGGAATGGAAAACTGTACATATATTCCTAAGTATATCATCATCTAATACATCATCTCTTTACAGCTAAAATACAATGAAATGGGGTAAAACTTCCCTACAACTAATAGAGGCCTATCAAAAGATATAGCTAGAATGGGGCAAAGCTACCCAATGTCTAACAGAGGCCTATCAAAAGAAATAACGAGAATATACATCAGAAGAAGACAATAGTGTCAATGTCTACATCATCAATCTTGTCCACTTGATGTAACTCCTCCTAAGTCACTGGATCTCTATCCACAGGGATGTCAGGCCTATACAATGGAGGATCTGCACTGGCAAAACCATATGGGTCACCTGAGGGGCCAGCGCCAGTGGAAGGATCAAAAAAGTATCGCCTCAAGGATCACGCCAAGTGCCGAGATAAAGAAATGTGCCCTATCCAATTGCCAGTCAAATCATAACTGTGCCAAATGAGTCAGATATCGGACATAGGCTAGCCAATCCGTCATTATCACGGATCCTAGAACCATATCCCCCATGAACTGAGTGACGCAGGTCTGGGCTCCAATGTACGAGGGGACCACCAATGTTGGAATATCTCCTGAGCGCAAGGACCCTCTAACAGTGCAAAACCGTCAACACCCAACAATGGGATATCAATGGCGGGCGACTGCAAAACAAGCCAGTAACGCCTGGCAAAAGGCAAGATTGGCATACGAATCTCTCATGCGGTGCTCCTGATAGCACACTCTCCTAAGTAGAGCTCCCATCCTCCATCTGTGAAGAGAGGAATCCTATGGGTGGAAATCACGTACTCGACTCCAGTCGGGTACCCATCCTCAAAACCAATGGTCAAATGCTCCCCAGAGTAGGGAGCCCACGTGATGAAATCCGCTATCAACAACTCCAGCTATAGGCGGCAATGAGTGAAACCCTCCGCAACAGGGACCTCTGCAAGTATGGAATGATGTCATCTCCGTCCTCGTGGATAGGTATCTAAGCCTAACACACTCACAGGACGCAAACATAGGAGCCTCTCATAGGCCCAGAACTGTCAATGTAAAGACAAACATCTGCTCTCAGTTAACACTCTTAACCTGTACATGGGAAAGATAAGAGAAACACAAACCAGCAGAAATGGGTAAAATCCTAACCAAGCCTCGGTCAAGCCCTCCAAACGCATGCGCATTCCCTGAGGAAATAGGCAAAGATGTAGGAACCCCAATCATACTCTCCAATATGGTCCACGTGTCAAGTGGCGCTAATCAAAGTGAAGGACACTGTAGAAGAGTTATCTACTATGAAGCAGCCCCTAATAATCATCAGGAACAATCACCGAAGAATTCGATCCTTGACTCTCACATCGTCGGGTATTGGCTCACTCAATGTAAATTTCGCTACAAGATCTACGCCAAAGGACCCAAGACGCATATCCCCGCCCTTAATCGCCTGTTTGGAACTCCTAGCAAGAATCGTGGCAAGAGGGGTCATATCCGTCGTACAAGGCACTGGTGCCCCTCCAAACTCCATACCTGTGATAAACCGCCAATCCATCGGTGTCATCATCACCTCACAATCCAGCAAATAGAGTGACTGAGTCTGGTAAAACCATTGCTAAGATAATGCCCTGAGGTAACCCCAGGGACAACGGCGGGGAAGGATGGAAAAGAACATCCCGAATCCCCAACCGTGTACAATCGCTCTACAGTCATCATGCAGAGTTGGATACATAGAGTGGATGTTGAACTAGTTCCCTCGAGGCTGTGTGAAGCCGAGAACTTGCATCAAATGAATATCAACATCAGAATCCTTTACTCCTCATCAATAGGAATGAAGGAAGATTATGATCTAACTTTATACTTCATTTGCGTGCAGGTAAACTTAAGGGTGTCGACTCAAATCGCCCAGAAGCTATGGGTTCTCCACCTAAATGCCTGGCAAATTCCTACGGGGAACAGATACAGCAGGAGCGAGGTCCGTACCGAAACATCATCCTCCTTGTCCTCGATGTCCGGCACATCAACCTAGACTAGACGTATCACCGCCTCCACCAAACGACGAGGATGTCTAACAGAACAGGGTCGAGGCACTTCAGAAGCCCTTTTCATACACCAGAAGTGGTCCTACGGGAACTACTCGATTGATCTGGATCCATATATCTGGACAACAAGTCTCCAAATCACCTCAGAAAGGGTGTGGTAAATTCTTATCTGGAGCTTTTCAAAATGCATTTTTATGACTACATGCATGCATGCATTATTTTAACATACGTCTACAGTAGAGTTAAAAATGCATGACTACCCAATGCCTACATTTTGGAAAATTTTTGTCGTAGTCCCCTTTGTAAATAGGACTATCCACATGCACATAGGCATGACTAGGTGGCCATTCAGTAGGACACCTACCCACAGTCATATACATCTTACATGCATTAATACATTATAGTAAAAAATTCGTAAGTGTAGTCTAATTACCAGGATAATTTTGTTTTTCTACATTTACTCATTTGTCCTCAAATAGGATAAGAAATGGCAGTAAAAGGTGCCAATTTTGTGACACCCCCAAAATAGTATACATCACCCATTTTGAGTCGCCAAATACATGGTACAGAAACAACTACAACTTTATTAATACAATTGTCGTGCAAAATACAACAACACATAAACGGTGAGTTTAAATACAAATATTGTCTTCTACACAATATCCACACTTAAATAAGTCCTCATTACAATTATTGATACATTGTTTTACAAAAATAGTGAGGACTACTAAAACAACTTTCTAGAACATAACTTTCTAGAACCATCATTCCATACCCCGACTAGTACTCGCTACATTCTCGCCTCCTAAGAAGAAAAATGGAACAAAAAGGAAAAGGGTGAGCTAAACTAGCCCAGTAAAGAATATTATGACTAAGATAATATAGAAAAAATTATCGTTAGTCCTCAACAGGGAAAAATCTGATAGAATATAATAGACAACAAGTTTTAAATCAATATTCGCAGCGGAAATAACAATTCATTTAGAAGAGTTAAGTAGAGAATAAAATCTACTATCTTCTATGATTTTAAAGTCCATCATCAATATTTTATCCCTGTAACATCAATCAATATACATCTTGAATCAAATATTCATCTTTGCACTACAGGCCAAAGATATTCATCGATTGGTCATGTTCATCTCAACACTGTTTATCTTTTGCATTACGGCCAAAGATATTCATCGAAAAATCATTAATCTTTACACTACAAAGCCAAAGATATTCGGTTATATCATCATTTAGGAGTGAGGATGATGAAAAATATTTTAAAGAAAATGAATCCAGTGAGACAAAAGAATAAATATTAGGGATTCGTACTTCAATTTATCCATGTTCAAAAACACCCCATAATATAGTATGGTGGAGTAAAATTCAAGAATAATGATAAAAACATGGATACAATCAAAGATAGTAACAAAAATGGATATCTGGGACAAGGAACGAAAATTTAATTTTTCTATGAATAGTGCCGTATTCGTGAATAGTTCCATATAGGTGAATAGTGTCGTATACGTGAATAGTAACCCCGACACCAAAAGGTAGAAATTTCACAAGAAAAATTATACTAATATTTCAGCATAATGATATTGAAAGAAATAATATCATTTATAAAAAAATAACATCCCTTAACTCAAAAGAATGGTACTTCTAGCTGGAATATCAGATATAACGCTGAAGGGAACTTGCACCATATAACAACACTCAAAGTATCAAAATACTCACAAGAATACGCTCGATAATATAGAGAGAGAAACCTTTTAGTTTCTGGTGTGATTTTCAATTCTAACCTAAGCACCCTATTTATAGGGAATTGCTTAGAACACCAAAGCAGAAAATTTAATAAAATATTAATATCTCTTAAATTTTTCCTACGCACACCAAAGAAATCTGAATTCAACTCATTTACCACACATGTAGGGCCCACCAAAATGAATAATTCATAATAAATAGCTCTTTTATCAAAAAAATTTGTATCTTATGTCCATTCCAGAGGAAATTCAATTCTGTACAACTTTGTAAGTTTAAGTTTTTCCAAATTCTAAACAAAAATTGACCCAAATCCACATACGGACGATTTTACACGCTATAATCAAATTTCAGTCAAAAATGGGGCCCACCAACATGTTTAGCATGTTTTTAGCATTTATTGTGACAAAAATACTCTTCCTCCTCATTTATTCATATATCACACATTCATTGTAAAAATATCACCATTATTATATTATTATAATATAATAATATATTTAAATGAATTATTTTATCAAAAAAGATAAATATCAATTTTCAACAATTGTCATTTTTCTAAAAATTCCTCCATTTCTATCCACATAAATAAATATTTTTCTTATCATATAAATCAATAATTAATTATTCATAAATAATATTACAGAATCACAATAATGACAACCAGGTCGTTCCTAGGAAAGAGGGAGCTTTCCAATAAGGATTTCTCCTTACTGGCGCACAATTAGGTGACCAAACCTCTCCTTAGACAGAACTTCCTTAGACATTGTCAATAATGCTATCTAATAATATTATTCAAATAAAATGAATTATTGATCTGATAATGGAAAATATTGTGCAGTGACAATTATTGAAACAACAATAATATAAAATATCAACGTAGCAATTATTGAATTAATAAAATATTCGAAGCAAGAATTATCGTAACAATTATTGAGTAAAGGCCTTCACGTAAGAATTAATAATTGGTGCAATACCGTGTGCTATTGTGAAACACCGCATATTACTGTGTTTAACCACCAGGTATTCTAACAGTGTTAACGGTAACAACTACGTCGTTATTTATAAAAAAAACTTATACTTGTCATTTTCTTCATCCAATCGCTTTCCGTTATGGGGCCCATAATAAGGTCTGCGGCAGGCCATTCGCACGAATATTCCTCAAAGAAGAATATTCTACGACCAAATGAATATTCCCCGACAACAATGAATATTTTATAACCACTTGCTTATTTAAGATATTTGCGCATTTTACCTATAACTAACCACATTAATCAAATCAACCCTTACTATTTCAAAATAATAAATAGAGGAAATTCAATTTCATTTATAATAAGTTGGAGTCTTATAAATTTGACTGTTTCAAAAGTTAAATTTTTTCACATCATTATGTTCAACATGATTTAATACTAATATTTACTGTGTTGAATATTTTTTATCAAGTCATATAAGCATACATGTGCACTACTATGTGTTTAGAAGCATTTCATGTGATAAGTCATTTTCCAACGGATAAAAACTAGAAAAGAATACATGCATACGTTACCAGGACAGTGTAGAACACTTGTACAGTGGCATAATTTGCAAAAAGTCGCTCGAACTCAGCAGATCTGAAGAAGAGCTCTCGGATTTCCTTCGCAGCGCAACTTAAAAATGACTTATGAAAGCAACTTGCAGCCTTTTCATACTCACAGTTGGCCATAGGTCCACCTATGGTCGCTGCAAAGACCCTATATGGGTCCCCCCCTCCGGCTCGATTCGGTTTAACTTGAAAAAGGAGGTCTCATGTTGAAAAGGCCAAATCAGAATAAAATGCTGCTGATCGAGCGGAATAGCCTGGAATCCTAGTTGTCACAAGTCAAATTATGGCTTTACATATCCCTCATTGGTATTTTCCTAAATACAAGGTACACTATATCGATGATCTCAGCTTTTGCAAATCATACTCGACAATGCCTCACACAGGTCTGATGCCGCCAAATACAGGTTTGTAACCCTAAAAGGTTCCCTGGCGGGGGTTACAATACATTCTTCGTCCATGAACGAATCTCCAGTGGGGGTTATAATGCATTCTTTGTCCATGAAAGAATCCCCAGTGGGGGTTACAACGCATTCTTTGTCCATGAACGAATCCCCGGCGGAGGTTACAATGTATTCTTCGTCCATGAACGAATCCTCGGGCGGGGGGGTTATAACGCATTCTCATCTATTAATGTACAAGTCAATGAAGGTCAAGCAACCTTAACTTTATCTCAGCCGATGACAAGTAAACCCATCGAAGCATCGAAAGCTATTCGATGATTGGTACCCATATCCACGTATCCCCGACGGGGGTTACAACACGTATCTATCTGTTGATACACACATCAATGAATGTCAAGCAACTTTGACAGTTCACTAAATAGGTTGATACACACATCAATGAAGGTCAAGCAGCCTTGACAGTTTACCCAACAGGGATCTATCCGGTGATACACACATCAGCAAAGGTCAGACAGCCCTGACAATACATATTGTTGGCAGTAACTCCAATAGGACCATGGTATATGCTGGTGACACAAACTAGAGAAGACCATCCTCATCGAAGAGGACTAATGATGGAATATGTTATACACATCCTCAAACAGAAAAAGCTTTATCCCTACAGATCTCTTGCACACGAGAGGCACATCTTTAGAGTAAAGTTTGTATCAAGCATTCAGGACTTTGGTGATAACCCCAATGTCAGCATCCTGGAAAACTTAGATCACACGTCCAAGACATCACTGATTGTCATCCCCGGCAGGATTAACAGGGAACCGGCAATCATCCCATCATGTTGGAAAATAATCCAACAAAATTCATGCATCATACATTTGCATTATGTTGCTGCACATGGCATCATGTTTATCTTGTTGCATTTCAAGTGTCTAGGATTCTTTATCCTATCCATGCCTTGAATTGCATGAATATTATAAAGAGGGGCATCTGTAGACACTTGAAATTTTCTGCACACCTATTACCAACATTGCAGAGGCGATTCGTCTTCGAGAGATAACCACGGAAGGCAATTTCATATCCATTAGGATACCACCGAAAGTTTAGTCTCAAACCCGAAACACACACCAGGAGTATCAGTTCCAACCTCGGAGATAACCCTGAGTTTTAACCTTGGAGATAACTCCAAGGAATGCCGTTTCAATTCCGGTGATAACCCCGAAAATGCTTATTTCAAATGCATGCAATCAGCTTCAACCTTGGAACTCCAGCCGAGGCACTTATTCCAAAGACCGGAGATAACATCGAGAAGACAGGCACACTTAAAGACGACCCTGAGGAATTCAAACACTTGCAGCATTCCAATCTTAGAGATAACCTTGAGCAACATCTACTTTATCAACCCAAACAGGAGATAACCCCGATGAGGGGACAAATCGTCATCTTGCCACCTCAACTCCACATTGCGCCATCTCAACATCTCATACATACATATTTACACAACAATGTCCCACAAGAGCCAAGGAGTTCCAATCCCGAGTGACTATTATGCAGGGCAGCACATCAGATAGAATTTGAAGCTTGAAGACCATGGACATGGTCCCTGATAAGTTGGTTTTATACCTACTTATTCGGTATCTGTTACTTGAATTAGTTGTTTATACTCATGTTTCTTAGTTACTTTTCATGCATTTTGTGTTCATTTTGTAGATCTTATGCTTGGGAACGATGTGAGCGACTATTGGTATGAAAACGTAAGGAAAAGCAATACGGACATCATTTGGGCTATTATATTCATTTCATGTTCTTGGCTTGGAACTTGGATTATGTTGTAGAGCTTCTTCTTAGCTTTCCGGAACATCTTGAATCATTCCAATCGGAGTTCGGATGCAAGAGTTATGACCTTTGTGCCAACGAACGTTGAACGTCACTGTTGTGGATGGCCATTTGAATATCTGTCACTTCCAACCCAATTTCAGCCTTCTTCCGTGCATTATTTCTCAATTCTCAAAGAATAAATGTTGTAGAGCTCGTCGAGAGTTCGATTTGATAGGTGGTAGGCCCCGTAACTCTTCCCGGATCAAAAGTTATGGCCGTTTTACCAGAGGACATCGTGAGAAAATCCTTGGCAAGCGGTATGGATTTCTAGTGTATTCAGGCGCCCGCCAATTCTTGGAGTAAAAAACGTGATTTGATACTTGAGCAGTGCGCGCTTAACTTGAGTTAATTCGGTAGCGGTAGCGCCACTTTGGAAGTTGACTAGAGATGACTTTTTCACTAGATAGTGCGATGGAAGCGTAACTTAGAGGGGGGGTTCAATTAGGGCTTATAAAGAAGACGTATTTTCATGATGTATAGGGGGATTCCACCCTTGGGCGGATCAATCTACATTACATATGCCCCTTTCTTTTCTTTAATTTCCTTATTAGATTAGAGTAGATTAGAACCCTAGAATAGCTAAGATTTTGGGTTTGAAACAATTGAAGATCCTTGAAAGTTCAGAACTGAAACAGGGGAAGAAACTCAGATTTGTTGTTCTTAATCCCTAAATCTCTTTACTTCTATTTGTATCTTTCAATGTATATTCAATTGTGGATCATGGATTCTAATTCAACTATGAGTTAAACTCTATTTTGGGATTGCAATGGAATCTATTGCCTAGTTTATTTTGACATACTTCATTGTTAGCCTTATTGATTGTTATGAGATTGTCTATTAAGATTCATGCTTATTTTCTTAGTTGATTGGCCATCGATTATTATGATAACTCATATGGACTTGAAAAACGAAGTATGTGTTTAGATCTAATCTTGATAGCTTGTGTTTGTATGTTCTACATGGTGATGGAATGTATGATTCATGCTTAGGATAGACATATACTGAAGCACCACTTGTAGTAAATTGAGAGCTTGGGCTTAAATCCTATTTATTTGTAAATTGCATAGATATATAGCGGTTTAGATAATGTGGGTGTTCATGTGTATTTTATCAATTGTAGGTTACATGTGATATGGTATAGTACATCTAGAGATGGCTATATTTCACTTTTGTGTTCTCGACTAATAATCCAATTTAATTAATTTGGCTTAACAGGAAGTGTGTCGATTTAAATGATTCAATAGGGGAAATTGTAATCTCGAGTCTTCATTATCTAGTCTCATTCTAGGGGTAGTTAGTATTATTTAATTTCATAGTTTTCATCACTATATTAAATCATTTGTTTAAATAAGTCTAAAATGGTTATGGGTTAGTGCTTGGTAAACTTTATTAATTAATTCTCCGTGGGAACGATACTTTACTTACTCTTTATTACTTGTTGATTGTGTATACTTGCACACGATATATATTGATCAGAAAAGCGACCAACAAGTTTTTGGCGTCGTTGCCAGGGAATTAGCTTAATAAATTTTTGCCAACATTAATTTCAATGAAATTGGTCTTAATTTAAACATTTTTTTTGTTTTAATTATCTTCTTATATTTCTCTCTTTTCAGGTACCATGGGTGACTTTTCTTATCAATGGCCTTATGCAAATATGATTCAACCAAGGGACACAAGAACTGAAGGACTCAATGTATTTTCTACATTGTCAGCACAAATTGCAATACTTTTGGAGAGGTTGGATATTCTTGCAGCCCAACGCACTCGAGAGATAGTAGTTACATGTGAATATTGTGCTGGCGAGCATCCGAGTTATCAGTTCAACATTAATGTTGGACAAGTACAGTTTGGGGGTGATTACCTCAACAACTATGTTTATCCCAATTATCATCAAGGTTGGAGGTATCACCTAGATTATGAATGGAATTGTAACTATCAAGACCAAGACTGCGTTCTAGGTCCAACATATCCATCAGATTTCTCATATCCACCTCCAATACAACAAGAAGAAAATTCAAGGTTGAAGGAATTCATGTCAAAAAGCATAGCAGACCATGAAGAAATGATGATGAGTCAGGAGTTATCAAGTCAAAATCTTAATAGACAGATGGAACAACTCATTAACTCCTCAATGAATGGTCCTCAATACATGGATTTTGAAACTGAAAAAGATAATTCCAGATTGGAGGATTTGTGGTTCAAATTTATAGCATCAACTGAGGGGAAGATGATTGAGCAAGAGAGGTCAATTCGAAATCTTCAGAATCAGATGGATAAAATGTTCGAAGCCTTGAACAATCGCCCTCCAAACAATTGGTGTTATGACATGGACGATGAAATTGATGGAGAGCCAGAAGTTTACATGCCACTGAATGAACTGAAAGGAGTGGACATTAAGGAGACAACTGGGGGTATGGAAAATGAAGATCATGAGCCGACTTGTATAATACCCCAAGTGCCTTCTCAGTTAGAGTTGAAAAATTCAGTGAATTTTGCACACCCATGTCCCCTTGGTAGTTACATCCAAAGCAAGAATTTCTGCGATTATGAGGCCTCTTACAAACAATGGTGGGCTGAGGAAGAGATAATAGAAGAAGAAAATCCCGTTGTATCTTTCATGCCTCAATGCAAAAATCTATTCACAGATACAATGAGAGAGGCACCTGGCAATGCATGGAACTAGGGAGATCATGTACAGAAAATATGCTAGGTGGCTTCAATCTGAAGACTCTCATGATGGGGAACCTACCTATGCACATTGCAGTTCTAATGGATGGAGGGTTCCTAGCTTATCGTAGAGGAATTGGATAGCGGTGTCAAGAAAAGAGTCCAGCTAACGGACTATAAACCGAGCGCTAGATGGGAGGCACCCCATCCAATCTTTCTCCCTCCTTATTTAATTCTTATTTACATTTCCAATTACTTCTTCTTTTATGTTTAATTCTTCATTTTTTCCATATTTTGTAGATGTTTGATAGTTGTAAGTTTGAATAATAGTTTTACTGTTTCTCCTCTCAGGTTCAATCCAATTGTTATAAGCATTTAGGATCAAATAGAAGTCACAAAAATGAAGTCGCCAGAATACTGTAAGTAAGAATCACGCTTATAGCTTCGATCGAGAAAACAAACATTGTTCAGTTTTTAGAATTTCTGACTCAAGCATTCGGACAGTTAGAAGCCCACACTCAGTTTCTAACTATAGAATATCTCAAACTTATCCATCGCCTGATATACCATCGGATCACGAGGAGGCGAACGAAGATGACATTGCCACTTAAGGGAGTATTCTTTAACTTTTAATTACAATGAGGGCATTGTTCGTTTTAAGTTTGGGGGTATTGGGTTTAGTTAGTTATTTAGAGCATGTAGTGTAATTGCATCATTTAGAGTAATTTCACGTTACATATAATTAATTGCATGTTAGTAGTTATTAGTTTAATTTTGCAGTAATTTTTTTTCTTTTTGTTTACTTAATATCTATTTAGTTGCATAACATTGCATAATCCCAGGCTTTTAGTTAGTGGAATTCTAATTTGGCTAATGATGACATAAAAATTTGATAGATTTTTGAACTTGGTTGATATCTTGAGCTTAGTTTTAATTTTATACATGATATAATTCATGCTTGCTGTTTAGATGTTACCAGGAAGCACGACAATTGTAACGCCCCCAAATTCAGATACTTGAAACCCGAACTCAGTGCATTACGATACCATTTCTATGAGCGGAAATAATAATATTATCATAAATATCAAATTTAATGTATATATCAGAGTCTAATACAGGTACGCGACCGTAAAACATTTCATTTCATGATTGATAATAAATATAATCATCTTATTTAAGTCTAACTATTACATAAGATAACTCAAACTTATTCGGGTAGCTTTCCTTTCCTTTTGTTCTTGGCAGAGCCCTCTGGTCGATCATACTTAACTGAAAATATTTAAATTAAGCAAGGATGGGCATTTGAATGCCCAGCGAGTAATAACAATTATAAATATTTGCTAAAAGGATTAAATGTTTTCTTTGTACTACCCTTCTACAACAAATCAAAAGTTGTGATGTAATCTGGACCGATAATAATAACATAACAACTCTCTATCAAATTTTTGAAACTACGTACTGACTATAAATAGGGTTAAGGTGACATACTATGAACATTATTCTCAATTTTTTGAAAAGGTTTAATAGAACTTCATCTGTAAACCATCATAACTTACGGACACGAGGGTGATATGCCCAATGTGCCCTGTATTGATCAATAATACATGCAAGAACGATATTAATTGTTCACTCTGTCCGCCTTGGGCGCATAAAAGTTTTTCCATATTCGGGATGTTCATACTTAGCCTGGAATCTAAATCAAAACAACTTGATTGGATACAAAAAGGTTTTATCATATTCAATGATATTTCTAAATATGTGTCTAGCTGAACAAATAGCTTAGATGACTCTTGCTTCATGCATACATACTGGTATATATATATATATATATATCAACATGTGATTAAATACAATTATTATCTAAGTGGGGACACTTTTATAACCATGTTTAGAAATTAACGAATAAAATATATATCTGAATTACCATATACTAACAAGTTGATAAACAATGATCGGATATAACATATATAACAATAGGGTTAATAATCTGATACAATAATAATATAATTCTGAAACTTCTTACTCATGTCCATCAGACAAAGAAAATGCAAAGGTAGGATACTCTTTCAATAATAATTGGAGTAAGTATATAGAAACTTATCTGTCTCAACGCTACAATACGTAACTTAGTTTTATCTTTGTATCGAAACCTATCATTATTAAGATCATTCTATCGATTAGAATCACATATCATAACACATAGTACTGCTTATTGCAGTCAACACATAACCTAATCACATTGTAACATATGTTTCACAGTCATTAAATCACAAATAAACACATATACAATCAAACTATCTAAGTCCGTATCAATTTTAAAAAGATACGATTGCATCGACGCACAGATCGGGTTGCTTACCGAAGTTTAAAACTCTACTCAATACCCTTAATATTATTCTGGACAACCTAAGTATCAGTCATATTATTTTTCATAGCCTTATAATAATTTTCAAATACTTATTATAATTTATCATGAATTTTCAAACAACGGAATCATTATAAAATGATTTAAATATCAAATAATTCTATTATCATTAATATTTAAATAATATTAAACTATTAATGAAACCATTACCAAAATATTAAAGTTATTTATAATAACTCAAAATATTTTTAAAACATTTATATTACCCTTAAATGATTTTTAAAACATTTAAAATCATTTTAAATAACTACCATTAATATCAAAATATTAATGTACTATTCCTCAAAATATTAAAAGTCATTAAGTATAACTAAAATATATTTTAATTCATTTATATCTTTTTAAATGATTTCTAAATCAATAAAACCATTTTTAAACTATTTATTTAATATAATTATTAAATAAATTTAATATCATTAATATTAAATAATTAATATTTTTCATGACAAAATATCAAAAGTTATATTTTATAACTTCAAATATTTTTATAACCTTTATATCATATTTATATAATTTTTAAATCATTAATTCTATTTTTCATAATTTATTTAATACATTTATTAAATAACTTAAATATCATTAATATTATTTAATTAATGAAATTCATCACAAAATATTAAAAATAACTTAAAATATTTTCTTATAACATAATATAATTTTAAATGATTTTTCAAGTATTAAAATCATTTTTAAGTAATTTATTTAATATTATAATTAAATAAATTAAATACCATTAATATTCCAAAAATAATAAATATTAATGAAATATATTCAAAATAATTAAAAACCTATTTTTAGACCTTAAAAATTTTTAGTAATTTATTTTGTATTTTTAATAATTAAAAACTATTTTTCTCTATTTTTAATTAATTTTCGGAAATTAATTAATTAAAATTAACTAAGTCTGTCGCTAAAGCCTTTGGCGACAGAAAGCATCCCCTTAGGTGTTCTTGAGGCTCAAGAACATCAATGTCAGTGATCGACTAGTCATGTTTGACCAGTCATACATGTCAGGTTATGAGATTTCTGGGCATGTTATAACTTTGATCATGTACTACTAATGTAATACTACATTACACAACAACTAACAAGATCATACAACATAATAACAAGTAGATCTGTTCCTTCAAACTCACTGTCAGGACTTTCTGGGCTACCCAGAAACCCAGTCAGTCATGGGGGTCTAATTTGAAGCTAAAATTCCTATAGGTTCTGTTCATTAACAAGTTGATGTTATGGTTCAAGCTTATAGTATATTTGACAAGGTACACATAACATTCATCAGATCAATAAAACTACAACATAATCATAAGATAGAATCCTGTCAAACATTGTCAGAGAGGTTGTTCTTCCTCTTTTCTGCAAATTCCAGAAATGCTAAATCAGTGCAAGTGGCCTACTTTGACCACTTTCTACGATCGATCTGTTGATTGTTTATGGAATATTAAGGCATGGGCCTACATAACAAAGAACAGGCTACACGTTGATTACAATAACAACAACAAACAACATAACAACTGACAGATCAAGGAGCGTAAACATATTGTCAGACACTGAAAACCCATTTTTGGGTTACCCAGAAATGGTCTGGTCATGGTCGGTCAACGACCTTTGACCAAGAATAACTTGCAATCGGTTCAAGCTATGACCTTGATTCAACTTTCAGAGTACAGATCGCATGACATACTACAATATTAAACCAACAACATGACTTAACTAACAAAGATCAACAAGATATAGGATCAAAAACGTTGTCGATTTTCGGGAAAATCAATCGCTAAAACAGTTTCATGTGATCGGTCAATGCACTTTGACCTTCAATTAACTTTCAATCTATACATGATCTGGGCTTGATTCAAGTTTTAGATCAAAGCCGTTACTACATACTACAAATCTATAACTTAAAACACACATAATACTTAACACAGAAAGATCTAGAGGCTCTGACATTCATTTTCAGACCACAGTTTTAAACTTTTTCCAAATTTCTAAAATAATCAATTTTGAGCATCTAAGTGTTATGGATCTGAGTTATAAATACCCAGATCATTAAAAGACACTACAAACAACATATTTAAACATCTAAGCATAACATCTAACATGACTTTAAAGATCAAATTTCTAGGGTTAGGTTATACGTCTTATGAACAAAATCTTGAATCTGACTTCTTGATCTGTTATGGGTGAACTTGGGACTTAATTAGGGACTGGTCTAGCAAGAATTTTTGGGTGTTTGAAGTTGAGAGAGTTTTGGTTAAGTGTTGTGATCAAATGAGGCTTGTTTATGCAACTTCTCTCTCCTTGATCTTATATTATACTTGAATCTAGTGTGCTTTTGATGTAAGATGGCTGAGATTGAATGATTAAAGCTTACTTCTAGACCACATGGCTAGCTAGAGTTGTTCACCAACTCCCTGTCAGGGCTAGATCTACACTCCACCTTATTAAAATAATAAAAAGGGCAATTTGGTCATTTAACTTATAAAGTGCATGGCAACTTGGTAACTTCTCACAACCATTAGGTTTTAACCTTTAGGGTTTAACCCTAAGGTTTCCTAAGCTTTACATCTAGAATTGTGTATAAAGGGAAAAATAGGAATCTTAGTTTCTAAAAATATTGATTAGGGTTCCCTAATTACACTAGGTTTCCTAATCACCTAGGTTGTGTAAATTAGCCACTATATAATATTAATTACTATTAACCTTGCTAAATTAATACTTAGGGTTTATAACTTAGCAATTAGTGTTCTAATTTAGTAATTAAGGTTTCTAGATATTAATTAGGGTTTACCTAATTAACATTAACATATAAAGGTCATTAATTACATAACACATAACTTAACAAACATTAAAGTCATATTTTACTCTGTACTATAGTTTATCAATAATGCTAGGATTTTGTATTGTGTTACTATAATTGATCTATAAATTAACATTACACACATATCAGGCATATTTCTATTACTGAAATATAAATAATATTATATTATTATTCTCATCCTTTATTTAAAATCTAGGCTTAGGGTTTTGAATTCATATCTGACATAACCTTCATACATACCATCATTAATTAAATTAAAATAATTAACCTAACCAATATAATAAAATACATATCATAAGAATCCTAATAATCATATCATATATACCATAATCATATTTTCATGAAAATAAATAATAAATATTACAAATTAATTTATTATAAGAATATAATCTATAATGATCGATGTAAGTCTAAAAAGAAATTATTTACATCTAATAAATAAATTTATTTATTACATAGATACATATACTTTACTTTGCATATATTCTCACTTTTATATATATATATATATATATATATATATATATATATATATATATATATATATATATATATATATATTAAATCATAAAATTTCTTATTGAAAATATTGGGTTATTACATCCACCCTCCTTATAAGGATTACATGCCCCGGAATCACCGCTTAAAAACTTATAGATACTAGGGCAAATAACATGCATAATTGCTTCAAGTAGATCCCGATCAGATTCGATCGGACTGATATTTAACTATTCGGCATAAAGCTTATCTATCAGCTTAAATAGAAATTTGATTTCTAATAGAACTCAAATTCCTCTTTCAAAATTTCCTTATAAAATAATTTACTATATATACACGAAAATCATATATACAAAAATACAATTGACTCGAATAATACCTGGAGTCGCATCCCCATCTACCACGGTATCTTGAATGGTCATGCTGAAGACTCTTGCGCTTGATTCTGTTGGGTTGTTTGTTGAAGTTGGTCCCGTTGTCGCCATCGTCTCATTACTTTTTTTTTTCGTAATCACACTTCCTGCATCCCTTCTGCTTTTTGGACAGTCCTTCACCTTATGCTCCGTTGATCCACACCTGAAACACCCTCTATTCATCCTAGGATTGGGGCAGTTGGGAGAGATATGTCCCTCCTGCCCACACTTATAACACACTAACTTACCTTTAAGACACTCTCCTGAGTAATTCCTTTCGCAATTTCCACACTGCACAACCTTATTCTTTCCCCCTCTTGGCCTAATTTCGGTATTCCCAGAATTATCTTCATTCCTTTTTCCAGTCCTACTACCACTACTCCCTTCTCCGGCTCTAGCTTGATTTGACTCCCACTAAAAATCCGCCTCCCCTTTCATCGTATAGGTGGCAAAAGCTATCTTTTGCCCCTCCATTACCCTAACTATCACAACTACTTTTACAGGTTCAGTTGACCCTCTAAATCCTGACAGTCCTATGGCCTTAAAATCTTTAAAGTTCGCAAATCGATTGTCTGGCTAGCATTCCATTCTGCACATCTTGAGCGACCACATTCGCAAGCATCGAGTCTGGTTGTCCTCCAGCTTTGTTGACAGGTTCTTCTACCCTTTGGTTTCATTTACGTCTTGGCGGCATTATATGATCATAATTGATCTTTTATTAACTTACCTTCTATAACGCGAAATTTTCTACTCAAATAATCATAAAGTCAAAAAATTATATTTTGAAAACTTGGTTACTATATTAATCCTGGATGATATTAATATGAGAAAACTATAATAATTAAGGCACATTATAATACATGTATATATTCAAACTATGCACCACTAAACTTGTGCCAATATGTCATATCTGAAATAACTAGCATATATATTGAAACCAACAAATTAAAAAAAAGAACATTTAGACATTCATGCCATTCTAAATTCTTTAGACTAAATTCTTTTTTTTTTCCTGAACTAATTAAAAATAAACTCCAACCATCCAAAAGCCATTCTAAAAAACACATATAAGTGGATGCTCAACTACCATTTAAGGTCAACCTCCAATGGTAGAAACCTTAAATGGAAGAAAATGCTCAACTACCATTTAAGCTTGGGCATATCCAAAAGGAAGGTGAAATTATATAAATTAATAATGTCCATTTAGTCTCGCAGGTCCACAGAATATGCTTCACAACTAAGAAGTGTCCAGTACAATATCTTGAAGGGGTGTTTTATCTTTCAACAAATATGTTCACATCATAATAATTATGATACTCAGATTTATACTAAAAAATCTCTTCACAAAAGGTAGAGGCATAAACGGTAAACCATACGAACAAAAGTATACAAGGACAAAACAAACACTTAAGTCACCCTCATAAATCCATGTAAGATATTTGGACTCCACTCACCTTGCTGAACTGTAAAAATTTAACTGTACCAGAGTATTAGGAACTGTAAGATTCAGAGTATAATAGCATAAAAGTTTCAAATAATTACTTTGGCAGCTGTATCATCTATAAGAGGTGTTTTATTCCTATGTACAGCTATAAGTCCTACATAGCAAAATTTATTTAAACCAAGAACAGCAGCTGTTATATCACGAACAATTGCATACCTGTAATGATAAACGGTATATAACTTTGTGTTAAACTGATAATAATCAATATCTGATGCTATTGCAAATTATGAACCAATATATATTGAATAGTCTACTAACAAACTATCCACAATTTTCTACTAGAATTTATAGAAATGTCAAGGAACAATCTGTGTACTGTATAATACCCTTCGGAAACTTGAATTCATCTATCATCTGGCATATAATCAATAGCACTAAGTAGCTGCACTAATCAATACCATACACTCGATCTAATCGGCCAGCAGTTGCAAATGCACTAAGTAGGCAGATGAAAGTTTGTCAATTAGGTTTAACTTCAAACTTCTTCATTTCTTCCAAAATCTTCAGTAGAGAAAGAAAATATATATACGTTAATTAAATTTTTGGTAATATATAATTAGGTTTAGTGAAATCGCGAAGAAACATACAAGGGTTTCCTGATCAGATGTCTCAAATAATGAAAACAATGGCAATAAAACAAACCTGCACTGACAAAACAAACCTGCCAATTGAGACATATAAGTCCAAATTATTAAGTTATGAGGGCAGCAAAACGGTCATCAATCAAGAGTGCTATTACCATTCAGTTACAGTTAAAATGCGAAGTACCCATGAAATTGTTACAAATTTCAAGTGCTTACCCAGGATTTGAGCCATCAACAACACTGACCCAATCATCATGTAAAGAAGGCTCTTCTTCATTTCGTGGGACTACAACTTTAATGTATTCAATTTCTAATATCTTTTCCTGCAATGTAGCGCATACATTAGTTTAGAATGAAGGTGAACAGATTACCAAAAACTACATACCACATCAATATATAGTATTGCTTTATAAGATCAATCCTATTTCTAGATGCAACTAACATTTAGACTATAGAACCAAACCTTGAATGAATTACAAGTGATCAGTTGGATCAAATAAAGTTCTAAACTTTCAAAACATATTACAAGTGATCAGTTGGATCAAATTATCAAGGATTTTATGCTCAAGATGTTCCTGAAGCATTTTTATTTATTTTTTCCACTCGAATTATACGTAATAAGCTATAACTAAACTATAAAATAATGTTAAAGAAAAACCCATGGCTAGGAAACAAACGTACAACAAAAATTCCCTTGGTAAGAAGAAACTCTTCAAGCGACATGCGAACCAACTCTCTATCAATCAAAAAATCAAACAGTTGATGTTTCCAATCATCAGCATCATCTCCTGCTTATAAAGCAGCAGTAAGTTTAAGACAACAACAAAGTAATTGTGTATGTGTAAGTATAATGTATATACACATTAGTATACTGAAATTGTGTGCTAACACTACTAGCAGAACTGATTATGTTACTGATGTACCATGGCAATTCATTGAATTCTATCTGGTGACATTAACAAATTCACATAATTTTCATGATTGCAGAGCCAAGTCATTGAATTCTTTCTGATCTCCTTTTTATATGGTGCTAATGCGGTGTCACATTCTTCAACCAGTACACAATTTTAAAGGTAGAAGGGAGAATAAAGTTTTTATTTAGTTCAAATAGCTTTAATATGAGGGAAGATAAGGGAAAAAGTAGAGAATACAGAAAGTAATATGTCACTTTACATATAACAAAGGAGCAAACAGAAGCCAATTACAATATAACAATAGTTACAAAAAGGATTCATCGTGGGTGGAAGTTGGAACAGTGGGGCAGTTATCTGACCAAAAAACATGTTAACCTTGAATCCAAGAAAATATTCCACCTTTTCTTAGTGACTTAGGTACTACTTTAAAGGATTAAATGGCAATCTTTAAAAAAATAGACTGGAAATATATTATGTCCCAGTTGTACAAGCAGACTTTGGGAACATTCATATGAACTTTATGATGCAGGGGGATGGGCTTGTCATCATAACAGTAATTAAAACTTTATTCTCCCCCTTTCATCCTATGAACACACTTTTATATGATAAAGTATTTCTCAATTCGGTACTTCATAGACATGAATCCAAGAAAGGAATGTTGCTGTGAAATTGAGACCAATTAAAACCCTAAACATATAAAAACAAAAGAGGAGTTCAACAAAATCAATGTGCGTAATTTAGGAAACTCAACAAATAACTGCGAAACCCTAGAACCAGAGAAATTAGTAGTATAAACCTAATATTGTGGGGATCCCTCGAAAGCATACGTAACAAGGAGACTTCACGGAGAGTGGTGGGAGGGACTCCGTCATCGTCCTCGTGGAGTCTCGTCTTCTTCATGGCTTCAATTTTGCCGGTAGCCTTTTCTCTCGCTCTGTAAACCTTCCCGTACGGGAGTGACCATGAAGTTTCTTGAGGGGTAACGACTTGGGTGTTAGGCTTTCGGACGAGAAAATGGAGAAGGTTGCGGAGTGAGTGATAGCGAAGTGGTGAGGAGAAGTTGGCGAGAAGGAGAGAGAAGTTGGTGGTAGCCGAAAGGCACAATAGATTTAAAAACTATGTCTTGTTTTAACTTCAAAATTTTTAGTTTCGCTTTTTTTTTTCTCCGTGTTTTTCTTGATAGAAAACGTTTTTAAAAAAACGTTATGTCGTTAAAATCAAAAAAATGCCCTTTTAAATAGATAATATTTTTTAAAAAAAATGTTGTAAAAAAAATACCAAAACTTTTTTATAAAAAACGTTTGGACGGACGCCTTCAAAGATACAACCACATCCGCCTCTTTCCGCTTGGACGGACGCCTACTCTCCGCCGGAGGTCTGGTTCAAGTCTTCGACACCAAGTCGTTACCCCTCAAGAAAATCCATGGTCACTCCCGTACGGGAAGGTTTACAGATCGAGAGACTACCGACAAAATTGAAGCCCTGAAGAAGACGAGACTCCACGAGGACGATGAAGGAGTCCCTCCCACCACTCTCCGTGAAGTCTCCTTGTAGCGTATTCTTTCGAGGGATCCCCATATTGTCATGTTTATACTACTAATTTCTCTGGTTGTAGGGTTTCACAATTATTTGTTGAGTTTCCTAAATTACGCACATTGATTTTGTTGAACTCCTATTTTGTTTTTATATGTTTAGGGTTTTAATTGGTCTCAATTTCACAAAGACATTGTTCCTTAATTGGATTCATGTCTATGAAGCACTTAGAATTGAGAAATACTTTATCATATAAAAGTGTGTTCATAGGATGAAAGGGGAGAATACAGATTTTAATTATCATTATGATGACAAGCCCTTCCCCTGCATCATAAAGTTCTATGAATGTTCCCAAAGTCTACTTGTATAACTGGGACATAATATATTTCCAGTCTATTTTTGTAAAGATTGCCATTTAATCCTTTAAAGTAGTACCTAAGTCACTGAGAAAAGGTGGAATATTTTCTTGGATTCAAGGTTAACATGTTTTTTGGTCAGATAACTGCCCCACTTTTCTAACTTCAACCCACGATGAATCCTTTTTTGTAACCTTTGTTATATTGTAATTGGCTTCTGTTTGCTCCTTTGTTATATGTAAAGTAACATATTACTTTCTGTATTCTCTACTTTTTCCCTTATCTTCTCTCATATTAAAGCTATTTGAACTAAATAACAACTTTATTCTCCCTTTGGGAGCTGTCGTTGACACTCCTAAATTAACCTCACTTTCACTCCATAATTTACAATAATTAGCACAATAGCAAGTAAGGATCGATCCCACAGAGAGGAAAGTTGTTTTAGAATTATTCTACTATTTTAATGAGAGAAAATAAAGATGGGGTTTTGAAAATTATTTTTAAACTAAGAGAACAAGAATTAACGATAAAATTAACCAAATATGTAAAACTTCAGTTCAATGATTCAGATTCACCAAGTACAACAATCAATTAATCAAGTAATTATTATTTTTCCTTCAATGAAATTATTAGCCCTAGATAACAATAAGCTCGCTATCCGAAATTCTCCTTAGATTATCATTTTGTATGTAAACAAGCTCTCCACTGTGATTCTAACTAGCATATAACCTAGAATAAGCTCTCTAGATTTAATATGATAGAAGCATTAAGAAATAGAAAATTAGGCTAATCCAAGCAACAAACACATAAGCTCGATTTATTTAACTTGTTTTCTAATAATCTTAGCAATAAACAAAAGTTTGTCCACAATTATTATTACCAAGTTGCTACTTGTGATGAAGAGAGATATCAATTACACGTAATACCAATCTTAATCTAGCATATGATAATGATCAAATTAACTCAATTGGCCATATTAAATTAATTAGATCAATTAGCATGCAATCAATGAAAAACAGATTATCGTAAGAAATTTCACACAAGAAGGAATAAATAATAATACTCAATTAATTAATTACTTGTAACAAGGATTCACCTCCCTTTAGAACTGAATAAAAAGAACTAATCTGACATGCTCTTGAGCCTTCACTCCAATAGAGGATACTTGAATGTTGAATATTGAATGAATAAAACCTTGACCCTCATCCTCTATTTATATAGTGCTAGACAAAGTCCTAAATCCTATAGGATGTAGAAATCCAAATCCTAAAAGGATTTACAAATCATAACTAGTTTCCATAAAGAAATAGAATTCAATTTGGAAATAAATCTTAGTCTAAAGGAAATCCTAAAGCTAATAGAAATATCAATCCAATTCCATGTAGAAGTCTACCAAAATCTGCATTTAGAAACTTTCCAAAATCCAAGATTTCGATTTTCCGCTCAAATTCGATGGGGTGAATTTTCATTTCCTCTTTGCGGCGTCCTTTGGTAAAACGAGCATAACTTTTGATCTAGGAGGAGTTACGGGGCCTGCTACCTATCAAAACGAAGATATCGACGAGATCTACAACTTTCATTCTTTGAGAATCGACAGAATCGCTCTGCATCAAGGTCGAAATCGGCCTCCAAGTGACTCTCGTGTACATTACAACTTCCAAACTTTGAGGTTCAACGTTCGTTTAGTAAAAATATCATAACTTTTTCATATGAACTCCGATTGGGACGATTCAAGATGTTCCGGAAAGCTAAAGAAGAGCTCTACAATAAAATTCAAGTCCCAAGCTAAGAACATGCATCCAACTTAATGCTAAAAATTCTGCAATTTTCTCTTTTTCCTCATTTCAGCTCCAATTCTTCCTGAAATCATTAAATACCTTAATAAGCTCATATACCCATGAAACATGCAATAAAACTAAATATAATAGAATCAAAATAAATGAATAATATGCACTCATCACCCTTCAACCTTTAAAATTTTCTACTACTTTCAGAGTGTGACACTGCATTAGCACCATATAAAAAGGAGATCTGAAAGAATTCAATGACTTGGCTCTGCAATCATGAAAATTATGTGAATTTGTTAATGTCACTAGATAGAATTCAATGAATTGCCATGGTACATCAGTAACATAATCAGTACTGCTAGTAGTGTTAGCACACAATTTTAGTATACTAATGTGTATATACATTATACTTACACATACACAATTGCTTACTCATTGGTTTACTTTGTTGTTGTCTTAAACTTACTGCTGCTTTATAAGCAGGAGATGATGCTGATGATTGGAAACATCAACTGTTTGATTTTTTGATTGATGGAGAGTTGGTTCACATGTCACTTGAAGAGTTTCTTCTTGCCAAGGGAATTTATGTTGTACGTTTGTTTCCTAGCCATGGGTTTTTCTTTGACATTATTTTATAGTTTAGTTATAGCTTATAACGTATAATTCGAGTGGAGAAAATAAATAAAAATGCTTCAGGAACATCTTGAGCATAAAATCCTTGATAATTTGATCCAACTGATCACTTGTAATATGTTTTGAAAGTTTAGAACTTTATTAAATTGTTTGATTTTCTTTTGGTCCCTCTATTGGATTCAGCAAATTCATTCAAGGTTTGGTTCTATAGTCTAAATGTTAGTTGCATCCAGAAATAGGAGTGATCATATAAAGCAATACTATATATTGATGTGGTATGTAGTTTTTGGTAATCTGTTCACCTTCATTCTCAACTACTACATGCGCTACATTGCAGGAGAAGATATTAGAAATTGAATACATTAAAGCTGTAGTCCCACGAAATGAAGAAGAGCCTTCTTTACATGATGATTAGGTCAGTGTTGTTGATGGCTCAAATCCTGGGTAAGCACTTGAAATTTGTAACAATTTCATGGGTACTTCGCATTTTAACTGTAACTGAATGGAAATAGCACTCTTGATTGTTGACAGTTTTGCTGCCCTCATAACTTAATAATTTGGACTTATATGTCTCAATTGGCAGGTTTGTTTTGTTAGTGCAGGTTTGTTTTATTGCCTTTGTTTTCATTACTTGAGACATCTGATCAGGCAACCCTTGTATGTTTCTTCCCGATTTCGCTAAACCTAATTATATATTAGCAAAAATTTAATTAACGTATATATATTTTCTTTCTTTATTGAAGATTTTGGAAGAAATGAAGAAGTTTGAAGTCAAACCTAATGGACAAACTTTCATCTGCCTACTTAGTGCATTTACAGCTGCTGACCGATTAGATCGAGTGTATGGTATTGATTAGTGCAGCTACTTAGTGCTATTGATTATGTGCCAGATGATAGATGACTTCAAGTTTCAGATGGGTATTATGCAGTACACAGATGGTTCCTTGACATTTCTATAAATTCTAGTAGAAAATTATGGATAGTTTGTTGGTAGACTATTCAGTATATATTGGTTCGTAATTTGCAATAGCATCAAATATTGATTATTATCAGTTTAACACAAAGCTATATACCGTTTATCATTACAGGTATGCAATTGTTCATGATATGACAGCTGCTGCTCTTGGTTTAAATAAATTCTGCTATACAGGACTTATAGCTGCACATAGGAATAAAACACCTCTTATGGATGATACAGCTGCCAAAGTAATTATTTGAAACTTTTATGCTATTATACTCTGAATCTTACAGTTCCTAATACTCTGGTACAGTAAAATTTTTACAGTTCAGTAACGTGAGTGGAGTCCAACAATCTTACATGGATTTATGAGGGTGACTTAAGTGTTTGTTTTGTCCTTGTATACATTTGTTCGTATGGTTTACCGTTTATGCCTCTGCCTTTTGTGAAGAGATTTTTTAGTATAAATTTAAGTATCATAATTATTATGATGTGAACATATTTGTTGAAAGATAAAATACCCCTTCAAGAGATTGTACTGGACACTTCTTAATTGTGGAGCATATTCTGTGGACCTGCGAGACTAAATGGACATTATTAATTTATATAATTTCACCTTCCTTTTGGATATGCCCAAGCTTAAATGGTAGTTGAGCATTTTCTTCCATTTAAGGTTTCTACCATTGGAGGTTAACCTTAAATGGTAGTTGAGCATCCACTTATATGTGTTTTTTAGAATGGCTTTTGGATGGTTGGAGTTTATTTTTAATTAGTTCAGGAAAAAAAAGAATTTAGTCTAAAGAATTTAGAATGGCCTGAATGTCTAAATGTGCTTTTTTTAATTTGTTGGTTTCAATATGTATGCTAGTTATTTCAGATATGACATATTGGCACAAGTTTAGTGGTGCATAGTTTGAATATATACATGTATTATAATGTGCCTTAATTATTATAGTTTTCTCATTTTGATATCATCCAGGCAAAAAATTCTAGAATCTGTTTCATCTGCAGCCTATGCGTGATCAAAAGCTATAGGGAATTAAATTTAGTCTAAAAGTGATCAATTGTCAATTATACATGCTTAATTTTTACCAATTTATCGGTGCTCACAGGGAGAAGTCCAATACTTTATTGGGGTTCAACTAGATGGAAGTCAACATGTTTAGCCACTTCACAATTGTATTCCTGAGACTACTGTGAAAGAGAGTTCAAAACTGGTATAACAATATCCTTTATTTATTTCTATTTTTTATTAAGTAGTATAATCTTGTTATTAATTTGTTACAAGATTCATTTTTATATATCCATGCATTTTCAGGTGAAAGAAACTGCAGAAAATGCTCAACTACCATTTAAGGTCAACTACCATTTAAGGTTTCTACCATTGGAGGTCACAAGCTTACATATGCCCAAAGCTCAACTACCATTTAAGGTCTAGGAATAAAGAGGAGATACAACTCATGAACTATTTTACTTAAAAATTTAATTATTTCATTGTGCAGAGGTTTTTCTTCCTGATACATGTTCTCGTTGTCTTCTTAGCTATAATAGTTTGGTATATATTTTATGGATGTAGTAATTTGAAATTGTAAACGAATGATATTATTGGGATGTATTTTGAATGGTTGATACATTTTGGCTTTAAATTAAAATGAGAATTTAGACTTTTTAGCTATATATCATGACATTAGCATATTGCAGGTGCATTGGTAATTTAGGTGAACCACAATTTAAATGAGAATTTAGACCTTTTAGCTATACAACCTTTTTTTTCTTTTTTTTAATCTACAACATTTTAAAAACGTTGTGTAAATGTGCCTAAACGTTGTCTGATACACTAAACAACAACATTTTTATCCAAAAAATATTGTGGAATCATACTTTCTACAACGTTTTTAAGCATCCGCTAATTTTTGAAAAACAAATCTACAACATTTTTTTCCTAAAAAAAGGTTTCAATTTAACCAACCAACCAACTTGCATTATAGTATAAGAGGATCTCAGACAATCCAAATGGAGAAATTTTATCACCAGAAAGCAATCATTCTTTATATTCAATATGTCATGCTCACCTGGTTCAACCACAGTAAAATAATTTACCATGATTCAACGAACATAGCTAGAAAGTGAATATATAGTTTTTATTTATTTATTTATTCTTTTTTTACACCATATGAATATATAATGTAGGTTTGTCATCAAAATGCACAAATTGTCTAGATGCACTAAAAAAGTAGGCTTACGTGTCATATCTAAAATATGATGGCATAAAACTAACTACATACATCAATTGTTCCCTTCTATCCTACTAATTGAATTATTGAAATGCAGGAGATGCCTATTTTACTATCAACCTATCATACTAGTATTAATTAATCATGAAAAAGTATATAAACTAAAATACACATCTTATCTCTCTAAGCATCTTCTCTTTTCATATATAAATTCTCTCTTTAAGGCTTAAGCCTTTACAGCTTCACTAGTATTCCTCTCTTTAATAAAATTAAAATTAATAGGGAGGTCGGGATGGTTCATCCTGCATTTCACCCACACACACACACATTAATATGTATATATTTAACATAATTCCCTCCCACACACGTAAACCTTCTCCCACCCCATTTCCATTTTCATTTTCATCCCACATATGGGCCCTACCCCACATGTCACTTTCACACACATATTATATATATATATATACTGAATAATTTTTTACCGATTATTTTGAAAAATGGGTAAATGTGGGTCCATATAATAAGCAAAACTTACAACAAATATTTCATAAAATCCCTTCAATTTATTCATCATTATTATAACTCGCAATATTTAACAACCAGATCATTCCAAGGAAAGAGGGGGCTTTCCAATAAGGATTTCTCCCTATTGGCGCGCAATTAGGTGACCAAACCTCTTCTCGACAGAACTTTCTAGACATCGTCAATATTGCAAATAATAATATGAATAACTGTATCGTCTCAATTATTGATTTAATAATATATAAAATATCGACAATAATTGAATCAAATAACGTGAGATACTATGCAGTAATTACTGTAGCAATAATTGAACAAAAGCGAGTGACTTCTCACGTAAGCATCAATAATCAATCTGGTGTAAGCTACTATGCAACCACATGCCAGCGTATTCATTTGTACTTTTACCACCGGGTATTTCAATGGTTAACGGTAAAACTTCCGTCGTTATTTTTATAAAAAGATATTTCTGTCATTTTCTCATTCCGACAATAATTTCGTTGTGGGGTCCACCAATGATTGTGCCATCGTGCGAATATTCCCTGTTAAAACGAATATTGCCCGACCAATCGAATATTTTATGACAACTTGCATACTTTGAAAATTTTTCAAATATCACCCTTAACTTTAACCTTTATCAATTTAACCATTTAGAAAATAGCATTATAAGAAAATTAAATACTTTCATTTCATAAAATTCAGGATCTCACAATCTCCCTTCCTTATGAAATTTTGCCCTCGAAATTTACTTACGTACCTGGTATGTCGAAGACATGATGATACCTCGTCAGATTCTAACTCTTGAGGTATAACCCTAGAGCATAGAATATGTTCCTTCTTATCCAAGATTTTAACAAGTACCTCTTCATACATTGAATCTTCCGTTATCTCATCCGGTTCTAATTCAATAATGTGTTTCGGGTCGTCCACATATTTATATAACATCGATACGTGAAAAAAAACATTATGAACACGCGACATACTTAGCGGGAAGGCGAGTCTATAGGCAATAGTTCCTACTCAATCGATGATTTCAAATAGACCAATAAAGTCGAGGGTTGAGATTTCCTCTCTTCGTCGATTCTTGATTCTAGAATAACGCCCTCTTGAACCTTCTTCTTCACATTCACAAGCTTTGAGTCTATAACTTAAGTTGCTTTAACTTTATCGATTAAAGTTGGTTCTAATCATATATTCGCTTTCTTCACGTAGGTTCTTGGAGTTTTTTGACTCTTTCTCCATCTTTTGTAAGTCGTACGAAATGGGTTTTTGTGTTAACAACATCGTACTCATAAATGTATACGATCTTCTACTAAACGCGTCAGCTACGATGTTCGCTTTTCTAAGATAGTATTGAATGGTATTGTCGTAATCTTTCAACAGCTTGAGCCAACGACTTTGGCGCATGCTACGTTCGTTCTAAGTGAAGAAATAGTTGAGGGTTTTAGAAATGGGTTTTGTACTGGGGTTAATACAAAATTCGATTTCACGCTCTGGGGGTAGGCCAGAAAGTTCTTCAGGGAATACGTCAGTAAATTTATTAACAATAGAAATATCATTCAAAACTGACATATTTTTATTTAAATCAGTGACATGAGCTAAGAAAGCTTGACATTCATTTTCAATAAGTGAATAGCTTTATGGCTTGAGATGACAGTGATTGATTTTAATGGTTTGGTTGCTTGAATTCACATAATAGGTTGGTTAGGAATATGAAAGCTAACAACCTTACGAAAACAATCAATTCTTACATGATGAGTAGTTAACCAATCAATCCCTAGAATTACGTCAAATGCAAGTATTTTTAATGAAATAAGATCGACAGGTAATGTAAGGGTACCGACTTGAACCAAACAAGACTTATAAATAATGGATGTAATGAAGGTTTCTCCCAATGGAGTTCCAACAGATAAGTCAAAGTCTAATTTCTCTGGAGTCAAATTTAAACGTTGAGCTCAAATAGGAGAAATAAAAGAGTAGGTAGAACCGGCATCAAATAAGGTATACACTTCGCAAGAATTTATGATTAACTTACCCGTGACAACTGCATTTGGGTTCCTCACTCGTTGGGAAGTCATGACAACCGCTCTCCCTTGAACTACCCGGGTTTGACTTGTTTGGGGCAGCATTTGGTGTCATCACTACCGTTGGAATTGACTTTTCTATAGGGAATATTTCACCCTCAATTGCTTTGTCGTACTTCTGATTCATAATCTGAATCATCAATCTTCGATCCATATTGAATTGAGGTTGACCGCTCTGTACAGAGTAATTCAAAACTCGATGTTGGGTTCTCCCAATTGCCGTCCAAAGAGAGAAATACACATCATCCATTTTAGCCTTTTTGGATCGAACGTCTCGTTCTACAATATCAACACGTCGTGCGGCTTTTACCCATGCATCCTCCATTCTCACTCGTTCAGTTGCTTCTTCTTTCACCTGATCCTTGACATTTGAATTCTTAGATTCCAGTTTTAATATCTTGCACTCTACCAAAGAGTGCTTCTGTTCAAGCATGACATATCGGGTAATACAATTTTGAATTGTTGCATCCCTTTTCTCCACGACCGCCTGTCGTTCTTCAACCTGTTCTTCTAACTCACGAATACGATCTTGTAGTTCTACATTTCGATCAAAAAATTCTTCTAATAAATTCTCCTCAGGTTCCTCTTCTTCCTCACTCTCAGCTGCTACCTCTACGACTAGCTCGGGTGCAACTATTAATTCTTCCCTCACCATAAGAATATCTCTAATTCCTTCTTCGCCTGACATCACATTATCCTGGTTGGTGATTAGAGGTGTCTCCACGGTCTCATTCACTCCATTGTTAATATTTTCAGCTGCCATTCTCAAATACTGTCACAAAATAAGGGTTAATTAAAGAAATTGATATGCCACATAATATCCCTATATTCTGACCGACCAATTAAATAACAAATAAACTTAGGTATGTCATATTAGCGAAGGAATTACCCGTCTCTCCCCTACTAGTTCTATTCCCCGATCTCCGCCAGAGACAATATCCCTAAACTCTGATACCAACTGTGACGCCCAGAAAATAGGTATACATCACCCATTCTAAGTCACTAAATATATGGTACATAATACAAATACAAACTTAAATATACAACATGAGCTGTGAGTTTTAATATAAATAATGTCTTCTAGACTATATTCAAACTCAAAATAAGTTCTCAATACATTTAATATCACACTATTTCACAGAATAGTGAGGACTACTAATGTAAACATCTGGACCGTCACTCCATTCCCCGACTAGTCCCAGCTATATTCTCATTTCCTGAAGAGAACAATGAAAGCAAAGGGTGAGCTAAACTAGCCTAGTAAGAAATATTATGACTAAGATAATGCAAAATAAATTATCGTTAGCCTTCAACAGTGTTAAACTGATAAAATACAATAGACATCAAGTTTAACTGCAGCGGAACAAACAATCCATTAGAAGAGTCAAGTAGAGCATGATATCTACTATCTTCTATGATTTAAAAGAATTTATCATCAATTTTATATTTGAGACTCGACAATAAATAATCCATCATCCACACTTCTGACCAAGGATATTCATTAGTATCACGACCACAAATTATCCATGCATTACGGCCAAGGATATTCATGTTTTCATCAATGGTCATGATCATGTCAACAACTGTCCAACAATGCACTACGGGCCAATGATGACTTTTACCACATCTTTTGTAACATTACGATAATGATTATACCGAATAATCACTTGTCATAATCATACCAAGTCCATCTATGCACTACGGCCATAAATGACTTTCATCATAATATAAACATAAGGTGATGACAATGATATAAGAATTCAATTAAATGAAAGCAAAGGATAAATTTTTAAAGATTTATAATTTAATTTATCCAGAAATCAATAACGTCCAAATTGTCAACATGATACTTCATTGTGGAGTAAAATTCAAGAATAATATTATACCAAAAATAATTTGGACTGAAAATGAATCAACTTTTATCATGAATAGCATCCCGGGTGACTAGTACTCGAGTGAATAACACCCCATGAATAGTACTACGTGAATAGTACTCCGGTATGAAAAGGTTAAAATTTTACAGAAATGCTCAGAATAATATTTCCATGAAAAGATACTGGATGAAACACAAAATTTAAGGATATTCTACTAATTTCATGGAGTATAAAAGCCAAAACTTTAACCAAATGAGTAGAGAATTCGAAATCTGAAATGAAATAATATTACTTACATACTATAGAGTATGGAAGAAAATATTATTTCAAGCGAATATTGAACAAAAATAACATCCCTTACCTTGAAAAGAAGAGTATTCTAACTGGTATAGCGGGGATATTCTTGAAGAAAACTTTCACTATTTTCTACGCTCAAAGCTTTCTTAAACTCGAAAAAAATACGCTCAATATTATAGAAGAAGAATTCTCTAATTCTGGTATGATTTTCAATTCTAACTAAGCATCCTATTTATAGAAGAATGGACGGATACTATTTAGAAAAGTTTTTCACGCGATTTGCATGCGTGTGTTTGAAATTCACGAAGCGGCCTTATGCTAAGCGAAATTTTCTGAAAATTTTGATTTTACTATTCATTACTGTGAAAAAAAATATTCTACTAAAAAAACTTTAAATAAAATAAAATATATTCTATTTTTTTATAAAAAAACAAAACTAATATATATATATATATATATATATATATATATATATATAAATCCACCACCGTGCCATTTGGGGCATGACACACACAATGAAAGGTTTCAATTTAACCAACCAACCAACTTGCATTATAGTATGAGACGATCTCAGAGAATCCAAATGGAGAAATTTTATCACCAAAAAGCAATCATTCTTTATATTCAACATGTCATGCTCACCTGGTTCAACCACAGTAAAATAATTTACCATGATTCTATGAACATAGCTAGAAAGTGAATATATAGTTTTTATTTATTTTTTTATTCTTTTTTTACACCATATGAATATATAATGTAGGTTTGTCATCAAAATGCACAAATTGTCTAGATGCACTAAAAAATAGGCTTACGTGTCATATCTAAAATATGATGGCATAAAACTAACTATATACATTAATTGTTCTCCTCTATCCTACTAATTGAATTATTGAAATGCAGGAGATGCCTATTTTACTATCAACCTATCATACTAGTATTAATTAATCATGAAAAAGTATATAAACTAAAATACACATCTTATCTCTTTAAGGCTTAAGCATCTTCTCTTTTCATATATAAATTCTCTCTTTAAGGCTTAAGCCTTTACAGCTTCACTAGTATTCCTCTCTTTAATAAAATTAAAATTAATAGGGAGGTTGGGATGGTTCATCCTGCATTTCACCCACACACACACATTAATATGTATATATTTAACATAATTCCCTCCCACACACGTAAACCTTCCCCCACCCCATTTCCATTTTCATTTTCATTTTCATCCCACATGTGGGCCCTACCCCACATGTCACTTTCACACATATTATATATATATATATATATATATATATATATACTGAATAATTTTCTCCTGATTATTTTGAAAAATGGGTAAATGGAGGTCCGTATAATAAGCAAAACTTACAACAAATATTTCATAAAATCCCTTCAATTTATTCATCATTATTATAACTCGCAATATTTAACAACCAGATCATTCCCAAGAAAGAGGGGGCTTTCCAATAAAGATTTCTTCTTATTGGCGCACAATTAGGTGACCAAACCTCTCCTCGACAGAACTTTCTAGACATCGTCAATATTGTAAATAATAATATGAATAACTGTATCGTCTCAATTATTGATTTAATAATATATAAAATATCGACTGTGACACCCCCAAATCTAGGTACTTCATTCCCTCAAGATTTGATGTTCACTATCCATACATTCATACTATCTACCCAAATAAAATAATATTTAAACCATAAAACCTCCCTTTAAATAGGGTTACATCATTAAATCCAAAATCATCCCAGGTTGTCTAACCTTAAACATCATACAAGTGCGGAAATAAATTATTACATCACATCATTAAATAAAACTCTATCATTATAACAATAAAATAAAATTACAAGTCTTCATCACTAGTACATTTTTCCCTTTCCTTTACTAATTGTTGGTTCGTCGACCTTCTCAACTTTAGCTGCAAAGAGTGTATATATGTGCAAGAGTGAGCAAAACAATTGCTCACTAGATATACCAATGAATCAACATGATAATAACAACTGCCAATGAATAGGCTTATCAAAACTGAATAGTACTCTATCAATGATAACCAAAGACTGGAATCAAAATATGGAATATATATCTGAGGGTCATAAGATCACGAACTATGTCCACAATTGTAAGCAATCTTTTAACTTCAACTTTAACACACATAAGACTATAAGGACTCCTCATACTTAGGGGGATTAGCCCTTCGTATAATGTATTGTGCACAAACATTTCAAGGCTAAGCGTAAATTATCCCCTGATAATAGGGTTGTTCATCTCAGTATTTAGAGTACAAGTCCACACCAAAGTAAGTTTGGTTTGGATACACTTCAAGGGTAATTTATAATTCAACGGTCATCAACTATGGATTAGTTGAATACAATATTGATAACGTCATGCTATGGAATAATCATAACTGAATCGACATTATAAATTAGGATCATGCTTTAGGAATAAACTAATAGCATAAACATTGAATAATCATAACGTGCATTGCTTGAACAATATTAAGCCAAGGTTATTTAGAACTGAGTACTACGCATGCATAACAAATAGTAATTTAAACGATAAAACTTGTTCAACATTAGTATATAATAATATGTAAACTTGCATGTTATATAACAAGTTAAAGGCAAGAATAACTTGTTCAATATCAAAATAGGATTTAGAAATAATAAGCAACTGAATACAAGAAATTGCTCAATTATAAAAGTAAAATTAGAGAGCTTGCTCAATGTAAAAAAAAATAATTTTAGAAACTTGCTCAATGTAAATGTAGAGTTATAAAACTTGCCTCATGTGTAGGTTAAACAATCACTACTCACGTTCACCACAAGTCCTACACATACCATATGTATTGATAATACTCATTAGTTACACTAACATTACCTTCATGAGTTGCTTTCTTACTTTTAGTTTAGCTACTAACTAAGTTTAAGTTTAAACAACATCACATCTTTTCATGAACATTACTTTTTAGCTTTTTTACAACTACTTAAGTGATCATGTCATTGCATCACATACACATTAAAAACTTGATACAACATCCTATTGCATGTCCAACATGTTATCATTAGGTTATACTAATACACAAATGATTGCACTTGCATTCGCGCATCCCGACGCCCTCCGATTGCCTCTAAATACATAATAGTCCTAAAGATGGCCATTTTGACCCGTTATAACGATTTCAAATTGAAAAACTTAAAGAATAAAAGTTATAGGCCTATTCGTCCTCATTCCGAATCATCTTGAATCGTATCAATTGGAGTTCTTATGAAAACGTTATGCTCATTTTAGTAAAATATGTTTTGTCAGATTATTTTTCAAAATTTGGCTTAGTAGACTACCCCCTCCCCCCCCCCGCTGGGGCGGGGGTTTTTGCACTGGGGGAGACCGCTAGTACGGGGGTCCCTTCTGCGTTTTGATATTTTATGCTCTGTAACACTACGGAAAGCCAAATTAGGCCTCCAAATTCCTTCCTAACAACCATACAACTTATCTAAGGTGTAATAGGTTTACAGAAACATAATCTAATATTTTCTAACGCATTTTTAGCCATCTAAACAACATAAACATCCAAATTACAACCATTAATTTTTACTATTTTTGCTAAAACTTCACTTTTTGAAAGTTTCAGTGAAAATCATCACTGTGATTTTGTTTTTCAACCAAAACAGTTAATTCAACATATTATGCCTATGTTTATTCATCCTCTTTCGATTTCAATAGTCAATTTATATATTATACAACTAATTAAACCTTAATTTTACTTTAAACTAAGCCATATTCATATATGTTCATACCAATTCACTATAATATGATTTCCTTCACACAATTGATGGCTATTCTTTTGATTAAAATTCATATAATTTCTTTTTCCCCAATTCCTCTCTGTAATGACCCCAAAATTCATACAATTTAATTCTCGACTTCGGTCGTTAATGATACATTCAACCTCTAATTTTACATCATCAAAATTTTCTATTACAAACTATCCTCGTTCCCAAAACCTTCAACCTTTGCATCTAAATATCTCAGAATCATTTTAAATACTACAATAGTTTACATCGCAAAATAATATTACAATTCGACATTAATACATTATTAGGAACCTTAAACATGGTTCAAATAATAATAACACAACCAAAGTGTGTAAATCTTCAAGTATCACATCTGATTCATGTCTTTCAAGTAACACATAACTTTACCTTGAATCTTGAACCTGCAAAAGTGGTTATTTGTAAGGTTGAGCTCGACAGCCCAACAAAATCTAACAGTTTTCATGCATTGTATAACACATAATAACATGCTCAACATAGAACATACATGCTACAGTTCATATAACAGGTATAAAGATTGAGTCCTTACTCAATCATCATGCTTTAATCAATCAACATAGTCATAAATTGAATTTAACATTTCATACTTTCAACATATATATAACACATCATGTTCTTTACAATAAATATTTAAAATAGTTAATAATCAAGTTCACATAGAAAATAAGAACTGAAAGACTTGCCTGATTCGTAGTTTATGAACTACGACTTAACTGCTTAACGATTATCTGCACTTCGGGTATTCCTACACACTTATATAATCATAGATTCACATCCATTAGTAATATATTTCATACGATCTTAATATAAAAACAATTATTGTTTCCTAACTAGGTTTCATTTTTACTTGAACTTAGTATAACCATGAGACTAGTTCATTCTATTATCATATTTATCTAAACAATCTTGTTTCATATATTGTAGTCCTTAAAGATAATATATAACCATAACTTAAGACCATGAAGTTAACAAACTGCTCTTGGTCACTTCTGAGAAGAAGCAATGCCATGCACACAAGATATATTTAAGCTTGGGAGTGGTGCGGCACGTACTACTCCCCGATAAAAAACCAGACTTGAGCTTTTCATTTCTCAGTTTAGTCCTAACCTACTATGCATTCTGATACATACTATAAACATACATCAAGTAGGTTCTGATATTTCTTCAAGTTCACATTTCAAATCATTTAGTTTTGAATTACATAGTTCTATGTTGAATTATTTACAGCAACAAGGCTTAACAACTTCTTTTAACAAAGGTTCAAGGTTTGTATGCTTTAAAACCATATATTGGTACTAACAACCTTTAATACACATGTTCACATGTATCTATCTTATTTACATAGACATAGCATAGTTCATACTTTTAAAATGTGCTTAAATAACTTATGTCATAATTGACTAGTTGAGTGCACATATCATTCATGTTCAAAGGCATAAATAACTCTATCATGCTTGCTTATAAGGTCATAATGCAAGTAACAATGCTCATCAAAGTTAGTTTCTAAAACTTTTAAATTTCTCTTTGAAAACACATATTATCCAAGCTATAAAAGTTATCTTATACGAGGTAACTTAAGATCACATTTTATGCTCGCATAACTCCACCATATGCTCACTACAAAGTTAGAACTCAAGTGACTTAAAGTTCGTCAAGGTTTGTTTTCGAAATCTTCAAGTTTCTCTTTTTTTAGAACATATACCAAGTTATGCTAAAGCATCCCATTATGAGTAAAGTAATCTTAGCCATATGATATGTCTTTTATCATGCATATTAATGTTTTATCACTTAGAATAACATATTCCATCGTTCGGAGCACTATACTTGTGTATGTGCTTGATCAACACCCTCCGATCGCCTCCGAATACGTAACAGTCACAAAGATGACTATTTTGACCCTTCCTAAAGAACTCAAATTAAAAAACTTAAAGAACAAAAGTTATAGGTCTATTCGTCCTCGTTCCGGATCATCTTGAATCACCTCAATCGGAGTTTGTATAAAAATGGTTTGACCGTTTTTCCAAAGCAGGTCAAAATAGTCACAGTCAGAACACATGGGGCAGCATGCGGGCCCTTTTGCTCACCAATACCACGCTGCCTGCCAATGCCAATGCCCGACTCATTTGCGGCTGCATACGTGCCTGGCAGCGCGCGCACCTAGCTTCCGTCTGAGAAATAATTTTGGACATATCTTTTTCATTTTAAGTCTGAATTAATTGATTTTCGATTGGTGGACTCGTTAAACTATTAGCTACTCATCTAGAGAATAATTATAACACTTCAAACATATTAACAAATCATTTTAAGGGTTCCAATTCAGTGTTCATGCTATATTTTCATGTTTTAAACACATTTAGCGAATTCATTCGCTACGAACTCATTTCTCAACCAAATTGGTCCGTTTAACTTTTGTTCTTTTCGTTTTTCAGCATACTAACAACTTCCATTATCAATTTACAGTTTAGAGTACGAATTCAAAACCAATTTTGACCCCAAAACATACCATATAATATACATATAACCCAAACTCAAGTTCTTCACCTTCAAACATGTTTTCATGAATTCGATATTTCAAAAATCATCTATACACAACATATAATAGATTATGTAATCCCAATACACATAAAAATTAATTTCTCAACAATTAACCCTAGAACTTCAATTACAGAGAACTTAGAAAACAAAACTAAGAACTCAAAACTTTAAAATAGATTACTTACCTTTAATTAGCTAGATGATTAGAGAAGCTTGATTAATCTTCTTCCTCTTCTTTGATTCTCAGAATTTATCTTCTCAATTACAAAGAATTCTCTCCCTTTCTCTAACCCTCTCTTCTGTGTTCTTAACCTTAGAAAAAGAACACGTAAAATAAACTGACTCCCCTCTCTCTCACGTACATTAGTTACAATAGGTGTCAGTTACAATAAACCAAAAGCCATAAGGTTGCGTTTAGTTACACACAATTTCCCCCATACTAGATTATTTTAATAATATTATATTAGATAGTTTTTATTTGTCACACCTGCAATCAATTTATATAACTTATAATAATAATTTTAATTTTTATTATAATTCTTCTAATGATTAATAAATAATCATATATCTAATTTAATTAATAAATTAGACTTAAATATCGCTTTATTTAATTTACTTATTTTCTTTAATATTAAACAACTCATTTGATTTAATTAATTCATTAAATTAAATCTTCAAAGAATAAAATTTACCTTTGCTTTAACTTATTTATCATCTACACGTAACTAAATTATTATACCACAATTTCATAAATTATTTATTTTTCTCAATAAATAAATTATTTAAAATATTTATTTAATTCAATAAATATTTAAGATTAATTACACAATTCATTTAATTCCTTCAATAGTTAACTCAACTATTAAACCTCACTTTTCCAATATATGAATATATATTTCTTCACACACGGATCACATATTTCAAAAATATATATGCGTATATATACATACTCAAACTTAAAACATCTCATAATAAGAATTTTAATTATTAAATTCCTATTTTAATAACTTATAAAAATTCGAGTTGTCACATCCTTCCCTCCTTATAAGGATTTCGTCCTTGGAATCAATGAAACTTCTCTTACTCGATTTTCACCAAATCTCCTTTTCAAAATTTATCGTTGAATATCCTTAACACGTCACCTTAATATAGGTTTTATTTATTACCATTACCACCATTCTTTATAACAAATTCTTGTAAGTTTTATTTCATAACCTTTACTTAGACTCAATTATATTTGAGTATTACATATTCTTTGACCCATTCATTATCTTTCTCTAAGGATCATTATCATACACTATATTCTCAAACTCTTAGGACATTACATTCACCCATTCTTCTAAGAATTTCGTCCTCCTTTTTTTTTTTTTTGACTTATTAATATTCATTCATTCCATTTATCAAAATAGATTTTATGTTGATGTCTTTATTTATTCATTGGGTTCTACAACCAAATTCTTTCTCTAAGAATCTTTCTAAGATCATAAATTTTCTATTCACCTCTTCCTCTTTGATAACTCATCTTTCACATTTTAATTTTTTTTTCAGAATTTCAATTATTCATCATTGAAATTATTATGTTTGACTAACTTTTTTCTCATCCTTTATCACTTTCACCTTTAAGAATAATAAGAATCTTCCACAATTGCTCAATAATTGGGAAGCGATATGAATAATGAGGAATTTAAAAGATTCCAAATCATCTTTGAGGGTCATAAGACCTTGAACTAAATCCATGGTTATAAGTACTCTTTCAACTTAAACCTTAATAGTCATTAGACTATAGGGACTCCCGTACTTAGGGTGTTAAGCCCTTCGTACGATGTATTGTGCATAAATATTTAAACACTATGCGTATGTACATAGTTATAAGTAATCTTTCAACTTAAACTTTAACAATCATAAGACTATAGGGACTCCTCGTACTTAGGGTGATTAGCCCTTCGTATAATGTATTGTGCACAAACATCTAAACGCCTTCGCGTAATCCCTTATAAAAGGGTTGTTCATATCAGCTTTTCAACATCTGAATCCGCACCAAAATAATTTGGTTTGGCATAGTTAGACAAAGAACGCTTGAATTCCATGAACATCTTTCAATATTCGTCTAGTTGAATCAAATAGCATAGACTTCTACAACAATTCGGACATCAATCAAAATACACACACACACACATATATATATATATATATATATATTCTGATATCTTAAAGAAATCTCAAAATCTTTTTATGACGTCATGATCTTTGCATCATATTTATAGTACATTTGAGGATTCCATCATTTGGTGATTTTATCATACTACATCATACCATAGTGGGCTGACGATCCTTAGATCACATCCAACACTAAGTAATACTGCATTGATGACTCCATCGTTTTTTTTTCATCTATGCACCAGGTTCCATGACACATTGATGATATAAAAATACATTTTGATATATTTCAAATCATTTTTGTCTAGCTGAAGCAATTAGCATAGACATACAAATAACAATATTGTTTTTAAAACTCATTGGTTTCATCATTTGATCCAATGTTTTTTCAAGAAAATAGAAGTGCAAACATCAGCACGAAGTCAATAAATTTCGAAAGTCTAGCATAGCTAGTAGATTTAGAATATCGAAGTATCCATCAACTTCAATCTTTACTTCATTACTTAACCATTCTATCAATCTTCAACTTCATCAATGCTCTCTATACTATAACCGTTTTCTACCCAAAATAGTTCATCAAACTTACTACACATTAGAAATCCAGGAACTTGCCACAATAATATGAGTTTAAGAACTTGTCCTAGTCAGACCATAGGCGTCCATTCGCTGAGGGGTTCAAAACATACCATATTATTATGAGTCACGAACTTACCATATGCATTAGTTTTAAGAACCGCACCTAATCCTAATAATATCTGACTAATCTTAATAGTTTCTAACTATCAAATATACACATGAGAAAAGAATCACCTTTTTGCCACATATACATTGATAGCGCGACACCAACATTTCAATGATTATCAATGTGAAAAACTAAGCGCAAGCACAAAACCCTCACCCATACAAAGGTTTGTACAACTCAGCCATCACATGAGTCATCAATTGAAATCCCACCTAACTTTATCCTACTCTTAACTTGCTCTTAACTTGATCAATACGAATTCCTCGTATCACATTATCTATAACTCCTCGTGAGTTTACCTCTTACTATATCATAGTACATTACCTTCATAGCATCAAGCTATAATTATTCAAACATTACAAACCATCTTTCTCTTATAACTTAAACAGATCTCGTCGTGATCTTATTCTATATTCATCTCCCTTAAAATTCTTTTCTTAACTCGTGACCGTTTTATTTTACAATCCTCTTTCTTTCCCTTTTTCATCATTTATGATTTCATTTATGCTTTTAATCTTATAGACTTTGTCTATTCATCATTATTCGTTATCTTGGCTATTGGAGTTAGGCAACTCCCATTTCTTATCTTTATATCTCTTCAAGATTCTTCTTTGAATTTTCTTGTTTATATAACAATTCTTCCTTTAAGAATTTCTAACTTCATTTACATTGCTCAACATTTCATTCGAGTTCCATATTTTCATCATACGTATCCACTTTCTATACTTGGTACACATCGAGTCTCTAACGGTTTTTCAATATGTGTATTTGAGTGGTTTCCCACAAATAACCAACAAACTAGGTTCCGAGTTGCTAGTTCGTTATATACCTCTCCGCTCTATGAAGGAATCGTTTAGCCCAGATACCATACATCAACTATTAAAGAGTACAATTGTACCATACTTAAATATAACTTTCTATTCTTAACTTCTTTATCATCTTCTCCTTTATTCTCTAAGGTTATAGCCTAGGGTACTCTTACCTAAGGTTTATAACCTACAGCTTTGATACCAACTGTAATGACCCCAAAATTCATACAATTTAATTCTCGACTTCGGTCGTTAATAATACATTCAACCTCTAATTTTACATCATTAAACGATAATACAACCATTGAAATTTGTGGAATAATTAAAATTTTCTATTACAAACTATCCTCGTTCCCAAAACCTTCAACCTTTACATCTAAATATCTCAAAATCATTTTAATACTACAATAGTTTACATCGCAAAACAATATTACAATTCAACATTAATACATTATTCGGAACCTTAAACATGGTTCAAATAATAATAACACAACCAAAGTGTATAAATCTTCAAGTATCACATCTGATTCATGTCTTTCAAGTAACACATAACTTTACCTTGAATCTTGAACCTGCAAAATTTGTTATTTGCAAGGTTGAGCTCGATAGCCCAACAAAATCTAACAGTTTTCATGCATCACATAACACATAATAACATGCACAACATATAATATACATGTTACAGTTCATATAACAGGTATAAAGATTGAGTCCTTACTCAATCAGCATGCTTTAATCAATCAACATAGTCATAAATTGACTTTAACATTTCATACTTTCAACATATAAATAACACATCATGCTCTTTGCAATAAAGATTTAAAACAGTTAATCATCAAGTTCACATAACAAATAGGAACTGAAAGACTTGCACGATTAAGTAGTTTATGAACTACGACTTATCGCTTAACGCTTATTCGCACTTCGTGTATTCCTACGCAGTTATATAATCATGGATTCACATCCATTAGTCATATATTTCATACGCTCTTAATATAAAAACAAATATTGTTTCCTAACTTGGTTTCATTTTTACTTGAACTTAGGATAATCATGAGACTAGTTCATTCTATTATCATATTTATCTAAACAATCTTGTTTCATATCTTGTAGTCTTTAAAGACAATATATAACCATAACTTAAGACCATGCGGGTTAACAAAAGCGCTCTTGGTCACTCTCTGAGAAGCTGTGGTAGCAGCTGCATTTAAGCTTGGGAGTAGGCGTGGTAGTGCGCTACTCAACCAAAACCAAACTTGAGCTTTTCATTGCTCAGTTTAGTCCTAACCTATTATGCATTCTGATACATACTATAAACATACATCAAGTAAGTTACGATATTTCTTCAAGTTCACATTTAGTTTTGAATTACCTAGGTCTATTGAATTATTTACATCAACAAGGCTTAACAACTTCTTTTAACAAAGGTTCAAGGTTTATAAGCTTTTATGCCTTATATTGGTACTAACAACCTTTAATACGCATGTTCACATGTATATATCTCATTTACATAGACATAGCATAGTTTATACTTTTAAAACGTGCTTAAATAACTTATGCCATGCTTGACTAGTTGATTGCACATATCATTCATGTTCAAAGGCATAAATAACTCTATCATGCTTGCTTATAAGGTCATAATGCAAGTAACAATGCTCATCAAAGTAAGTTTCTAAAACTTTTAAATTTCTCTTTGAAAACACATATTATCCAAGCTATACAAGTTATCTTATATGAGATAACTTAAGATCACATTTTTTTGCTCGCATGACTCCACTATATGCTCATTACAAAGTCAGAACTCAAGTGACTTAAAGTTAAATCGAGGTTTGTTTTGAAATCTTCAAGTTTTTTTAAAACATATACTAAGTCATGCTAAAGCATCCCATTATGAGTAAAGTAATCTTAGCCATATGACATGTCTATTATCATGCATATTCATGTTTTATCACTTAGAATAACATATTCCATCGTCGGAGCACTATACTTGCGTATGTGCTCGATCGCGCCTCCCTCGATCGCCTCTAATACGTAATAGTCACAAAGATGACTATTTTGACCCTTCTAAAGACCTCAAATTAAAAAACTTAAAGAACAAAAGTTGTAGGTCTATTCGTCCTCGTTCAGGATCATCTTGAATCACCTCAATCAGAGTTTGTATAAAAACGGTTTGACTATTTTACCAAAATAGGTCAAAATAGTCACAGTTAGAACACATGGGGCGGCCGCAGCACCCTTTGCTCACTCAATACCGCCGCGCCCATGCCAATGCCAGCTGCTTGCTGGCGAAGCGCGCAGCGCACTTTGGCTTTGAACAAAAACAGTTTTGGACATATCTTTTTCATTTTAAGTCCGAATTAGTCAATTTTCTATTCATTGGACTCGTTAAACTCTTAGCTACTCATTTAGAGAATAATTATAACACTTCAAACATATTAACAAATCATTTTAAGGGTTCCAATTCAATGTTCATACTATATTTTCATGTTTTAAACACATTTAACGAATTCATTCGCTACGAACTCGTTTTTCAACCAAAGTGGTCTGTTTAACTTTCGTTCTTTTCGTTTTTCAACATACTAACAACTTCTATTATCAATTTACAGTTTAGAGTATGAATTCAAAACCAATTTTGACCCCAAAACATACCATGTAATATATATAAAACCAAAACTCAAGTTCTTCACCTTTAAACTTGTTTTCATGAATTCAATACTTAAAAAATCATCTATAGACAACATATAACAGATTATGTAATCCCAATACACATAAAAATTAATTTCTCAACAATTAACCCTAGAACTTCAATTACAGAGAACTTAGAAAACAAAACTAAGAACTCGAAACTTTAAAATAGATTACTTACCTTTAATTAGCTAGATGATTAGAGAAGCTTGATTAATCTTCTTCCTCTTCTTTGATTCTCAGAATTTATCTTCTCAATTACAAAGAATTCTCTCCCTTTCTCTAACCCTCTCTTCTGTGTTCTTAACCTTAGAAAAAGAACACGTAAAATAAACTGACTCCCCTCTCTCTCACGTACATTAGTTCAATAGGTGTGATTATAATAAACCAAAAGCCATAAAGGTTGCGTTTTGTTACACACAATTTCCCATACTAGATTATTTTAATAATATTATATTATATAGTTTTTATTTGTCACACTGCAATCAATTTTATAACTTACAATAATAATTATAATAATTATAATTTTATTATAATTCTTACGATGATTAATAAATAATCATATATCTAATTTAATTAATAAATTAGACTTAAACATCGCTTTATTTAATTTACTTATTTTCTTTAATATTAAACAACTCATTTGATTTAATTAATTCATTAAATTAAATCTTCAAAGAATAAAATTTACCTTTGCTTTAACTTAATTATCATCCACACGTAACTAAATTATTATACCACAATTTCATAAATTATTTATTTTTCTCAATAAATAAATTATTTAAAATATTTATTTAATTCAATAAATATTTAAGATTAATTACAAAATTCATTTAATTCCTTGATAGTTAACTCAACTATTAAACCTCACTTTCCCAATATATGAATATATATTTCTCTACACACCCAGATCACATATTTCAAAAATATATAGCGTATATATATATACTCAAACTCAAAACTCAAAACATCTCATTAATAAAATTTTAATTATTAAATTCCTATTTTAATAACTTATAAAATTTGGGTTGTCTATATAATATAATTATAACTTTAATCTGAAATCGATTATATTTTTATTTAAAAATCAAAAGTCATAAGGCCTGTTTGGCTAAGTAATTAAAAATTAACCCATTAAATCTTACACCTTGTTTGGTAAAATAGATTTAAATTAAAGACTTAACATTCATTAAGCCTTGTTTGGCAAACACTGAATTAACCTCCCTTAACTTATTTTAATAACTCATTTATAATATAGTTTATGGTCACACTTTAATTAATTAAATTTTAGTATTCAATTTAATTAATTCTAATAACAATTTATTAAATCACTTTAACACATAAATCAATACAACATAATTATAATTTTCTTTATAATTATAATTTTATTTAATCAACTAACACATCATTTTAATTACAAATTAAAATATAATAAACTCTCTAACTTAATTATTAAATTAAATTAGAATATTATCTCATAACAATTAATTTTCTTAGCTCCTTAATTATTTACTTAACAAATAATTAACCAATCAAGTCAAATCAAATCAAATATTTATTCAACAATAACCACATCCATTAAATATTTATATAACTCAATAAATATTTAAAATTTATCATTAAAATTATGGATTGTTACATCGACAATAATTGAATCAAATAACGTGAGATACTATGCAGCAATTACTGTAGCAATAATTTAACAAAACTGAGTGACTTCTCACGTAAGCATCAATAATCAATACCGTGTGCTACTATGCAACCACACATATTACTGTGCTTTTACCACTGGTTATTTCAATAGTTAACGGTAAAACTTCCGCCATTATTTTTATAAAAAGATATTTCTATCGTTTTCTCATTTCGACAATAATTCCGTTGTGGGGTCCTGATGATTGTCTTGGTAAATCACGAATATTCCCCGTTAAAACGAATATTCCCCGACCAATCGAATATTTTATGACAACTTGCATACTTTGCAAATATTTCAAATATCACCCTTAACTTTAACCTTTATCAATTTAACCATTTACTAAATAATATTATAAGAAAATTAAATACTTTTATTTCATAAAATTCGGGATCTCACAACAAATATACCATACATATTTATAGTGTCAGACCCCAACTTTTATGAATAAAGATGAATTTTCTATAAATATCATTTTTGAATTTTATGGAATGAATTTAATATAATGTTATAGTTGTGGGTAATATTTATAAATTTTGCAAAGTACGCAAGTTGTTATATTATATTCAATTGGTGGGGAATATTCGCTTTAACACTAAATATTAAATGCGACGACACACAATCATTTCATGGGCCCCATAATGTAATAATCTGTCGGATGAAGAAAATGACAAGTTTGAGTTTTATAAATAATCTGAGCGTAGTTATTACTGAATTAACTTTGTTGGAATACCTAGTGGTTAAAAAATAATAATATCTGGCGTTGTTACAAGTAGCACATGGTATTCTATGAAGTATTTTTGAATTATTAATTCTTGTGTAAGAAGGCACTACTCAATAATTGTTACAGTAATTATTGTTCAATATTTTATTTTATTGATTCAATAATTGCTGCGTTGATATTTTATAGTATTATTGTTTCAATAATTGTCACTGCACAATATTTTCCATTATCATATCAATAATTCATAGTATTTGAATAATATTATTAGATAGCATTATTGGCAATGACTAGAAAGTTCTGTCAAGGAGAGGTTTGGTCACCTAATTGTGCGCCAGTAAGGAGAAATCCTTATTGGAAAGTCCCCTCTTTTCTAGGAACGGCCTGATTGTCATTATTGTGATTCTGTAATATTATTTGTGAATAATTAATTACTGATATATATGATAAGGAAATATTTATTTTATGTGGACATAAATGATGGATAGGAAAATATTTATTTTATGTGGTTATAAATGAAGGAATTATTGTTGAGGTGTTTTATCAGTATTTTGTCGGATTGGAGGTATTAAAAAATCAAATCGGTGTTCTTAAAGCTCTATTGCGTGAGTTATAATTTTAATCCGACCGTTGGATTGTTGTGATTTTTGGATATGTTATACATATATAAGTGGAGTATATGTCCACAAATTTTGAACCGTTAAAAATTAATGTATGATTTGTTATGAATTTTAAGAGGTGTTGAAAACTGTCCGTTTGTGGAATTCGGATATTTTTTGTTTCGAATTTGGAAAAACTTTCTTCTGCAAAGTTGTAGAGAATTCGATTTCGTGTGGAATAGATATAAAATTCGTATTTTTCTGATAAAAGGGGTATTTATTATGAATTATTGAAGTTTCGGAAATTAAAATGTTTTTAAAAATATGGGTGGGCCCCACTTTTGGTTGTTGGGAATGATGGCTGATATTAGTGAGCCCCACTTGTGGTGGCTGATTTTTTTTCAAATACATGTGCGTAGAATTTTTTTTTTTTTTTTTATTATTATTGTATTATTTTAGTCTCCTATGGCGTTCTAGCATTTTCCTATAAATAGGCGCTTAAGTTAGAATTGAAAATCACACCAGAATCAAAGAATTCTTCTTCTATAATCTTGAGCGTATTTCTTTAGAGTTTTAGAAAGCTTTGAGCGTAGAAAACAGTAAAAGTTTTCTTCAAGAAAATCCCCGCTATACCAGTTGGAATACTCTTCTTTTCAAGGTAAGGAATGTTATTTTTGTTCAATATTCGCTTGAAATAATATTTTCTTCCATACTCCGTAGTATGTAAGTAATATTATTTCGTTTCAGATTTTGCATTCTATACTCGTTTTGTTAAAATTTTGGCTTTTATACTCCATGAAATTAGTAGAATATCCTTAATATTTGCGCTTCATCTGGTATCTTTTCATGGAAATATTATTCTTGGCATTCTTGATAAGTTTTAACTTTTTCATGCCGGAGTACTATTAACGGAGTTACTATTCCTGAAGTACTATCCACGGGGTACTATTCACCCGGGGTACTATTAATGATAAAAATTAATTCGTTTTCGGTCTAAATTATTTTTTTTGTACAATATTATTCTTGAATTTTACTCCACAAAGCAGTATCATGTTGACAATTTGGACATTATTGATTTCTAGATAAATTAGATTATAAATCTTTAAAAATTTATTCTTGAACTTGTTTTTATTAAATTCCTATATCATTGTCATCATCCTCATATTTATATTCTGTTGAAAGTCATTTGTGGCCTGTAGTGCATAGATAGACTTGGTATGATTATGACCAGGGATTATTCGGTATAATCATGACTGTAATGTTACAAATGATGTGGTAAAAGTCCTCATTGGCCCGTAGTGCATTGATGGACAGTTGTTGGCATGATCATGACCATTGATGAATACACGAATATCCTTGGCCCGTAGTGCATGAATAATTTGTGGTTGTGATACTAATGAATATCCTTGGCCGTAGTGCAAGGATGATGTGGATTATTTATTAAGCCGAGTCTTAGCGATAAAAGTGATGAAAAACCTTTTTAAATCATAGAAGAAAGTAGATTTTATTCTCTACTTGACTCTTCTAATGAATTGCTTGTTCTGCTGCAGTTAAACTTGATGTTTGTTATATTTAATTAGTTTAACACTGTTGAAGGCTAACGATAAATTATTCTGCATTATCTTAGTCATAATATTTCTTACTGGGCTAGTTGAGCTCACCCTTTTGCTTTCATTGTCCTCTCTTTGAAATGAGAGCGTGGTAGGGACTAGTCGAGGAACCGAGTGGCCGGTCCGGATGATAGCATTAGTAGTCCTCACTATTACGTGAAATAGTGTGATAATAAATGTATTGAGGACTCCATTTGAGTTGAATACTGTCTAGAAGACAATATTCATTTTAAAACTCTCAGTTATGTCTTGTCGTATTTTACACGACAGTTGTATTATTAAATTGTATTTGAATTTTGTACCATGTATTTGGCGACTCAAGATAGGTGATGTATACCTATTTTGGGGGCGTCACAGTTGGTATTAAAGCTTAGGGATATGATTCCTGGCCGAGATGTGAGAGAAGAACTAGGAGGGGAGAGACGGGGAATTTCTTCGCTAGTATGACCTACCTAAGTTTATTTGGTATTTAATTGGTCGGTCATAGTATAGGGATAATATGTGACATGTCAATTAATGCTTATTTTGTGGCAGTATTTGAAAATGACATCTGAGAATGTTGAGAATAGCGATGGAGCACAGGAGACCGTTGAGTCTCCATAGATCAACAATCAGGATAATGTGCATCAGGAAGGCAACAATCCTCATGCAAACAACAATACTAACCAAATGATGAACGATGGAATGTTCAGAGGCTTTCTGCAATTCATACAACATCAGGCAAGAGAGACTCCTGTCCAAAATGCAAGTGGAAACACTCGCAACTCTCGGACGGTCACTGCTAAATAGTTCAAGGAGCTGGGACCACTGGAGTTTTTTGGAGAGCCAAAATCACTTAAGGCGGAGACGTGGATAAAGCAGATCAACAAAAGATTTTATGTCTTGGGATGCTTCGAGGAGCAAAAGGTTCTCTTTGCCACCTTCATTTAGCGGACAGAAGTAGATTACTGGTGGGAATCTGTAAAGTGTACTCAACCTGCCGCACTGAAGATGTCTTGGGAGAAGTTCCAAGGACTATTCGACGGCAAGTACTTTCCCTAAAGTATTCGTCACATGAAAGAGGTAGAGTTCATTAAACTAGAGCAAAACAACATAACCATGTCCTAGTACGAAGCCAAGTTTGCTGAGTTGTCCCAGTTTGCGTCCCACTTAGTTGATAATGAGAAGAGAATGACGCAGATGTTTCTAAGAGGTTTGAAACCCGAGATACGTCAATACCTTATCTCTCACAAACTTTTCTTGTATTCAGATGTTGTGAATATGGCTCAGTTATTGGAACGTGATAATGAGTCAACCCAACCAAGAGAGAGCAGTCGGAAAAATGATAATACCGATGGTAGCGATCATCGAGCGGTGACAACAAACGTGGAGGAATCAACACGCCGTAAATGGTAACCGATTCGGTGGTAATCATGGCCAAGACAATAGAGTGGACATTTCAAGAATAGGAGATTCAACAATGATGGAAAGGCGTCAAGACCAAGAGACCCGTTGTTAAGGAAGGAGAAGCGACCACCTATCATATGCTTCAAATGCGAGGGGAGGACACATCATCAGCTGGCAGCGATGATGCCGTCCAAAGCGTGTTATAATTATGGAAGAGAAGGTCACCTAGCCCAATTTTATCGTGTATCGAAGACAAGTCCAGCTGGGATGGAGGCACCAAAGGTCGTCCCAGAAAAGTCAAAGGCGGTAGTTCAAGGGAGAGCGTTTGCCGTGACCTCCCAAAAAGCAAGGAACCCGAACAAGGTCATCACGGGTAAGCTTATCATAAACTCTAGCGAAGTCTATACCTTATTTGATACCGGTTCTACCCATTCTTTTATTTCTCCTAATTGCGCTTAACTTTTAAATTTGACTCCGAAGAAATTAGACTTTGACTTATATGTTAAAACTCCATTGGGAGAAACCTTCATTACATCCACTATTTATAAGTCTTATTTGGTTCAAATCGGTACCCTCATATTACCTGTCGATCTTATTTCATTGAAAATACTTGCATTCGACATAATTCTAGGGATTGATTGGTTAACTACTCATCATGCAAAAATTGATTATTTTCGTAAGGTTGTTAGCTTTCATATTCCTAACCAACCTATTATGCAAATTCAAGCAACCAAACCATTAAAATCAATCACTGTCATCTCAAACCATAAAGCTATTCGTTTATTGAAAAATGGATGTCAAACTTTCTTAGCTCATGTCACGGATTTAAATAAAAAAACGTCAGTTTTGAATGATATTTCTATTGTTAATAAATTTCCTGACGTATTCCCTGAAGAACTTCCTGGCCTACCCCAAAGCTAGAAATTGAATTTTGTATCGACCTTGAACCTGGTACAAAACCCCTTTCCAAAGCCCCATATCGAATGGCTCCTATTGAACTTCAGGAGTTAAAGACCCAATTGCAAGAATTGTTAGACATCGGTTTCATTCATCCTAGTACGTCTCCTTGGGGTACTCCTGTTCTATTCATGAAGAAGAAAGATGGGAGTATGCGACTTTGTATTGATTATCGGGAGTTGAATCATGTCACCATCAAGAATAGGTACCCATTGCCACATATTGATGACCTGTTTGACCAGTTTCAAGGTGCCAAATTCTTTTCAAAGATCGATCTTCGTTCCGGATATCATCAGTTAAAGATTAGAACCGATGACATTCTAAAGACGACTTTCAGAACTCGGTACGGGCATTATGAATTCCTAGTCATGTCTTTTGGATGGACTAATGCTCCTGCTGCCTTCATGGATATGATGAACCGAGTATTCAAGGAATACTTGGATCACTTTATGGTCGTCTTTATTGATGACATCCTCATATATTCCAAAAGTCGTGAAGATCATGAGCAACACTTGAGGCTGATACTCTAAAAGCTTCGTGAAAACAAGCTTTATGCCAAGTAGAAGAAATGCGAGTTCTGGCTTGAGGAAGTAGCATTCCTTGGGCACGTAGTATCAAGTTATGGAATATCTGTTGACCCGATAAAGATTGAAGCTATTCAAAGCTGGGAGCAACCTAAAGCAGTGACCAAAGTACGTAGATTTCTCGGCTTAGCTGGTTATTATCGGAGATTCGTAGAAGGGTTTTCTCGAATCGCTACTCCATTAACTCAACTGATTCGGAAAGATACAAAATTCGGTTGGAGCATGGAATGTGAGAAGAGTTTTCAAGAACTTAAGAGGAGACTCATTTCAGCACCTGTTCTGACAATACTATATGGCTCAAAGGGATTTGTCATCTACAGTGATGCTTCGGGGAAAGGGTTAGGATGTGTTCTCATGCAACATGGGAAAGTCATAGCCGATGCCTCTCGGTAACTCAAAGAATATGAGAGGAATTATCCTACTCATGATCTAGAGTTGACAGATGTTGTCTTCGCACTTAAAATTTTGAGGCATTACTTGTATGGGGAGAAAGTAGAGATCTTTACGGATCATAAAAGCCTCAAATATTTCTTCACCCAAAAGGAACTCAACATGCGGCAACGACGTTGGCTTGAACTGTTAAAAGATTATGATCATTCCATTCAATACCATCCTGGTAAAGCGAACGTAGTAGCTGACGCATTGAGTAGAATATCATATGCGGGTACGAGTGCGATATTGTCAACGCAAAGGCCCATTTTGTATGACTTGCAAAAGATGGAGATAGAGTTAAAGACTCCAGGGACCCATGTGATGATAGCGAATATACGAGTAGAACCGACTTTAATCGATAAAGTTAAAGCTGCTCAAGCTACAGACCTGGAGCTAATGCGTATGAGGAAGAAAGTGCAAGAAGGTGCTATGCCGGAAGCAAGAATCGATGAAGAAGGAATACTTCGAGTCAACTCTAGACTTTGTGTTCCTAATGACCCTGATTTAAAGTATAAATCATGATAGAGGCGCACAACACACCGTTTGCAATCCATCCTGGGAGTACCAAAATGTATCATGATCTTTGACATACATTTTGGTGGAGAAATATGAAGAGAGAGATCACAGAGTTTATCTCAAGGTGTCTAACTTGTCAATGAGTCAAGGCGGAGCATCAAGTACCAAAAGGTCCATTGCAACCACTTGAAATTCCAGAATGGAAGTGGGAGCACATTACCATGGATTTCGTTACCGGTCTTCCCAAGGTTTCTCAAGGCATAGATGCGATTTGGGTCATTGTTGATAGATTGACCAAGTCGGCTCATTTCTTACCTATACGAGAAACTTATGCACTTGAACGTCTTGCTCGTATGTACATAAACGAGATTGTAAGATTGCATGGTATGCCAGTATCCATAGTTTCTGATCGAGACCCAAGATTCACTTCAAGATTTTGGGTTAGTTTGCAAAAAGCTATGGGCACAAATTTACGATTTAGTTCAGCTTATTATCCTCAAACGGACAAGCAGTCAGAGAGGACTATTCAAACTCTTGAAGATCTATTAAGACTCTGTGTCCTTGACTTCAAGGGATGTTGGGACAAGTTCTTACCATTGGTGGAGTTTTCCTACAACAACAGTTATCAAGCAAGTATTGGCATGGCTCCATTCGAGACATTGTATGGAAGAAAGTGTCGTTCTCTAGTATGCTGGGATGAGGTTGGTGAAGCAACGTTGTTGGGACCGGAGTTGGTACGAATGACTACGAAAAAGATTCAAACGATCCTACAACGTATAAAGACCTCACAAGATCGACAAAAGAGTTATGTTTATCTTCATCAAAAGGACATGGAATTCAATATTGGAGAACATGTGTTGTTACGTGTTTCTCCATGGAAAGGAGTTACGATATTTGGAAAGAGAGGAAAGCTCAATCCTCGATTCATTGGCCAATTTTTAATCCTCGAACGAAAAGGAATTGTGACCTATAGACTCGCCTTACCGCTCATAACATTTTTAACATATCTATGTTACATAAATATGTGAAAGACCCGAACCACATTATTGAGTTAGAACCGGACGAATTAGCGGAAGATTTAACGTATGAAGAGGTTCCTGTTAAAATCTTGGATAAGAAGGAACATATTGTACGCTCCAAGGTTATACCTCAAGTCAAAGTTTTGTGGAGAAACCACGATATTGAGGAAATTATCTGGGAGTTAGAATCTGAAATGAAATCAAGGTATCCTTACCTCTTCGACATACCAGGTACGTACCCTAATTTCGAGGGCGAAATATCATAAGAAGGGTAGGTTGTAAGACCCCAACTTTTATGAATAAAGATGAATTTTCTATAAATATCATTTTTGAATATTATGGAGTGAATTTAATATAATGTTATAGTTGTGGGTAATATTTATAAATTTTGCAAAGTACGCAAGTTGTTATATTATATTCGATTGGTCAGGGAATATTCGTTTTAACAGAAAATATTCGTACGATGGCACAATCATTTGTGGGCCCCATAACACAATAACTGTCGGATGAAGAAAATGACAAGTTTGACTTTTATAAATAACGACGTAGTTGTTACCGTTAACACTGTTGGAATACCTGGTGGTTAAAATACAGTAATACACGTTGTTGCACAGTAGCACATGGTATTGCACAATATTTTTGAATTATTGATTCTTACGTAAGAAGGCACTACTCAATAATTGTTACAATAATTATTGTTCAATATTTTATTATATTGATTCAATAATTACTGCATTGATATTTAATATTATTATTGTTTCAATAATTGTCACTGCATAATATTTCTCATTATCAGATCAATAATTCATATTATTTGAATAATATTATTAGATAACATTATTGGCAATGTCTAGAAAGTTTGTTCAAGGAAAGGTTTGGTGACCTAATTGCGTGCCAGTAAGGAGAAATCCTTATTGGAAATCCCCCTCTTTCTTGGGAACGGCCTGGTTGTCATTATTGTGATTCTGTAATATTATTTGTGAATAATTAATTACTGATTAATATGATAAGGAAATATTTATTTTATGTGGACATAAATGATGGATAGGAAAATATTTATTTTATGTGGTTATAAATGATGAAATTAATGTTGAGGTGTTTTATCAGTATTTTATCGGATTGGAGGTATTAAAAAATTAAATCGGTATTCTTAAAACTCTATTGCGTGAGTTATAATTTTAATCCGACCGTTTGATCATTGTGATTTTTGGATATGTTATATATACAAGTGGAGTATATGTCCACAAATTTTGAACAGTTAAAAATTAACGTATGATTTGTTATGAATTTTAATAGGTGTTGAAAACTGTCCGTTTGTGGAATTCAGATATTTTTTGTTTGGAATTTAGAAAACCTTTCTTCTGCAAAGTTGTAGAGAATTCGATTTCGTGTGGAATGGACATAAAATTCGTATTTTTCTGATAAAAGGGCTATTTATTATGAATTATTGAAGTTTCAAAAATTAAAATATTTTTATTAAAAATATGGGTGGGCCCCACTTTTGGTTGTTGGGAAAGGTGGCTGATTTTAGTGGGCCCCACTTTGTGGTGGCTAATTTTTTTTAAAATACATGTGCGTAGAAATTTTTTTTTTATTATTATTTTATTATTTTAGTCTCCTATGATGTTCTAGCATTTTCCTATAAATAGGCGCTTAGGTTAGAATTGAAAATCACACCAGAATCAGAGAATTCTTCTTCTATAATCTTGAGCGTATTTCTTTAAAGTTTTAGAAAGCTTTGAGCGTAGAAAATAGTGAAAGTTTTCTTCAAGAATATCCCCGTTATACCAGTTGGAATACTCTTCTTTTCAAGGCAAGGGATGTTATTCTTGTTCAATATTCGCTAGAAATAATATTTTCTTCCATACTCCGTAGTATGTAAGTAATATAATTTCGTTTTAGATTTCGAATTCTATACTCGTTTTGTTAAAATTTTGGCTTCTATACTCCATGAAATTAGTAGAATATCCTTGATATTTGCGCTTCATCCAATATCTTTTCATGGAAATATTATTTTGAGCATTCTTGATAAGTTTTAACTTTTTCATGCCGGAGTACTATTCACGGGGTTACTATTTCCAAAGTACTATTCACGGGGTACTATTCACTCGAGTACTATTCACCCGGGATACTATTCATGATAAAAATTAATTCGTTTTCGGTCCAAATTATTTTTTTTGTATAATATTATTCTTGAATTTTACTCCACAAAGCAGTATCATGTTGACAATTTGGACGTTATTGATTTCTGGATAAATTAGATTATAAATCTTTAAAAATTTATTCTTGAACTTGTTTATTGAATTCCTATATCATTGTCATCATCCTTATATTTATATTCTGCTGAAAGTCATATGTGGCCTGTAGTGCATAGATAGACTTGGTATGATTATGACCAGGGATTATTCGGTATAATCATGACCGTAATGTTACAAATGATGTGGTAAAAGTCCTCATTGGCCCGTAGTGCATTGATGGACAGTTGTTGGCATGATCATGACCATTGATGAATACACGAATATCCTTAGCCCGTAGTGCATGGATAATTTGTGGTCGTGATACTAATTAATATCCTTGGCCATAGTGCAGGGATGATGTGGATTATTTATTAAGCTGAGTCTCAGTGATAAAAGTGATGAAAAACCTTTTAAATCATAGAAGAAAGTAGATTTTATTCTCTACTTGACTTATAATGGATTACTTGTTCCGCTGCAGTTAACCTTGATGTTTGTTATATTTTATCAGTTTAACACTGTTGAAGGCTAACGATAAATTATTCTGCATTATCTTAGTCATAATATTTCTTACTGGGCTAGTTGAGCTCACCCTTTTGCTTTCATTGTCCTCTTCAGGAAATGAGAACGTAGCCGGGACTAGTCGAGGAACCGAGTGACGGTCCAGATGATAGCATTAGTAGTCCTCACTATTCTGTGAAATAGTGTGATAATAAATGTATTGAGGACTCCATTTGAGTTGAATACTGTCTAGAAGACAATATTCATTTTAAAACTCTCACTTATGTCTTGTCGTATTTTACATGATAGTTGTATTTGAATTTTGTACTATGTATTTGGCGACTCAAGATAGGTGATGTATACCTATTTTGGGGGCGTCACATATAACACTGAAATATAACTAATATTATATTATTATTCTCATTCTTTGTTCAAAATCCAGAATTAGAGATTTGAATCCATATTCGACTTAACTTTCATATGCATACCATTATTAATTAATTTAAAATAATTAACTTAAATAATCTGAAATAAATTCATATAATAAAATAGTTATAATAATAATTCTATTAATCATTTCATATATTATTTAAATAATATTATAATCGTATTTTCATAGAAAATAAATAATTAAATATTTTTATTACAAAATTAATTTATTATAAAAATATAATTTATAATAATCAATAATTCCTTTAAAAAAATGATTTTTAATTATTCATGTAATAAATAAATTTTTATTTATCACATAAATACATACGCTTTACCTTTTACATATTCCCACCTTTAAAATAAATAAATAATAAAAAAATTATACGCCAAATTTCTTATTTAATTATATAGAAAATATCGGGTTATTATATTCACCCTCCCTTATAAAGATTTCATCCTCGGAATCACCGTTTCAAAACTTATACATACTAGGGTACATAGCATACACAGTCATTGCAAGTAGATCTCGATCAGATTCGGTTGAACTGATCTTTAACTATTTAGCATAAAGCTTGTCTATCTGATTAAACAAAAAAAATTTGATTTCTAAGAGAACTCAAATTCCTCCTTTAAAATTTCTTTATAAAATATTTTACTATATATAGGAAAATCATACATAAGACAATAAAATTTATTTGTATAATACATGGAGTTCCATCCCCAGCTGCCACGTTATCCTGAACAATCATGATGAAGACTCTTGCGGTTGACTTTGTTGGTTTGCTTGTTGAAGTCGGTCTAGTTATCGCTAGAGTCCCGCTGCCTTTCCCCGTAGTCACACTCCTTGCCTCCATTCTCCTTTTTGGACAATCCTTCACCTTATGTTTCGTTTATCCTCATAGAAAACACCCACTGTTCATCCTTAGATTGGGGCAGTTAGGAGAGATATGTCCCTCCTTCCCACACTTGTAATACACAAACTTTTCCTTTAAACATTCTCCCGAATAGTTCTTCCCACAATTCCCACACTGAAGCACTTGCACCAACGCCAGTTGGTGTTTTTAACTGGTTGAACCAACGCAACCGAGAAAAGATTTGCACATTGACCCAGTGATGTGACACTGCTAAACGGGTCTGTGAAATCGATATTTATTTGGGTTCGGGGGTTGTATTATGCGAAGGGAAGGTGTTAGGCACCCCCCGACATCCGTGTTACCACGGTGACCGCCACTTTTTAAGAAACTGTTATATGAATGTGTGTGTGTGTGTGTTGATCAATGTGCTGTTATTTGGAAGTAGTGCGAGGCCTCGTTCGCACCTATATACAAAGGGTTTGAATTTGTATGAGAAATTCAGTTTTAGAAAGATATAGAATTGAGGTTTTGTAAAAGAGGTTTTTCAAACCACATGCTCAATAGTAATTGAGACCTTTTGATACTTCCATTTTATGGGAGAAGTTTCAAAAATGCCCTTGACTTTTACCGCGATGTCTACCAAGCACCCTATACTTTTTTTTTTGTCCAAAAGTACCCTTGACGTTATATTTTTTGGGTCACTCGTGCCCCTGCCATTAACAGAAGACAAACGGGGTTAAAATTGGCTGACATGGCAGACACTTGGAGGCTTAAAGGGAGAAGGTTCAAAAATGCCCCTAACACATGTAAATATGTCATTTAATCAAAACAAAAAATATTAAAATTCAAAAAAAAAAACATAACATATTTACATCATTTAATCAAAATATTAAAATTCAAATTATTTTGTTAACTAATCAAAACAACTAATTAAATAAAATAAGTTATGTAACATATTTACATCATTTAATCAAAATACTAAAATATTAAAATATTCTAAATTTTAAAAACAAATGTTAATTTTTTGATATTAAAAATATTAAAAAACGTTAATATTTTATTAATATTTTTGATATTAAAAAGCGTTAATATTTTAAAAATATTAATTTTTTTGATATGAGTTTAATATTAAAACGTTAATATTTTTTGATATAAAATATAAAATAATTTTAATTTTTTAAGAAAGCGTTAATTTTTTATATTAAAATATTAAAAAAGTTAATATTTTTTATATTAAAAAAATTAATATTTTATTAACATTTTTGATATTAAAAAAACTTTAATATTTTAAAAATATTATTTTTTTTGATATGAGGTTAATATTAAAAGCGTTAATATTTTTTGATATAAAAATATAACAATATTTTAATTTTTTAAAAAAAATGTTAATTTTTTTATATTTAAAATATAAAAATGTTATTTTAAAATGATTTGATAATTTAAATTTTTACATCAATTAGTATTTAGTATTATGATTTTAGTATTTTAATGATGTAATTTGAATTTTTTTGTTTTGATTAATTAACAAAATAATTTGAATTTTAGTATTTTATTATTTTTTAATTTGATTTAAATATGTTATGTTTTTTTTATTTGGAATTTTAGTATTTTTTATTTTGATTAAATAACATATTTACATGTGTCAGGGGCATTTTTGAACCTTCTCCCTTTAAGCCTCCATGTGTCTGCCACGTCAGCCAATTTTAACCCAATTTGTCTTCTGTTAATGGCAGGGGCACATGCGACCAAAAAAATGTAACGTTAAAGGTATTTTTGGACAAAAAAAAGTATATGGTGTTCAGTAGACATTAGGGTAAAAGTCGGGGGCATTTTTGACCCTTCTCCCTCCATTTTATTAAAATGTTCGGCTTGGTTGCTTTTATTTTTGAGATGCGAAGCATCTTGAGAAAATAATATATAGCAATCTTAGAACTCCTCACTGAGCATGAAAGCCATCTAAGGAAATTCAAAATCATGAATAATTTACAGTCACACAAATGAAAATGTCCATCACGGAAACCGAATCTAGATTCAGTAGACTGAATATGTGATCACATGATTCCTAGGCTCACATGAGCAGTTTATATGAAAAATCAATAAGCAGTTATATATAAAAGCTGTAAATATTTATATATATACATATATATATACACACACACACACACACACATATATATATATATATATATATATATAATCAACTACCACGAATCACCTCCATGGGGGATCAAAAATGTAGATATATAAAAGCGGTAAATATATATATATATATATATATATATATATATATATAGACATGATCAACCACCACGAAGCACCTCCATGGGGGATCAAGAAATGTAAATAAAGAGTAAATGCGATCAACCACCACGAAGTAAACTCTAGACGGGACTAAATGTAAAGAAAGCGTAAAAAACGATCAACCGCCATGAAGTAAACTCCAGCGAGGACTAAATGTAAATAAAAAGAAAAGGCCATGTAAGTAAACTCTGTGCTGACAGAAATGTAAATATATATATATATATATATATATATATATATGTAAACGGTAAACGCGTAGGATATATATCGATCCTGGCTCGGTATATCATTTCGGTGATTTGTCGCTATATATATATATAAAAGCAAGAAACGTATCGGATGTAAAATCCAGGCTTATCGGACAGAGTCCGACAATAGTTCATATATATATATATATATATATATATATATACAGATAGAAATGAAAACCACGGACCGAATTCCGGGCATACACATACAACACGACTCTCAATGTGAACAAGAGTGTGTGCAAAGATAAAGAGAAATGCTTTATAATGTGTAAGAAGGCTTAGAGTGGGCTGCCAAAGAAGACTTCTATGACTTTAAGTGGAAGAACACTTGGCTCCCACCGGTAAAAATATAGCTATATGTGAGTTAACAAGTGTTTAAAATGAGAAATCACTCAATATGGGGTGTGTACAGAGCAAATTTGACAGGGCTTCCTCGCCTTTTTCTCTTACGAAATGGCCACCCCAAGCCCTATATTTATAGAGCTCAGAGCCGCAGATGTACCTGCAGCTGCCCAGGGTGTCCCGAGCTCTGTGGGTCCCATCGTCTCGAAGTGCATGCACGCATACACTGTGATATCCGCTCGATTACATTCTTTGTTCATCATACTATAATATATACAAATTACTAGTTTATTACAAGGTAAACTAATCGTTCATCTTCGTCTTGCCTTTATTCTTCTCAGATCCCTTGGTTCGTTCGGTCCTAGCTGCATTCATATGGTTCAAGAAAGAGTGAGCATAACAAGCTCAGCAATTACAACAATTTCTTTTAAACAACATGCTTGAAACATAGGAATTGTATATCTTCAGTAACTGAACAATAGTTACGAAGTACTACCGATAATTCAAAATAGCACTTCTTTTCTTTTAAAACATTTTACAATGACAATATTCAGTAAAACATCAATTCTGGCTCAAGACCATGAGCAGTGCATAATTTCTTTGAAAAGGACAACCTGGCACAAAGTTCGTAAGTTCGATATATCTTACGAGCACTTCTGGGTGATCAACCCATAGTACTCTATGTTTATCAACACTACATCCTGTTAAACATATGTACGTTTAAGTTTTGGCAACCTCGCGTGCCCATCGAATAATCGATGAAAAATACATTTGTTTATTCATACTCAGGCTTACCTTGAATCTGTACCAAACAATTGGCATTGGATAGCATTAGCAATTCTATACTGAAAGACTTGTAAATAAATCAATCAACTCTTCAAGATTAGTCTAGCCGAGATAAAACTGGCATCGACCCTTTAGTAAAACACTTCATGCATCTCATAACATAAATCACAGAAAACTTGGCTAACATGAAGGTTAGACAAGCGTTTAAGAAAACCTTTCCTTCAACGCCTGCTACAGTAAAAATAACTTTTCTTTTCAGTCTTTACGGTCTCTACAATACATAATCACATAACACACCATATTAGGTCATGAATGAACATACATGGTTCCTAATGAATCTTACCCTTCTTCTCACTCTAATCATATATTAGATTTGTTACTATTGGTTCCGGCTTGCCATTATATTTTACATTATTCTTACCAAGTTCTTTCTCTTCTATGTCTTATGTAGATTTACTTCATTAATCCAACTCGTTTTGAGTTAATCATCCTTCCACATGGCTTACTAACATCCTTACGTTATTAATTGAAACTCGATCGTCATTTGTTAAGTACACTTTATTGCATGCCGTTTACGTTCACGTATTACTTAACAACTTTTAGTTGTAACCCTTAACGTTATAGGCCCTATCATTATTGAATACGGTTCACGTTTTTTATACTTTACGTTCGTCTTCAATTGATTATTAACCTTTAATCATCATACATTAAGTGTCTAACAATGCCTTAACAATGTTATATTTATACCTTAGTTCATTGCTAATGAGTTATCTTTCATTCTATACTTGTAAACATTCTTGTCTGTCGAAATCCTAGGACTGAAATATAGCATGCATTATCACACATAGTTTCTCCTTCTCGCCCAAACGGTGAAGTTTACAATAAACAATGACACTATGCCGTGCACTGCGAGTGCCACCATTTGGCCTTGGGTTGGCCGCTACGACAAACTCGTGCCTTAGAAAATTCTGACTTTTGCAAATTTGGCGAAACTCTGGACGCATATAGCTTCTTTGTTATAAGTTCGAATTGGCTTGTTCAAAAGCCTACGGTTCACAAATTACATACTCTACGCGTTCATGTAAGAATTTTATCTATTTGACTTCGTTTGCTCAAAATTCACCTATTAATCCATTTTAACAAAAACGGTAAACGTTCGTGAACGTTCAACGCTCGTTTCTTCGTTCTAAATCAGAATTCGGTCATTCTCAAGTCCGCAACTCTATAATTCCAAATAAGACTTGTCTCCATTAAAAACTAATGTTTCCAAACTCAATAACAAAAAATCGACTTCCATTCCGAGAATTTTACGAATTCGACAAATATTGTCTAATCGTGTGAATTCCAACGTAATTTCATTTCTTATGATTTGTTCATCGTTTTAAATGGATTCAATCCATCATATTAACATCCGAACATACATAATTCATTAACTTATAAACATGATAAGTTATTACTTGTTCTTTGTGAGTTTATAACTTATAAAAGTATAAACTACTTATGACTTCCTTTCTCATGACTTATTATAGATTAAGTCTTTTAACCACCATTCTTACTTCTTATTATCATATAATCTTATTAAAATACACATATGAGTAGTTCATATAAGCTCTTCATAATTTCATTACTTAATTAATTTTGAATTACTTAATCATGACTTATGCGGCTTAAGTCCATTAATCAATCATCCTTATCATTCCTTAGCATACATGTTCTACCACTACCCACCTCTCTAACAATGGAAGAGAAAGAGATTCATGGTTTAAGTTCTTACCCTTGATAATCACTTGACTAAGCTTTAATCTCCTTCTTGCTTCTTGAAATATGAAAGACTAGCTTTCTAGCTTTTCTAATTTATTCTCACTTATTCTCTAACAATTAAGCTCTCAATCTTGTTAGATGAAATGAACAACCAACAAAATGAAAACCAAGCTTGCTATTTATAGGAGTCGCTAGGTTAGGGCATAAATGTCATTAATCCAACCCACCTCCTTAATCACCTCCTTACTATTCATTACCTAGACATTAAGTTAACTTGCTCCTCACTTGAATTACTTGGCCACCACAACATTTAGCCATTAAGTTAACTTGGACACCACCTTATTTGCTTGCTCATCACATAAGCACTTTACTTGCTCATCACACGTAAGCACTTTACTTAGCTTTTAAGTTTACTTAGTCATTACATAACTTATCTCTTGCTTAGCCATTAAGTCTACCTAACTTATCCTTTGCTTACCCTTAAGTCTACCTGCTCATCACACTTATTTCTTGGTCACCAAGATCACCCATGTGATCATGGGTTGCCCCATGGATCCTCCTAATCCATTGGATTCTTACTTTGGGCTTAAAGTTTAATTAATCTAACTTATACATTGGGCTTGCAATTAAACAAACACTTGGGCTTGTTCATTAAATTACATTGGACTTAACCATTCCTATATTTGGGCTTTAACATTAATTCATATTTGGCTTTATTATCATCCCAATTGGACATTACAATCTCCTACACATTTCTACAAATTCAATACATTTGGCTTAAAGTCTTATAACGTATAATCTACGTATAATTCTTGTATTTACTTATTTAATATACGATATTCCATCATTCATACATACTCGTATAATACCTTGTACTATACTTGTATTCATTACCTCGTACAATACTTACGTATTATATAATCATTGCTTTAATTCATTATACGCATTTAAATTCCTTCTCGGAACTCACTTTCCCTAACCGTTAGGTTTTAAGTCCGCAGGCAAAAAACTACGTTTGCCATAACTGAAATATTATTGGATATTCCATCTCGTCTTAGAATTCTATCATTGCGTATTTCTCGGAAGTTCAAAATTAATTCCCGAGCAGAAATACGTTAATAGTATTTTTCGAAAAATTTCTCGGAAAGCTTTTGTTTTCGTCTTGGAAATTCAAACACTTTAATTCTACCACATAGACAAAATACTACGACATTTCGATATGTCTAGGTCATAGAACGACCTTCAAATAGCTTACTCCCATAATTAATTAATTAAATTCATTTAATCCACATAATCAAATAAAAATTTAATTCGCAAAAATCTGATTTTTTTCTGGGGCGTTACATATAACGTAACAACGATAGATAAACCATGCTGAATAATTAAATAGCATAGGTTAGGGAACTTGCATTCATTAATAAAAGAATGAAGTTAGGAAAGCTTGCTTAATGTAAAGAGGTAAGGTTTAGAAACTTGCCTTGTATGTAAGCTACACAAATATAATAATGTAAAGAGGTAAGGTTTAAAAACTTGTTTGTCGAGATTTCCAAAGAACACAACCTTTGACGGAGTCATAAGATTAACACACTTCCATTGGCAATCAATTACTGCTTCGTAATTGAATAACCAATCCATTCCAAGTATAACATCAAACTCACAAAGTCTAATTGGTATGAAATCTACCATCATCACGTGATCCTTTATAGTCACTCTACAATTCCTATATATGAATTTAACAGGAATCACTTCCCTATTCGCAATCTCTATACTTAAGGGAAATTCTAATTCTTCTTGAGGCAAATCTAAATTCTGAGCAAATTCATCGGATATAAATGAGCAAGTAGCACTCGAATCAAATAGAATATAAGCATTAATACCATTAATCGGAATGATACCTGACACCACATCCTTAGACTGTACAACATCCTGCATGATTATATTGAAAGTCCTTGGAGTAAGTCGGCTTGACTGTGCTGATCCAGTGATAGTCAATGCACCACCACCGTTGTTGTTTCCTTTTCCACCACTTGCACTTCACGCTGGCTTCTTAGGGCAATCACGGGCCATGTGATCCTTTGAACTGCAGGTAAAACATGCTCCTTTCTTTGGACTAAAACAGATCGGTGCAATGTGTCCTTCCTGACCATAGTTTAAACACACCCGCTTTCCCTTCAAACATACCCCAGTATGGTTCTTCCCGCATGTCGTACAAGCTTCAAACTTTTTCTTCTGCTAATTTCCTTATTGTCCTCCCACAGTCGAATTCTCGCTCCACTTCCTCTTCTGATTGTTACTTCCAACGTTACTCCCACCAACCGTATTTTCATTTTCATTCTTCCTCTTCTTTTGTTCTTGATTGTACTTGGTCAAGGCATAACTTCCACCTTCCGCGATAATTGCCTTTTCCAATACAGCCGCAAATGTATTTAACTGGAACATTAAAACCTTGCTATACAGCCATGGTTTCAATCCTTGTTCGAACCCTCTCGCTTTACACTCGTCGATATTGACTTGATATGTGGCAAACCTTGCCAACTCGTTAAACTTTGTAGCATATTCTGGCACCGTCATAGTTCCTTGCTTCAGCTCCAGAAATTGCACTTCCAACTCATTCTGAGAACTCGCTGGAAAGTACATTTTGAAAAACATCTCCTTAAATCTATCCCACGCTATCGCTCCTTGTCCCCCACGAACCTTATTTTCCTGCCACCAGTAGCTAGCTTCAGACTTCAGCATGAACGTTGCGAACGCGGTCTTCTGATCCACGTTAACTCTAGCAACATCGAACACCTTCTCCTTTTCCATGATTCAGGTTTGGGCTTCCACTGGATTCATAGACCCTTGAAATTATGGCGGTCCAACGGCTTTGAATTCCTTAAAGGTCATGACTTGAGCTTACGGTTGATTCGCAAGTGTACCCGTCAACAGAGTTACCAACTGCTGAACCGGATTAGCATTGGCCTCGTTTTTATTATTAGTAGACCCCTCGGGAGGTGGTTGTTGACGTGGTTGTCTTCTTCTAGGAGGCATTTTCTGTTAAGATATACGCTTATTAGTTTATTACTCAACTTCTTGGGTATTTGAAGTTTAACTCAAACATTCTAAGATTAAAGCTATATCACATAACATTTCAAAAAAACTTTGATATTTTAGTCATTCATAACATTTTAAAACATATTAAAGATAACATAACCGCTATTAACATTCACTTTCCTGAACTAGACAAGTTTTAGGATTACATACTCATACTATCCCTTTATTCATCTCAAATTAAGGGATTCACAGTTTATTTACTCACTTACTTAACCACACATTATTATTATTATTATTATTATTATTATTATTATTATTATTATTATTATTATTATTATTATTATTATTATTATTATTATTATTATTATTATTATTATTATTATTATTATCTCTATCTAGACATATTAAGATGTCGTAAGGCTTCTCGACGCACTTCCTCCATGATACGATACGCCGTTCTATGATCCATCACGAACCACGGCGAATCTTCAAACTGAGGTGGATAATAAAAGACTCGATCCTAGGCCCTATCAATCGCAGAATCAAAAGGATAATCCATCTCGTTCATCTTGGCTTTCTTCACTTGGACCTTAGCCTCAACACGGTTTGCACGTTGAGTCGCTTTCATCCAAGCATCCTCTACTCTAGCACGCTTAGCTAATTCCTCTTTGAAGTCATCTTTTAATTTCTCCATGTCAGTCTTCATCTTCTCGTTTACCGCCAAAAAATCCTCATGCTGACCCTTGGTATGAACTAGGTCCCACTCCGTGTTTCCAAGGCGTGAGTTGAGTTCTTGAATCTCCACATCCTTCTGCTCCATCGTAGCGTAATGTATCTCAATAAACTCTTTCAGCTCCTCAACCTTGTCCTGTAATTCTATGTTACGATCGTACAGAGCATCACACATCTCAGCTGATATGGAGTTTGGTGGAAACTCCACAGGATCCTCTTCCTCATCATCCTCCTCTATCTCCTCAGAACTATCCTCCTTGAGATCGGTCACAGGCTCATCCTCCCGAATCGACTGTTCTCGCACAACATGAATATCCTGGGGTTCATCGTCTATAGGTATCTGAGGTATCACTTCCCTAGCTGGACTGGATCCTCCCTCGTTAGACATCCTGATAATAAAATATTTTACGTTTTACTTAACATTTTCGATACTCGCGAGCACATAAGTTATTAACATATAGCACATAATGTCTTTTATTGTTTAGCTTCGATGGATGCTTTAATCCATTCCTTAAAACTCGATAAGAGTTGGACACCTCTATTTTTTCTATTTCCTTAAAGGTTACTTCCTAAGGTTTCCCCCACCTAAGGTTCATAACCTAAAGCTTTGATACCAACCTATGACACCCCCAAATCTAGGTACTCCATTCCCACAGGATTTGATGCTCACTACTCAAAACCATTACATCTAACTACCCATAATCAAAGGATAAAGACATACTATAAATAACTTAATAATAATCTTCCCATTAAAGGGTTACATCGTCTCGAAAATAATCCCAGGTAATCTAACCTTAAATTATTATATCAGTTTGCGGAATACATCATAAAATAAAACAAGTCTTTAACATAATTCGTTAAAATGAAATTCTCATAATTCTTTAACACTTGGACATTTTGCCCTTTCCTTTGCTAATAGACTGCTCATCGACTTTCTCTAGTTTAGCTGCAGTGTTAAATGCAAGAGTGAGCAAACAATTGCTCACTGATATAGAGAGTAATAATGATAGCAACATAAGAATGAACAACAAATGCTAAACAATAATGAACTTGTTCTATGAATCAAAAATTGAAAACAAGTTCGAATTTAATATATGATGGTCTTAAGACCACGAACTATATCTCTGATATTTAGGTATTATTACCTCAACCTTAACAGTCATTTAGACTATACAGACCCTTCTTAACGTACTTAGGGGGATCAGACCTTTGTACCATGTATTGTGCACAAACATCTAAACGTTACACGTACAAAATCCCCTATGTTAGGGTTGTTCGTCTCAGCTTGAATTTAGAATTTTCGCACTAATGAAAGTTTAGCTCAGAAATAACTTATCAGTGGTTCTAGAATTTTAGAACACTATTCATAATAGACTAGTTCAATCAATAAAAGTTTGCTTACTACTTGAAGGTTTTAATATAACAATATAGAATTGAACAAGGTTATTAAAGTCAAGGACCGAATAACAACAATGTATAATTGAATAACCATGATGTACATGCAAAGTGCTATATCTAAAAGAGTTAGAACAATCTCATTTGAATCGATGTATTAGAACAATATATGCTTTGAATAATAATATCAAGATTTAGAAAAGTAAAACTCGCTCGAGGTAATGAATTAGGTTACAAGAGCTTGTACAAACATACGCAAGATAGATTATGTTTGTTCAACTTTAACATAAAAATTAGGAACTTATACAACGATAACTTAGGAATAGAAAACTTGCATAAGTATAACATAACAATGATAGATAAACCTTGCTGAATAATTAAATAGCATAGGTTAGGGAACTTGCATTCATTAATAAAAGAATGAAGTTAGGAAAGCTTGCTCAATGTAAAGAGGTAAGGTTTAGAAACTTGCCTTGTATGTAAGCTACACAAATGTAATAATGTTTGTCAATTACCCTACACATAACATTAAAATCGCAATAACAATTAGTCATACTAATATTAGCTTTAGGGGTTTAAACCACCATTTAGGTCATAACCTTAACTTAACAAATAACCATGTCGGTTAACATCCTTAACGAATCTGAAATCACACTATAACCTAACATAAACCTTATCATTTCTCTTTAACTTTTGAAAACATCACTTTGTATCCATTACATAACTTAATTAAGTAATCACTTAAAATTTTCACACTTTGCATTACAACACATTACAAACTGTTATTGTAGTCTACATTAGGTCTTAACATCATTAACATGCATGCTTAACTAATTTAAGTCCATTACTCATGACCTATATATATGCAGAAGTCAACGCTTAGGCTCGAGAACGCAGCATGCAATTGCTATTTATCCCAAGCCTTGGCATCAGCATAATGCTTATTTGGTGCTTGACTACAAAAAACCATATGGGCAGCCCACGCCACGCCTGCATGCATGTAAACCGCAAGAACTCTTGTAATGACCGTGAATTTTAAACTCCTTATTAATTAAATATGTGATTTAGTTTTTAATGAGTTAGTTTTGTGAGCCTATTTAGACCTTATGTGGTTATGTGAATTTATGAAATGATTAAAGGGAGTCACTAATAGTTTATTTAAATTAGTGAACCCTAAGAATTTAATATCAAGGAATTGATAGGATTATTTTTAATTAAATATTCAATTTATTTGAATATAGTAGCAATAGTTGAACATATTAATTAATTGTACTTTTGAGTAATTAATTGATAATGTGTTAAATGAATAAATAATAATTAATGAGTATAATGTGATTATATGTTGACTTGATTAATTTGTGCAATATAGTAAACCTTTATTATATGGTAGTTAACTATATATTTTATATAGTGCAAGGTAGCACATTAATATATTTATATATTATATATAGACTATATAGTAAGAGTTATTTGCATTCATGTGAGTTGTATAATAATATTGTTATATGATATGAAGTGTGTGGATAAACATTCATGTATACTGATGAGTGGGATTTAAACCCGCGAATCGGATACTTTATTACTTAAATACTTGCCTGAATTCGTAGTTTTTATGTAGTTTTTTTAGAAATATAGTGTTATTGTGTTTAATCGTTGCACTACAGAGCTTCACAGTGTTTTTGCAAATTTAAAAGGGCAAAATAGTCATTATACTCTTTTTTTCTTGTATGGCTGCCAACACAAGCTTAATGGTGGCCATTGCAGCCACGCATGACGACTTCATGCAGAGACATAAAGCGCGTCGGCACCACTCTCCTCCTTCCTTCCGGCTCGCATTTGCGGCATGAGCTCCACGTCGATTTCTCATGAAATAATGCATTTCCACTCAATACATGGTGGCCGCACATGGCGCCACCTCCGGTTCCTAGATAAGTCCTTTATTTAACCTAGCGAAAAGAAAAAAAAAACATGTTAGAAGAAAGGAGGTGGCAGCTTTCAGACACACATTATTCATACCAGAAAATAGATAGAGAGAGAGAAGGAAGGAGCTTAAAGGAAAGAGAAGATCTTGCTCTCCACATTTTGATTTGGAGCCTTGAAGAGAATATTTGGCGTAAGATAACCCGTTCTCTGGGGGTTTTCTTAGTTCAAATATTCTATTTATTGTATTTGTCTGATAATGGATAGTGCAGTAAAAATTTGTATTAGTCCCATAGTTATGAGCTAACTTCATTTTTAGGATTGCAATGTAACCTTTTGAATAGCTTAATCGGCTTTCTCTCTCATTTTATATAATGAAGCATTTTGGAATGGGTTGTTGTATTTTGCTTATATTGTCTGATTTCTTGATAAAGAAATTTGTACTGATAGTAATGGAAATTGATAAATGGATATTACTGTCTATCTTTTAATGCAACAACACCTGTTATGCCCTTGTCATTTGAATGTGGGCTTAATGTGCCAATGGGATAAACATATCCTTATTTGCCTTGTGCGACCTTGGAAATGTGCTTAATGACCTCGACCCAGTTAGTTTCACCCATACACATATGGTGTTCTAGCTTGTTAGGGATGTGCATATGACCTTCGACAGAAGTTTATGCCTAATTTTGTTCTATGTCGACCATTCCTTGATTCATTTGTATTGCGGAGAGTTAGAAGATTAGGCAAAGCATTAGGGGAGTTGTAATCCTATCTTACCTTCCTAGCAATCAACTTCTCTTAATTAGTTTACTTATTGAAATAGCTTAACCAACCATTACTTTCAATCGTTTAGATAAGTTTAGTAGCAACTTTACCTTAGTATTTGTTTCCGTTAAATCTTTGTCCTCGTGGGTTCGACACTCTACTTTCTTATATTAATTGTTAAGACCGCGTATACTTGCGCGTGTTTTTCGATTGCAAAATCGAGCAACAAGTTTTTGGCGCTGTTGCCAGGGACTTAGAATTAATTGCTTTACAATATTGAAACTAAGTCAATACGATCCTTACTTTTAAGCGATTTTTCTATTTAATTCTCTTTTCGAGTAGTCTCCATTATTTATGCCACCTCGGAAGGAACGCAATATAATACCTTTTGATCCTGAGGTTGATAGAACATTTCGACGACTACGGAGAGAGAAATCCATAGACGCACTCGAGGACATTCCTGCTCCTATCATAATGGCTGAGGAACTTCAGAAATCTCTGAGGGAGTATGATATGCCTCGTATTGATGATCTCCAGGCGAGCATTCAAAGGCCCACCTTCCAAGCCAACAATTTTGAGATCAAGCCGAGCACTATTCAAATGTGCACCAACATCCAATTTGGGGGACTACCGAATGATGACCCCAATGATCACTTGATAAATTTTGTGGAGATCTGTGACACTTTCAAATGCAACGGAGTGTCTGACGAAGCCATCAGACTCCGTTTGTTTCCCTTCACATTAAGGGACAAAGCCAAGAGCTGGCTTCATTCATTTCCGTCTGGTTCCATTACTACATGGACCGACTTGGCACAGAAATTTGTGGCAAAATTCTTTCCGCCCGCCAAAACAGCTAGGCTCAGGCATGACATCACGTCCTTTGTTCAGTTTGAATCTGAATCCTTGTACGACTCGTGGGAGCGTTTTAAGGATCTGTTGAGGAAATGCCCACACCACGGACTGCCCGAGTGGCTCCCTATCCAGACCTTTTATAATGGATTATGCGGCTCTACTCGTTCGAGTATTGATGTGCTGATCTGGAGGGGCATTCATGGCCAAACACCACGCATGTGATGGGATATGGTGGTGGAGACAATGGGCATCAACAATTATCAATGGCCTAATGATAGGCAAGCCCCAAAAAAGCAATGGGGGTTTATGAAGTGGACTCTTTCACATCGTTAGCGGCTCGAGTAGCGGTTATTAACAAAAAGGCTAGACACCCTAGGACCTTGTTGGTTCAAAAGCGCGTCGAGTGTCGTGGTTCAATGTGAATTATGTCAAGGAGCCACCCAACCGAAAGCGGTGTGCGATAAATACGAATCGGTTCAATTTGTTTCTAACTACTGGTGGCAACAAAATACCAGTCTTCCTACTCATTACCACCCGGGGTTAAAAAACCATCCCAACTTCTCATGGGGCAACAATTCCAACAACAACAATAACAACCCCAATCCACAACAACCTCCATCAACCAGACCAAATTATGCTAATCCTCCTGGATTCCAACGGCAGACTCAGTTCAACCCACATCCACAGAGCAATCAGAATCAGTTTCACCATCCTCCACCATAACAGGAAAGGAAGCCCAGTTTAGAAGATCTTCTGTCGAGGTATATAGCCCAGAACGAAACCAGAAGTAACAATCAAGAAGCCTCCATTAGGAATCTTGAAGTACAGATGGGTCAGTTGGCTACTGCCTTGAATAGTCGACCACCAGGCGCATTGCCAAGTGACACTGATGTCAACCCAAAATGGGAAGGTAAGGAGCAGTGTAAAGCAGTAACCCTACGAAGTGGGAGAACCACTAATGTGCAAGGTGGAGAGGGTATTCCTGTGGGAGATGAGGCGATTGTCGATGAGGAACTTTACGTGAAGGAGAATCTTTGAGACAAGTGGGGTTGAAGAAAGTGGTAAAGATAGCCCTTCAACACCATCTCCTCCGCGATTGTGGTCATTCGGCCTCTCCCTCGATTCTGCTTTCCCCGGAGGGTGCGAAAAAAATTTGGATAAGCAGTTTTCCAAATTCTTGGAGGTGTTCAAAAGACTGCACATCAATATACCATTTGTAGAGGCATTGGAGGGAATGCCTAGTTATGTCAAGTTCATGATGGACATCCTGTCCAAGAAACAAAAAATGGGGAACTATGAGACGGTGGCGCTGACAGAAGAGTGTAGTGCCATCTTTCAAAATAAGCTTCCACCGAAGCTAAAAGACCCGGGAAGTTTTACAATCCCGTGTACCATTGGGGACCAGTTTATTGGGAAGGCTCTCTGTGATTTAGGGGCCATCATCAACTTGATGCCCCTCTCCATTTATAAAAAGTTGGGCGTAAATGAAGCCAAGCCAACAAGTGTCACCTTTGATTAGGTAGCGGATCTCGACATGCAGAGGGAATTGTAGAGGATGTCTTTAGTGAAAGTCGACAAGTTCATTTTTCCGGCGGATTTCATAGTCCTTGATTTTGAGGAGGATAGGGAAATCCCAATAATATTGGGAAGACCGTTCTTGGCAACTGGGAGGACCCTCATCGATGTCCAAAAAGGGGAGTTGACAATGAGAGTTAATGATCGGAAGTGACGTTCAATGTCTTAGATCCATGAAATATCCTAATACCCACGAGGATTGCTTCCAGATTAATACTATTGATAAATCAGTGGAGGGGGTATTCTCAGAAACTTGCATTCCAGACCCTTTGGAAGCTTCATTAACTGGGGATAGTACTACAGAAGATCCTTCACATGTCGAATGTGCCATGTGGCTCGATGAACCTCAAAGATCAAAGCAATTCCACCAACAATTCGAATCTCTGAATGATAATGAGGCCTCTACATCCAAAGCTCAGCCATCTATCATCGAACCTCCTGTCCTTGAGCTCAAACCTTTGCCTACTCACCTGAGGTATGCTTATTTAGGAATTTCATCTACATTACCTGTAATAATTTCTGCTTCTCTAACCAAGTGTTAGGAAGAAAAGCTGCTGCTTGTGCTCAAGAAGTACAAAACGACCTTAGGATGGTCTATCGCTGAAATAAAATGGATCAGCCCAACTCTATGCATGCATAAAATTTTTTTGGAGGAAGGCTCGAAGCCATCTATAGAGCATCAGAGGCGGCTAAATCCTATTATGAAAGAGGTCATCCGGAAAGAAATCATTAAGTTGCTAGATGCGGGCATTATCTACCCCATCTCGGACAGTCCTTGGGTTAGTCCAATCTAATGTGTGCCAAAGAAGGGAGGGATGACAGTGGTGTCCAACGAAAATAACGAACTGATTCCCACCAGGACGGTGATCGGGTGGAGAGTGTGCATGGATTACAGGAAGCTGAACAAATTAACCTGTAAGGATCACTTTCCCCTTCCTTTCATTGATTAAATGCTGGACCGGTTGGCTGGGAACGAATACTATTGTTTGTTTGATGGGTATTCGGGGTACAATCAGATTTCTATTGCTCCGGAAGATCAGGAGAAGACGATATTTACATGTCCTTATGGGACCTTTGCCTTCCGAAAAATGTCCTTCGGGTTATGTAATGCTCCCGCCACATTTTAGCGGTGTATGACATCAAACTTCTCTGACATGGTTGAGAAGACCTTGGAGGTCTTCATAGATGACTTCTCAGTCTTTGGGAGCTCATTCGACAATTGCTTAACTAATCTGACGGCAGTTCTCCATCGATGTGTTGAAACCAACTTGGTGTTGAATTGGGAGAAGTGTCATTTCATGGTCGAAGAAGGCATTATTCTAGGTCATCGGGTATCTGTAGGCGGAATTGAGGTTTATAAGGCAAAGATCGATGTGATCAATAACCTTCCACCACCCACCTCAGTCAAAGGGGTGAGGAGTTTCCTCGGGCACGCCGGTTTTTACAGAAGGTTTATTCAGGACTTCTCTCGGATCACCAAACCGTTGTGCACTCTTCTGGAGAAGGACATGCCTTTCCAGTTCAATGCCGCCTGCCTGAGCGCTTTTGAGTTATTAAAGAAAAGGCTTGTCGCGACGCCTATCGTGGTAGCTCGGTGGGCCTACCCCTTTGGTGATGTGTGGCCTTGATGACTATGCTATAAAGGCGGTGTTGGGCGGAAGAATGGAGAAGGTCTTCCATACCATTTATTATGCCGATAAGACATTGGCCGATGCTCGGTTAAATTACACCACTTTGAGAAGGAGTTCTTTGGCGATGAGTGTATGCTTTTGACAAGTTCCGTTCCTACCCTCGCCGGGACAAAGGTGATTGTATACACCGATCACTCGGCGATCAAGTATTTGATCAAAAAGAAGGATGCTAAGCCGAGATTGATACGGTGGGTTCTGCTTCTAAAGGAATTTGACTTAGAAATCAGAGACAAGAAGGGCGAGAATCGGGTTGCCAACCATTTAAGTAGATTGGAAAACACCACATCTTGACGAAGCAAACAAAGCTATAAATGATTTTTTTTCGAGACGAAGCGACTCTTTGTGGTAAATGACAAGGTCCGTGGTATGCGAACTTTGAAAATTCGTAAACTTGCCAAGTTATCCCTCGAGGCTGAGTTTCCAACAAAGGAAGAAATTCCTCAAAGATGCCAAGCAATATCTATGGGATGAGCCCTTCTTATTCAAACAGTGCTCGGATCAGATTGTGCATAGATGTTTGCCTGAAGAAGAAATGGAAGGCGTGTTGCATCATTGCCATTTGTCTAATTATGGAGGTCATTTTGAAGGCCAGCGAACTGCTGCTAAAGTGCTATAGTCAGGATTTTATTAGCCCACCCTTTTTAAAGATGCTCATGCATATGTGATGTCTTGTGATGAGATGCTGCTGCTGTGGTGGGCAATATGTCAATGGCATGAGCTTCATTGCAAAATATTTTGGAAGTAGAGTTGTTTGATGTTTGGGGCATTGATTTCATGAGACCATTCCCGTCCTCTTTCAACAATCTCTACATCCTCGTAGCAGTGGACTATGTTTGAAATGGGTGGAAGCAGTTGCCTTTCTTGAGACAAATGATGCTAAGGTGGTGCTTGAGTTCTAAAAAGAATATTTTCACCCGTTTTGGCACACCTCGGGCCATAATTAGTGATGAAGGCTCGCACTTCTACAATAAGTATTTTGAAGCCCTTCTAGCTAAGTATGGGGTAACTCATAAAATAGCCACTGCTTACCACCCCTCGGACCCGGTGACGGTTGAAATTTTGAGCCGAGAGGTGAAAGCGAATCTTGGAAAAGATTGTTAACCCCAAGCCGTAAGGATTGGTGAAGAAGCTTGATGATGCATTATGGGCATACCACACGACTTATAAGGCGCCAATCGGAATGTCTCCATACAAGCTAGTTTATGGTAAAGCTTGTCATCTCCGGTCGAATTGGAGCCAACGCAACTTCTTGGGCGATTCAAAAGCTTAACTTTGATGCGGAGGCGGTGGTGAAAAGCGGTTGTTATAAGCCTGAATGAAGCGAGATGAGTTTAGATCAAAGCGGTATGAAAACGCCAAGTTGTAGAAAGCGCAGACCAAGAGGTAGCATGATAAGAAAATCATTGAGAGGCATTTCGAACCGGGCTAGAAGGTTCTCTTGTTTAATTCTTGGTTGAAGTTATTTTCGAGGAAACTAAAGTCTCGATGGTCAGGCCCTTTCATTATTGCTAAGGTTTATCCGCACGAAGCTATAGAGGTTGAAGACCCCAATTCGGATGCAACATTCAAAGTCAATGGGCAGAGGTTAAAACATTACTGGCGCGGCGAGGTCGACCGGCAGAATACCTCCATCACTCTTGGAGACCCGATATAAGTCGGGAGGATAGTCAAGCCGAAGACTATAAAACAAGCGCTTGGTGGGGAGGCACCCCCATCTCGGTATAAATTTTTTTATGTTTTCTTTTCACTCATTTCTAGTTTACTTAGTGACTGTTCGTTTTATTAAATAGATTAGCTGATAGATTTTATGTTATGTGTTTACTGTGTTTTTAATAGTGTTTGTTTGCTTGTGTAGTGTTGTTGTTGTACTTATCTTGGTATGTGCAGATAGCAGATGAAAAAATTCAGAGTCGAACTTGCCATGTATGCTGCGTCTTCCACACTTGTCTTTTCGTGGCGTCGCCATACCATTCTATCTTTGCCCTTCGCTATCTCTGCGTGCATGACGCCATCTCTGAAAGGAGAGATCTAAGCGCATGGCTTTCATAAGATATACCCATGCCTTTGCTTTAACTTCTTTCATGTGGTATTTCATCTAACAAAGAGAATATCGCGTCGTGGCGCCACTTGAAGTACCCGGTTAAACATAACTTTGAATTGCCGTAGCTTGCAGAGTAATGAACAAACACTCATTTATACCAACCGTTTAGCGTGTTTTTGAATTCCAATTGTAGTTATAATCAGGCAGTTCGGCTAAGACTCCTCATTTCTTCCATTTCTCTCAACAATCTCAGCCCTCTCTCTCGGCAGCCTAAAAGCATACAACCCATCATAAGGATTTTTAAGGTTTTTTTTTTCATTCGATTAGAGATTTTGTTGGTTTAAATGATTTTTTGTGTTCTTCTTCTTGTGTGATTTGGGGTGATTTCCACTACTGGAAATCTGGTCAGAGTAGCAACAAGCAAAAAAAATTTGTCAAGTATAGTTTGGAAAACGCTTTACAAGGTGTTTGATTATTTGCCTATGAGAGAAGTCGGATTTGTTTTGGCTTGATTTCATTTGGGTTTGTATTGGGGTTTGTTGTGCATTGCCTCGGGGTTGTCTCTTGATTATTGGCTTTATTAGAGAACATTTGTGGGAACCTCATCAATGAATTAATACATGGCACCCAAAAAGGCAACGACTTAGCGTCGGTGGTTCTTCTTCATCTTTCATGGCTCCACCACGGGCTTAGGACCCGCCAAGTTTGTCGGTGAGGAAACTTTCAAATGATACAGAGACTCTTTTTGCAAGCGCAATTTGATTCTGGTGGGGGTTCTGGCGAATCGCAAAAGACGGGGAACTCATGAATATGATCATCGGATCGAAGTGGATTAACTTCACCAAACCTTGATGTCATTTGTTGTCCGGTGGTTGGAATTTATGCCAACGCTTGATCTGAGGGTCTTGTGGTTCAAGTCAGGGGTAGGTCCATAGCATTTGATAGTATATCCATCAATGCACTATTCGGGGCACCAAACTACGCGGGAAATGATTATATGCAGCTAGGATTCCGTGGCTATGACCAGGAAGATGTCATCCGAAGGCTCTGCAAACCCGGGACGGCCTGGAAGAAAAATGATTATACCGGCGAAAAGACTAGCTTCCCGGCTGTTGCGCTCAGTCGTTATGGAAAGGCGTGGTACAGTTTCATTTGTGCCACCATGCTCCCGACCCACCACCTAAGCGATGTGACTAAAGAAAGGGCGATTTTGCTTTTCGCCATTGTCACGGGTTTGAATGTGGATATTGGAGTTCTCATCCACGACTCGATCATCAAGGCTATCAAGAGTGCAGTCGTTGCGGGACTTCCCCATCCATCCGTGATCACGCTTTTGTCAAGAAGTAGCGGAGAATGCAGTGGGGGCACGATGAGATAACCGCGCCCCATGACTGTCATCGACCATCAAACGATCAAGCGCTTCACTATTTGGGACGGGGCAGAGTCTCATGTCAGGGGCGAAGGATACGGACCGCCTCTGAGACCACCTCCTTGGCCCACCACCCAGAGCAGAGCGAGCCCTCTCAAGCACTGGCGAGCCCGGACTAGTCGAGGTCTTTTAGCAGACATCATGGCATCCCTCACCTGTTGCATCAGAAGCAGGACGCCGAGGCACTGAGGCGGCGGAGGCATATCATAGCGGTGGCTCAGAGGCAGGAGATAGCAATGCGATACCAGTGGTGGTGAACACAATGTAGAGCATCTACGCTGACTTTTGTGGCGAGGGCATTGAGTTCACGCCATACCAGTTTCCCGACCCTCCTATTTTCCCACCATACCCTCCACCATCACACTTTACCAAAGCCGATCGGGGCGTGCGGATGAGGAAAAGCGAAGCGATGCATTCTTGAGTGAGCGATCTTCAGGGAAGCCCTCTTGTATTCAATTGCTTTATGTTTAGCAATGAGGGCATTGCTTACTTCAAGTTTGGGGGTGGCATTTTGAACCTTTATCTGTCGTTCTCATTACTGCCATTTTAGGATTTCTAGACTTACTATCTTTATTATGTTTGTATTTATCAGTATTGTGGTGCAGTCTTTTGAACTGAGGGATTATGTGAATATTTTTATCATTATGGATGCCATAAACTGTTTTTGGTCTTATTTTGAGTTTATTAGCATGATTGTTGTTTCTAGCCATCTTTTTGGGGCTTATACAGATTTATATGCTTGTGCCATGTAAATGGCCTTTTCACCCTATTTTGAGCTGTTATTTAGCAAGGGTGTTATATTTACCATTGCTGATTTTTGATTGTGGCTATGTCTAGCACCAAATGAGTATGTCTCTCGTAGAGTTGTGTCAAGCATGCCATGTATTAGGGGTTTATGAGTTGATAAGTTTAAATTTGTTATTGATCAATCCTTACAGCAAGCAAGGAAACCGACTCAACAGACCAACTGTGTTAACTAATTATTTTTCGACTATAGTTTGTGTGTTTATTGTGTTGAAAATTTGTTCACTCTTATAAACTTTCATTTGTGCAAGGTAATAAAAGATTTAGATGTTTATGCAGTTTTGGATCTTGGATTCTAGCTTGTTTGAAAAAATAAAAATAAAAAAAAAATATTTGGGAATAAGATTAGAATAGAAGTGTTTATATCGAAAGTTTTGCGATGGGTCGAGATGGAGCGTAAAATGCACTCGCCCATAAATGCAGGGCCGATATCCAGATGGAGCATAAAATGCACTCGCTGTTTAACCTTCGTTCTTGTTGTGAAATCTCAGTTGGCTTATGTTGATTATGTGGCCTTTACTGCTCAAGTCATTAGATTCTTAGGGGTGTTCTACACCTAGTGCCCTAAAGTAAATGCGGCTTGGGAGTCAGCGATCAAAAGCTCATTCATGGGTAGTTTTGTAGCCTAAGGTAATTAAGTACTGTCCGAGTCTGATTTTACTGTCGGCATGCTAGAGTCTTTTGATCTTGTCCTGCATTTGCGTCTTGTTCTTAATGCTTGTTGAATGTTTAAGTTGCGGAGTTTGCTGGGTTTTAACAATCGACTGTGCGAACTTGGTTGAGCTATGATTAGTCAGGACGGTTGGTCTTCACACACGCACTTAGAATGGATCAAATACAGTCTTATGCTTGAAATATAATGAACCCTTACTCATTCATATGTTTGACTTTTTCTTTGGGAGTAGCTTAATTAGAGATTCGTAGCCACGATGCTAGTATAGATTGTTACATATATATTCCTTTCACATTCTTAGTGTCTACTGTTATTATTGTGTTAGATAGTTTGCTCGAGGACAAACAAAGACTTAAGTTTGGGGGTATTTGATGAGTGGGATTTAAACCCGCATGAATCGGATGCTATGACTTAAATACTTGCATGAATTCGTAGTTTTATGTAGTTTTATAGAAATATAGTGTTATTGTGTTTAATCGTTTACCTTTCTTGAGCTTCACACTATTTTTGCTGACTTTAAAAGGCAAAAGCAGTCATTTGCTCTTTCTCGCGCCATGGCGCCAACACTGAGCTTAAATGTAGCCATGGCTGTGCCATGACTTGACCCATCTTGACATAAGCCAGCCATGCATGCTGGCTCCTCCTCCTCCTTTGGCTCATCGTATTTGCGGCCTGACTCCAGCAATCTAGTTTCCCAATGTGGCGCAACGCCACTCAATACATGGTGGCCCGCGCCGCGGCGCCACCTCCGGTTCCTAGATAAGTCCTTTATTTGACCTAGCGAAAAGAAAAAAAACATGTTAGAAGAATGGAGGCAGCAGCTTTCAGACACACATTATTCATACTAGAAAATAGATAGAGAGAAAGAGAAGGAAGGAGCTTAAAGGAAAGGGAAGATCTTGCTCTCCACATTTTCAGACTGGAGCCTTGAAGAGAATATTTGGCAGAAGATAACTTCGTTCTACAAGGGTTTTTCTTAGTTCAAACATTCTATTTATTGTATTTGTCTGATAATGGATAGTGAAGTAAAAATTTGTGTTAGTCCCATAGTTATGAGCTAACTTCATTTTTAGGATTGCAATGTAACCTTTTGAATAGCTTAATCGGCTTTCTCTCTCGTTTTATATAATGAAGCATTTTGGAATGGGTTGTTGTATTTTGCTTATATTATCTGATTATTGTCTGATTTCTTGATAAAGAAATTTGTACTGATACTAATGGAAATTGATAAATGGATATTACTGTCTATCTTTTAATGCAACAACACCTGTTATGCCCTTGTCATTTGAATGTGGGCTTAATGTGCCAATAGGATAAACATATCCTTATTTGCCTTGTGCGACCTTGGAAATGTGCTTAATGACCTCGACCCAGTTAGTTTCACCCATAGACATATGGTGTTCTAGCTTGTTAGGGATGTGCATATGACCTTCGATAGAAGTTTATGCCTAATTTTGTTCTATGTTGACCATTCCTTGATTCATTTGTATTGCGGAGAGTTAGAAGATTAGGCAAAGCATTAGGGGACTTGTAATCCTATCTTACCTTCCTAGCAATCAACTTCTCTTAATTAGTTTACTTATTGAAATAGCTTAACCAACCATTACTTTCAATCGTTTAGATAAGTTTAGTAGCGACTTTACCTTAGTATTTGTTTCTGTTAAATCTTTGTCCTCGTGGGTTCGACACTCTACTTTCTTATATTACTTGTTAAGACCGCGTATACTTGCGCGTGTTTTTCGGTTGCAAAATCGAGCAACATATACCTTGTTAACATATAATAATATCAATTATTAAATTAATAATGATTTCATTAAGTTATTATGATAATAACAGTCATGGTAATAAATAATAGGCAATGCACAATTGTATTTGTGGTAATAGAAAATGTACATGAATTATATGTGTGTGCACTACTTGATACCTTGTAAATTAGGAAATACATTGTATGCTCTTTAAATCATTATAACCTAGGTTATATGAAATGAATTGTATACACCTATTTTATAACCAAAGTTTATATAATGTGTATATATGGTATAAGCCAATTATAGAATTTTATTTCTTTTGCAAATTACTGAGTTTTGCTCCTTCTCACAAATTTAGTGGCTCAAAGGTACATGAATAGTAACATGAAGCTAATTTACATATTTTCCAAAAGCTAGCTATCCTACTCTATATTCATTGCAAATTCAACCAACCTAGAACAATTAGTGGATGGGGAGTGGGATTCATAAGTGGAATCACCAACTCTCACCAAACTCTCTTAACCCAATGAATTCTTCATCCATCCCTTGGTTTAAATTCTTGAATAATGGCTTAGCATGGTCAATAAACTTTCTATAAATAGAACACTTCTCCTCTCATTCCTTGTTGCTAAGATTGTGCATTAGAGTGTGTTAGTTGCTGAGCTATTAGGGAGAATTATCAGAGAAGAGAGGGAAACTAAGGTCATTTAGCTTCAAAGAGGTAAAAAATCTAATTTATGTTCTTGAATTGGGTTTTTTTTGGCAAATTCTTGTAATTCTCATGAATTCCTTGTAATGTGGCATGAATTGGCTTAAAGGTGTGTTATTTAAGTTAGTATGCATGCTTAGAAGTATTAGAAGTAGTTGAGTTACAGCAATTAAATGTTTGGCAATGTTGGAGTTGAGCCTCTGCAGAAGCAAAGGCCATTTTTTTCTTTCTGGTCGAAGTGGCGCGGTCGCGCCACTTCCCTAGTCTTTCAGCATGAGGCCGCGCGGGTAGCAGATCACAGTTGCTCATGTTAGCTCCTTAAGATATTCTGAGCATGTTACTTTGATTATTATATGCATACAAACGACCTGAGTATGTGCACAAATGCATATGAAAGCATGAATTAGACAATATAGATGTATCTTGCATGCTTGAATGAATTTTTATTATGGACACTTAAAGTTTTGAAAATAAACTTGATAAACTATTGGTTGAGAACTTGTAAGTATGCTTTTGATATCTAACCATATGAATGTATAGTTGAGGCCAAAGGACCATGTAGCTAGCATGTATATAAAGACTAGACATGATCGACCTTGTTAGCTTAACATGTGAAGTCTTGAGTAAATGAAAATGAATAATGAACTTTGATATATTTGATGAAAGGTTAAAGTTAGTTATTCATATAATAACATGTGTGTTGTGCTTGATTGTTCATTTATGTGCAAGTCGTGTGTGCATTGGCTTACTGTTGAAGCAGCCATGTCTTGGTTTGTACCAGAGCGGTGTTGACCGTGCCACTCCCCCAAAGGCAAACTAAACACAAATGCGATTCGCACTAAGATTCGAGTTCTGTTATTAAATTGAGAACTGATGCATGCTTATATGGTTACTCTAATATGTAATACATGTCCAGTATAGTAGTCATATGATAATAAACATGTTATTGAAAGAATCCTATGATGAATTAATAAATGGTGATTTCAACTATGACATAGTGTGTTACAAACTAATCGAGTAATGTAATGATACGTGTATAGAAGCATGCTATGTGATGATTTGATTCTTTAAGTGTAGACTCGTACTAGTTTACACGTACTAATTGAAAAGACCGACTTGTTAATATTAGGTCGTTTCAATGCATGTAATTAAAGCTAGAATTATATTGTAGTTGAGCAAGCAGGCAAGTTTCCTTAACTTTACTCAAATTTATATTGAGCAAGTATCCAAACACTATTTTATTGTGTTTAAATGTTTCCTAACTTACACAACTTTGTTTGTAGTGAGAGTTCTAATCCTTCTCATATTGTATTGAGTAGGTTATTATTGAATTGAAAGTTATTCATTTAAGCATGAATCTTATTTCCAAGCATGTTATTAAGTGGTTTAATTACCTTACAATTATTCCACATCGATATTATTGATATTCCCACTTAGTCCACTTGAGTTCGTTTAGTCTTAGACTTGTACATCATTTAAAGTTCAATAATTCTTGAACTATGTTAGATAGAGTCTGAACCTTTGTTCGGTCAGACAAGTGTATGAAGTTTTATAAAAGTTATCCAAACCAATGAATGGTAAGGATTCTTAGACTGAAAGAACACCCGTTCATGATAAGGGAGTACCCCAAGTATATAATATAAGATACAAAGAGAAGATTTAAATGTTATATACATACATAGTGTACGCGAGGTTGATCCCCTCAGGTACTTATTCTGTAACCAGTAACCAAAGGGTTAATTAGCTATTGATTCCATTGGAGTGTTATAGTTCAAAGTCTACTTGACTAGCAGTTATTCTAAAAGCAATCATTATCTTGCTTATAATATTCATATTGTTGAATCCTTCAAATATTCATATTGTTGAATCCATTGCCAGATATTTTCCATTCATCATGATATATCTTTATTGTTGTATTTAAATTTGTTGAGCAAACTTGTTGCTCATCCTTGCTATATCATGAATTATATTACAGCTAAGCCTGAGACCTCAGGGAAGGACAAGGGTAAAGGAAAGATGTAGGATAATGGCAAGAAGCAGACATTACCTTATGCCTAGTTTAAATTACTATTATATAATACGAACCCTAATGTTATTTTTGGGTATATTTGTAAGATGATATTAAGGTTATCGTATCTTGGGACTAGTAACACCTTTTGAATGGACGACGTACGTTTATTATATTCTGTATTTTAGTTATCGTATTTTGTTTAGAGGTGGATGTTTGTATTTTATCGTTGTGACCGAACTGGGGTTATAGGACCCGGATTCGAGGGCGTCACAGGTTGGTATCAAAGCCGTAGGTTATAAACGTTAGGAATACGAAACCTAGGTTATAACCTTAGTAGAAAACTCAAGTATAGTATGTAAGTGATGGGTTGAGGAAATCCATTGAGTTTTATTGTGATACTGAAGTTGTTTATTTAAATCAAAAATAATTGATAGACATCTTAAACTTCTTAATGCTAACATGGATAACATATCACATAAGGCATAATAATTTTCTTTCATTCCTCAGATCATGCTGCCTAGGAGAATTCAGCGGAATCAGAGGGAAGAAGGATCCGTTAACAATGGTGGAGGGGAAAATGTCGATCCAATGCAGAACCTCATTAACCTGTTAACTGAGGCAATGCAAAACAGACCCCCGCCAGCAGAAGGGCATCCAGGACAACACTTGTCTAGCTTTAAAGACTTTAAATTTGTAGGACCACCAGAATTCCGGGGAGCCTTGGATCCAATTGAAGCCCAGACATGGATAGAAGAAATGGAGAAGGTGTTTGAGGTCGCACGAGTGGCTGAAGCACAAAAGATGAGTTTTTCCACTTTCATGATGAAAGGCGAAGTTAACTATTGGTGGAAAGACAATAGGGGTTGACTAGACGAAGGAGTTATTCCTTGGGAGAGATTTAAGGAGCTGTTCCTTGAGAATTACTTCTCAGAGAATACGCAACAGGATATGGAAGTTAAGTTTCAAGAACTGAAGCAAGGTAGTATGTCTGTCACAGAGTACGCGGCAAGATTTAACGAGTTGGCCCAATTCGCTTCACATCACGTTGACACGGAGGCCAGGAAGGCAAGGAGGTTCGAACTAGGACTGAAACCATGGGTGCAGAAAGCAGTGGCGGTATTGAAGATTAAGACGTACTCTGATCTATTGGAAAGGGCTATCATTTCTGAAGGAGGCAATGAAGCCATCATTCGATTCAAACAAGAAAAGAAGACTGGTCAGGATGGATAGAAAGGGGGAAGCATCGGAGGCAGTAACCCCAACAAGCGCAAATGGATGGAGAGTCAATCCTCTGGAGGTAATAAGTCCGTAGGGGAGGCCAAGAAGAGTATGAAGTGCAATAACTATGGGAGGAATCACTTGAGGAAGTGCATGAAGGGAAAGAGTGTTTGTTATCGTTGCGGACAACCGGGGCACATGGCTCCTTAGTGTCTGAATAAGCAGAAGGGAGGATGTTTCTCGTGTGGAGCCACAGACCATCAAATTAAGGGGCGCCTCAAGAGAAAAGGCGATCTGACTAAGCATAGCAGTAATCAACAACAACAATAATGGGCTGAACATTGGAGGACCAGCCAGTAAAGCCAACGGACCAACGACACGAACGTTCAACATGACCGTACAGGATGCGGTGGAGTCTAAGGACGTGGTATCAGGTATCATTTCGATCAATGATATAGATGCATACGTGTTATTTGATTCGGGTGCTACCTGCCCTTTTGTTTTCGAAGATTTTGCTAGACTGTTAGACTTACCCCGAGAGATTAGAACAACCTATGAGCTTAGAAGTAGCAAACAAGGAAATTATCCCCGTAGAATGCATTCATAAGAATTGTTATACCAAATTGCGAGGATTTAAGTTCAAAGTGGATTTGATACCGATTCGTTTAGGGAAGTTCGATGTAATCCTTGGAATGGATTGGTTATCGGTTCACAGAGCAGTTATAGATTGTAAGAAGATGTGTGTACACCTTAAGACTCCGAATAAGTTGAAGGTGGTATTTTATGGTAGTAAATCGCCTAGACAATCTCATTATCTGACGATGGTGCAAGCACAAAGATTGTTTAGGAAGGGCTGTATAGGTTATTTGGCTCATGTGGTTGATACTCGATGAGTCGAGAATGAACTGAGTTAGATACCTATTGTAAGGGATTTCGTTGATGTCTTCCCAGACGAGATTTCGGGGTTGCCACCGGATAGAGAGATTGAGTTTGTCATTGATTTGGCATCAGGAATAGCACCGGTATACAAAGCGCCGTATCGTACGACACCGGTAAAGATAAAAGAACTGATGGCTCAATTACAAGAGATGTTAGATAAGGGATACATTCGACCGAGCGTATCACCGTGGGGAGCACCAGTCTTATTCGTAAAGAATAAAGATGGGTCACTAAGACTTTATATCGACTACCGAGAGTTGAAAAAGGTCACCATTAAGAACAAGTACCCGTTACCCAGGATAGACGATTTGTTTGATCAGTTGAAGGGGGCAAAGTACTTTTCAAAGATTGACTTGAGAACCGGTTATCACACGCTGAAAGTGATGCCGGAGGATATTCCAAAGACGACATTCAGAACTCGGTATGGACACTTTGAGTTTTTGGTAATGTCATTTGGATTGAGGAACGCGCCAACAGCCTTTATGGATTTAATCAATAGAGTGTTCAAGGCAGTATTTGGATAAGTTTGTTGTCGTACTCATCGATGACATTCTAGTATATTCATAGACAGAGGAAGAACACACCGAGCATCTTCAGATAGTGTTGGAGACATTAAGGAGGGAGAATCTGTATGCAAAATTCTCTAAGTGTGAGTTTTGGTTGCAGAGAGTGCAGTTTTTGGGGCACGTTATCGACAAGAATGGTGTTTCGATGGATCCAACGAAGGTAGAAGTGGTTATCAATTGGGAGCAGCCGAAGACGCCGACAGAAATCAGGAGTTTCTTAGGATTGGCGTGTTACTATCGAAGATTTATTCGGGATTTTTCGAAATTAGCATCACGATTGACCAATCTTACCAGAAAGACAGTTAAGTTCAATTGGACGAAGAAGTGTGAAGGAAGTTTCTTAGAATTGAAGAACAGGCTTAGTCAAGCACCTGTGTTGGCCATACCGGACAACACGGGAGGGTTTGTAGTGTATAGTGATACTTCACACAAGGGACTTGGTTGTGTACTGATACAACACGGCAGGGTCATTGCGTATGCTTCACTTCAGCTAAAAGATTATGAGAAGGGATATCCGACTCATGACCTGGAGTTAGCAGCAGTAATTTTTGCCTTGAAGATTTGGAGGCATTATTTGTATGGCAAGAAGTGTGAGATATATTCGAACCACAAGAGTCTGAAGTATATCTTCACGCAGAGAGAGTTAAAAATGAGGCAGCGTCGATGGCTAGAATTGATCAAAGATTATGTTTGTGAGATTCTGTACCATCCAGGCAAAGCAAATGTATTCGCAGATGCCTTGAGCAGAAAAGGCAGAGAGAAGCTATTGAAGTTGAACAATCAAGAAGAATTGGTGAAAGATTTTGAATGACAAGACTTGGAGATTAAGTATCCGATGGAGACCAACGAATAATTATTTACAATGACAGCGAGTCCTACTTTATTGGATAAGGTTAAAGAGGCACAAGAAAAGGACGAAGATTGCATTAACATCAAGAAGCAATTGATTGAAGGTGATGAATTAAAATTTAAGATTGATAGCACTGGACTGCTAAGATTTGAACGAAGAATTTGGGTACCATTAGAACCATAACTGAGAGAAGAGATTTTGCAAGAAGCGCACAGTACGAGATATTCGATACACCCAAGAAGCACGAAGATGTACCAAGATTTGGGTCACCACTTCTGGTGGCCAAACATGAAGAGAAAGGTTGCGGAATGCGTAAGTAGATGTCTAACTTGTCAGAGGGTCAAAGCAGAGCACCAACGACCAAACGGGTTATTACAACCATTAGAGATTCCAGAATGGAAATAGGAGCACATCACAATGGACTTTGTGGTGGGACTTCCGGCAACGCAGAAAGGGCACGACGCCATATGGGTGATTGTAGATCGTCTTACTAAGTCATCTCACTTTCTGCCGATTAAGATTAAGTATAGTTTGGACCAATTAGCCAAATTGTATGTCAAGGAAATTATTTCGAGGCATGGGGTGCCGGTATCTATTGTATCAGATAGAGACACCCGATTCACGTCAAAATTTTTGAAGAGTCTTCAAGAAAGAATGGGGACACAACTGCGAATGCATACCGCGTATCATCCGCAGATCGATGGGCAAAGCGAGAGAATGATTCAAACTCTTGAAGACATGCTCCGAGCTTGTGTGATGGACTTTAAGGGTAGTTGGGAGGATCACCTTCCATTAGTAGAGTTTGCATATAACAATAGATATCACGGCAGTATTGGAATGTCGCCGTACAAAGCACTGTATGGTAGGAAATGTAGAACGCCCTTATGCTGTGATGAAGTTGGAGAACGTCAACTGTTGGGGACAGAGTTGGTACGTCAGATGGTAGAAATCATCAAGGTGATAAGAGCCCGACTAGTAGCAACTCAAGATCGCCAGAAAAAGTATGCGGACTTGCATCGCAAGAAGAGAGATTTTGAAGTAGGAAGCTATGCATTTCTGAAAGTTTCTCCCTGGTAAGGGAAGATTCGTTTTGGGAAGAAGGGCAAGTTGAGCCCTAGGTTCATAGGACCGCTCGAGATTTTGAGGCAAGTTGGTGAAGTGGTGTATGAGGTAGCGTTACCTCCTGAACTTGAGCACATTCACAATGTGTTTCATGTGTCAGTATTACGGCCATATAAACCAGACTACAAGCACGTTATCTCCTATGATCTAATTCAAGTCGAGAAAGACTTATCGTACGAGGAAGTTCCTGTCCAGATACTAGATAGGAAGGAGCAAAAGTTGAGGAATAAGATTATCCATTCCGTTAAGATTCTCTGGAGGAATCACGCAGTAGAAGAAGCTACGTGGGAGCTAGAAGAGAAAATGATAGTGAATTATCTGTTTTTATTTGAATAACCTTATTTTTACAATTCCAAGGATGAAATTTTTATAAGGGGGGAGGGATGTAATGACCGTGAATTTTAAACTCCTTATTAATTAAATATGTGATTTAATTTTTAATGAGTTAGTTTTGTGAGCCTATTTAAACCTTATGTGGTTATGTGAATTTATGAAATGATTAAAGGGAGTCACTAATAGTTTATTTAAATTAGTGAAGCTTAAGAATTCAATATCAAGGAATTGATAGGATTATTTTTAATTAAATATTCAATTTATTTGAATATAGTAGCAAGAGTTGAACATATTAATTAATTGCAATTTTGAGTAATTAATTGATAATATGTTAAATGAAAAAATAATAATTAATGAGTATAATGTGATTATATGTGTACTTGATTAATTTGTGCAATATAGTAAACCTTTCTTATATGGTAGTTAACTATATATTTTATATAGTGCAAGGTAGCACATTAATATGTCTATATATTATATATAGACTATATAGTAAGAGTTATTTGCATTCATGTGAGTTGCATAATAATATTGTTATATGATATGAAGTGTGTGGGTAAACATTCATTTAAACCTTGTCGACATATAATAATATCAATTGTTAAATTAATAATGATTTCATTAAGTTATTATGATAATAACAGTCATGGTAATAAATAATAAGCAATGCACAATTGCATTTGTGGTAATAGAAAATGTACATGAATTATATGTGTATGCACTACTTGATACCTTATAAATTAGGAAATACATTGTATGCTCTTTAAATCATTATAACCTAGGTTATATGAAATGAATTGTATACACCTATTTTATAACCAAAGTTTATAATATGTGTATATATGATATATGTGACGCCCCTAAAATAGGTATACATCACCCATCTTGAGTCGCCAAATACATGGTACAAAATTGAAATACAACTTAATTATACAACAGTCGTGTAAAATACGACAAAACATAATCTAAGAGTTTTAATACGAATATTGTCATCTAGACAGTATACAAACTCAATGAAGTCCTCATTACGTTTATTATCACACTATTTTATAGAATAGTGAGGACTACTATGACACCATCTCGGACCGTCACTCCACTCCCCGACTAGTCCCGGCTACGTTCTCATAGTTTAACGGTAAAACTTTCGCCGTTATTTTTATAAAAGATAATTACGCTGTTTTAACTACGACAATACTTAGTTAATGGGGTCCCACCAATGATTGTCTTGTCGCACGAATATTCCCCTGTTAAAATTAATATTCCCCGACCAATCGAATATTATATAACCACTTGATTACTTTGCAAAGTTTGTAAATATTACCCACAACTATAATATTATATCAAATCCACACCATAATATTCAAAAATATATTTCGTGAAAAAATATTCTTTATTCATAAAAGTTGGGGTCTTACAACCTCTCCTTCTTATGAAATTTCTTCCTCAAAATTAGGGTACATACCTGGTATATCGAAGAGGTGAGCATACCTTGACTTCATTTCAAATTCTAACTCCCAGGTCATTTCCTCCACATCGTGATTTCTCCACAAAACTTTGACTTGAGGTATAACCTTGGAGCGTAGAATATGATCCTTTTTATCTAAGATTTTAACAGGTAATTCTTCATACGTTAAATCTTCCTCTATCTCGTCTGGTTATAATTCAATAATGTGGTTCGGGTCTTTCACATAGTTACGTAACATAGATATGTGGAAAATGTTATGAACACGGGACATACTTTGCGGTAAGGCGAGTCTATAGGCCACCGCTCCTACTCGTTCGAGGATTATAAATGGGCCAATGAATCGAGGATTGAGCTTTCCTCTCTTTCCAAATCTCGTAACTCCTTTCCATGGAGCAACACGTAACAACACATGATCTCCAATATTGAATTCCACGTCCTTTCGATGAAGATCAACATAACTCTTTTGTCGATCTTGTGAGGTTTTTATACGTTGTCAGATCGTTTGAATCTTTCCGTAGTCATACGTACCAACTTCGGTCCCAACAACGTTGCTTCACCCACCTCGTCCCAGCATACTGGAGAATGACACTTTCTTCCATACAACGCTTCAAATAGAGCCATGCCAATACTTGCTTGATAACTATTGTTGTAGGAAAACTCCACCAATGGTAAGAACTTGTCCCAACTTCCCTTGAAGTCAAGGACACAGAGTCTTAATAAATCTTCAAGAGTTTGATTAGTTCTTTTCGACTGCCCGTCTGTTTGAGGATGATATGCCGAACTAAATTGTAAATCTGTGCCCATAGCTTTTTGCAAACTAACCCAAAATCTTGAAGTGAATCTTGGGTCATGATCAGAAACTATGGATACTGGCATACCATGCAATCTTACAATCTCATTTATGTATATACTAGCAAGACGTTCAAGTGTATAAGTTTCTCGTATCGGTAAGAAATGAGCATACTTGGTCAATATATCAACAATGACCCAAATCGCATCTATGCCTTGAGAAACCTTGGGAAGACTAGTAACGAAATCCATGGTAATGTGCTCCCACTTCCATTCTGGAATTTCAAGTGGTTGCAATGGACCTTTTGGCACTTGATGCTCCGCCTTAAGTTGTTGACAAGTTAAACACCTTGAGGTAAACCCCGCTATCTCTCTCTTCATATTGCTCCACCAAAATGTATGTCAAAGATCATGATACATTTTGGTACTCCCAAGATGGATTGCAAACAATGTGTTGTGCGCCTCAATCATGATTCTATACTTCAAGTCAGAATCGTTAGGAACACAAAGTCTGGAGTTGACTCGAAGTATTCCTTCTTCATCGATTCTTGCTTTCAGAATAGGACCTTCTTGCACTTTCTTCCTCATACGCATCAGCTCCAGGTCTGTAACTTGAGCAGCTTTAACTTTATCGATTAAAGTCGGTTCTACTCGTATATTGGCCATAATCACATGGGTCCCTAGAGTCTTTAACTATATCTCCATCCTTTGTAAGTCATACAAAATGGGTCTTTACGTTGACAATATCGCACTCATACTCGTATATGATCTTCTACTCAATGTGTCAGCTACCACGCTCGCTTTTCCAAGATGGTATTGGATAGTATGATAGTAATCTTTCAATAGCTCAAGCCATTATCGTTGCCGCATGTTGAGTTCCTTTTGAATGAAGAAATATTTAAGGCTTTTATGATCTGTATATATCTCCACCTTCTCTCCATACAGGTAATGTCTCCAAATCTTAAGCGCAAAAAGGACTGCTGCTAACTCTAGATCATGAGTAGGATAATTCCTCTCATATTCTTTAAGTTGTCGTGAGGCATGGGCTATAACTTTCCAATGTTGCATGAGAACACATCCTAATCCTTTGCATGATGCATCACTGTAGATGACAAATCCCTCCGAGCCAGATGGTATTGTCAGAACAGGTTCTGAAATTAGTCTTCTCTTGAATTCTTGAAAACTCTTCTCACATTCCTCGCTCCAACCGAACTTTGTATCTTTTTGAGTCAGTTGAGTTAATGGAGTAGCAATTTGAGAAAATCCTTCCACGAATCTCCGATAATAACCAGCTAAGACGAGAAAGCTACGTACTTCGGTCACTGGCTTTGGTTGCTCCCAGCTTTGAATTATTTCAATCTTCGATGGGTCAACAGATATTCCATGATTTGATATCATGTGCCCAAGGAATGCAACTTCCTAAGGCCAGAACTTATATTTCTTTAACTTGGCATAAAGCTTATTTTCACGAAGCTTTTGAAGTATTAGCCTCAAGTGTTGCTCATGGTCTTCACGGCTTTTGGAGTATATGAGGATGTCATCAATAAAGACGACCACAAAGTGATCCAAATATTCCTTGAATACTCGGTTCATCATGTCCATGAAGGCACTAGGAGCATTAGTCAGTCCAAAAGACATGACTAGGAATTCATAATGCCCATACCGAGTTATGAAAGCAGTCTTTGGAATGTCATCAGTTTTAATCTTCAACTGATGATATCCGGAACGAAGATCAATCTTTGAAAAGAATTTGGCTCCTTGCAACTGGTCAAACAGGTCATCAATGCGAGGCAATGGGTACCTATTTTTTATGGTGACATGATTCAACTCCCGATAATTAATACAAAGTCGCATACTTCCATCTTTCTTCTTCACGAATAGAATAGGAGCACCCCAAGGAGACGTACTAGGACGAATGAAACCGATATCTAACAATTCATGTAGTTGGGTTTTTAACTCCTGAAGTTCAATAGAAGCCATTCGATATGGGGCTTTGGAAATGGGTTTTGTACCAGATTCAAGGTCGATACAAAATTCAATTTCACGCTCTGGGGGTAGGCCAGGATGTTCTTCAGGGAATACGTCAAGAAATTTATTAACAATAGAAATATCATTCAAATCTAACGTATTTTTATTTAAATCCCTAACATGGGCTAAGAAAGCTTAATATCCAATTTTCAATAAACGAATAGCTTTATGGCTTGATATGATAGTGATTAACTTTAGTGGTTTGGTTGCTTGAATTCGTATAATAGGTTGGTTAGGAATATGAAAGCTAACAACCTTACAAAAATAATCAATTTTAGCATGATGAGTAGTTAACCAATCAATCCCTAAAATCACATCAAATGCAAGTATTTTCAAAGAAATAAGATCGACAGGTAACATGCGGTTACCAATTTGAATCAAACAAGACTTATAAATAGTTGATGTAATGAAGGTTTCTCCCGACGGAGTTTCAACAGATAAGTCAAAGTCTAATTTCTCCGGAGTCAAATTTAAAGGTTGAGCGCAAGTAGGAGAAATAAAAGAATGAGTAGAACTGGTATCAAATAAGGTATATATTTTGCTAGAGTTTATGATTAGCTTACCCGTGATCACCTCGTTTGGATTCCTCATTTTTTGGGAGGTTACGACAAACGCTCTCCCTTGAACTATCGGTTTTGTCTTGTCTGGGACACCCTTTGATGCCTCCATCCCAACTGGACTTGACTTTGGTGCACGACAAAATTGGGCTAGGTGACCTTCTCTTCCACAATTATAACATGTTTTGGATTGCATCACGTAGTTTGGACTGATATGTCCCTCCCCTCCGCATTTATAACATACGACCGACGGTCATTCTCCTTCATTAATAACGGGTGCTAGTGCTGACGTCTTTCCATCATTGTTGAATCTCCTCTTCTTGAAATGTCCACTCTTATTGTCTTGGCCATGATTACCACCGAAGTGGTTACCATTTCTGGCATGTTGATTCCCTCCATGTTTGTTTTCACCGCTTCGATGATTGCTACCACTGGTAGTATCGCTTTGTCGGCTGCTATCTCTTGGTTGAGTTGACTCATTATCACGCTCCAATAACTGAGCCCTATTTACAACATCTGAATACAAACACAATTTGTGAGAAATTAGGTATTGACGTATCTCGGGTTCAAACCTCTTAGAAACATCCGTGTCATTCTCTCCTCATTATCAACCAAGTGGGATGTAAACCGGGACAACTCGGCAAACTTCGCTTGGTACTGTAACACGGTCATATTGTTTTGCTCCAGCTTGATAAACTCTACCTCCTTCATGTGACGAATACTTTCGGGAAAGTACTTGTTGTTGAAAAGTTCTTTGAACTTCTCCCAAGACATCTTCAGTACGGTAGGTTAAGTACGCTTTACAGATTCCCACCAGTAATTTGCCTCTACTCGCAACATGAAGATGGAAAAGGGAACCTTTTGCTCATTAGAGCATCCCAAGACATCAAATATCTTGGTGATCTGCTTTATTCACGTCTTCGCCTTAAGTGGTTTTGGCTCTCCAAAAAAATTCAGTGGTCCCAACTCCTTAAACTGTTTAGCGGTGACAGTCTGAGAGTTGCTAGTGTTTCCACCTGCATTTTGAACTGGAGCCGCTCTTGCCTGATGTTGTATGAATTGCATAAAGCCTCTAAACATCCCATCGTTTACCATTTCATCGGTGTTATTGTTTACCTGAGGATTATTGTCTTTTTGTTGCACATTATCCTAGGTATTGATCGTTGGTGACTCAACGGTCTCATGTGCTTCATTGCTTATCTCAACATTTTTGGATGCCATTTTTAAATACTGCCACAAAAAAAGGGTTAATTAACATGTCACGTATTATCCCTATACTCTGACTGGCCAATTAAATACCAAATAAACTTAGGTAGGTCATACTAGCGAAGGAATTCTCCGTCTCTCGCCTCCTAGTTCTTGTCACACATCTCAGCCAATGATCATATCCCTAAGCTTTGATACCAACTGTGACGCCCCCAAAATAGCTATACATCACCCACCTTGAGTCGCCAAATACATGGTACAAAATTCAAATACAACTTAATTATACAACAGTCGTGTAAAATATGACAAAACATAATCTAAGAGTTTTAATACGAATATTGTCATCTAGAGAGTATAAAAACTCAATGAAGTCCTCATTACATTTATTATCACACTATTTTATAGAATAGTGAGGACTACTATGACACCATCTCGGACCGTCACTCCATTCCCCGACTAGTCCCGCCTCCGTTCTAATTTTCTGAAGAGAATAATGAAAGCAAAAGGGTGAGCTCAACTAGCCCAGTAAGAAATATTATGACTAAGATTATGCAGAATAAATTATCCTTAGCCTTCAACAGTATAACAACTGATAGAATACAATAGACAACAAGTTTTAGATCGATAATTACAGCGGAATAAGAAATCCACTAGAAGAGTCAAGTAGAGCATAATAACTACTATCTTCTATGATTTAAAAAGTTTTTCATCCACTTTATCGCTGAGACTCAGCTTAATAAATAAAATCGAATCATCCCTGCACCACGGCCAATGATATTCATGTAATCATCCATGGTCATGATTATACTGAATAATCCCTTGTCAGAATCATACCAACAACTGTCCATCAATGAACTACAGGCCAATGAGGACTTTTACCACATCGTTCGTTACATTACGGTCATGATTATACTGAATAATCCCTTGTCATAGTCATACCAAGTCCATCTATGCACGTAAGCCAAAGATGACTTTCATCATAATATAAGCATGAGGATGATGACAATGACATAATAATTTAATAAAACAAGTTCAAGGATAAATTTTATAATTTTATAATTTAATTTATCCAGAAATCAATAACGTCCAAATTGTCAACATGATACTGCTTTGTGGAGTAAAATTCAAAAATGCTCAGAAGAATATTTCCATGAAAAGATACTGGATGAAGCGCAAATATCAAGGATATTCTACTAATTTCATGGAGTATAGAAGCCAAAACTTTAACCAAATTAGTATAATAGAATATATGAAACTGCAAATGGATTTACACCCGTCATGTTGTAATCCACGTAGACATATCATTTCCACAATTTAATAAGGAATGAATACGAAGGGTCATTCACCATGCATGCGGTAGTCCGCGTAGATAGGTTATTCCAACAGAATAATAAAGAATTGAATAACAGAAGAATTCATCATGCATGCGGTAGTCCGCGTAGACAGGTTATTCCAACAGAATAATAAAGAATGGAATAACAGAAGAAATCACCATGCATGCGGTAGTTCGCGTAGAGAAGTTATTCCAACAGAATAATAAAGAAAGGAATAACAGAAGAATTCACCAGGCATGCGGTAGTCCGCGTAGACAGGTTATTCCAATAGAATATTAAAGAATGGAATAACAACCCTTAAGAGTATTGAAAGAAAATAACTCTCTTCATGAATACGAAAGAAATTATACCCCTTACCTTAGAAGAAAACTGGATACTGGAATAGTGAGGTAGTAGACTTCTCTTCTTCTTTCTCTCTATAATTTTTCTATAATAATGGCTCTTGTGAGACTTAGTGAATTGGTGAGAATGAAGGAAGAATGAGCTTCTATTTATAGGAAAATATAGTTTCGATAATTGCACGTTTTGGGGCTCAAAATATTACAGTATAATACCTTCCTCTTTTTCTTCATTTTTAATTTAGTCCTGCAAGTATTATCAGTCCTGCACCACCTCCCCTAATAGTAAATCATGTGAATTATTAGTGAATTATCAAACCTGCACCACTTCCCTAGACTTTCACCACGTAGCCGCGCGGGTAGCAGATCACAGTTGCTCATGTTAACTCATTAAGATATTCTGAACATGTTACTTTGATTATTATATGCATACAAATGACCTAAGTATGTGCACAAATGCATATGAAAGCATGAATTAGACAATATAGATGTATCTTGCATGCTTGAATGAATTTTTACTATGGAGACTTAAAGTTTTGAAAATAAACTTGATAAACTATTGGTTGAGAACTTGTAAGTATGCTTTTGATATCTAACCATATTATTGTATAGTTAAGGCCAAAGGACCATGTAGCTAGCATGTATATAAAGACTAGACATGATCGACCTTGTTAGCTTAACATGTGATGTCTTGAGTAAATGAAAATAAATAATGACCTTTGATATGTTTGATGAAAGGTTAAAGTTAGTTATTCATATAATAACATGTGTGTTGTGCATGATTATCCATTTATGTGCAAGTCGTGTGTGCACTGGCTTACTGTTGAAGCAGTCATGTCTTGGTTTGCACCAGGAGCAGCGCGATCACGCCAGTCCCTAGTGCAAACCAAGCTGGCCATATGATTCTCAGACCGAGATCTCGAGTTACATTATTAAATGAGAACTGATGCATGCTTATATGGTTACTCTAATATGTAATACATGTCCATTATAGCAGTCATATGATAATAAGCATGTTATTGAAAAAATCCTATGATGAATTAGTAAATAGTGATTTCAACTATGACATAGTGTGTTAAAAACTAATCGAGTAATGAAATGATACATGTATAGAAGCATGCTATATGATGATTTGATTCTTTAAGTGTAGAGTCGTACTAGTTTACACATACTAATTGAAAAGATCGACTTGTTAATATTAGGTCATTTCAACGCAAGTAATTAAAGCTAGAATTATATTGTAGTTGAGCAAGCAGACAAGTTTCCTTAACTTTACTCAAATTTATATTGAGCAAGTATCCGAACACTATTTTATTATGTTGAAATGTTTCCTAACTTACACAACTTTGTTTGTTATGAGAGTTTCTAATCCTTCTCATATTGTATTGAGTAGGTTGTTGTTGAATTGAAAGTTATTAATTTAAGCTTGAATCTTATATCCAAGCATGTTATTAAGTGGTTTAATTACCTTACAATTATTCCACATCGATATTATTGATATTCGCACTTAGTGCACTTGAGTTCGTATAGTCTTAGACTTGTACATCATTTAAAGTTTAATAATTCTTGAACTATGTTAGATAGAGTCTTAACCTTTGTTCGGTCAGACAAGCGTATGAAGTCTTATAAAAGCTATCCAAACCAATTGATGGTAAGGATTCTTAGACTGAAAGAACACCCCTTCTATGATAGGGGAGTACCCCATGTATCTAATATAAGATACAAAGAGCAGATTTAAATGTTATGCGTATATACATAGTGTATGCGAGGGTGATCCCCTCGGTACTTATTCAGAACCCCAAGAATCAAAGGGTCAATTAGCTATTGATTCCATTGGAGTGTTATAGTTCAAAGTCTACTTGACTAGCAGTTATTCTAAAAGCAATCATTATCTTGCTTATAATATTCATATTATTGAATCCTTCAGATATTCATATTGTTGAATCCATTGCCAGATATTTTCCATTCATCATGATATATCCTTATTGTTGTATTCAAACTTGTTGAGCAAACTTGTTGTTCATCCTTGCTATATCATGAATTATATTGCAGCTAAGCCCAAGACCTCAGGGAAGGACAAGGGTAAAGGAAAGATGTAGGATAATGGCTAGAAGCAGACATTACTTTATGCCTAGTTTAAATTACTATTATGCAATATGAACCCTAATGTTATTTTTGGGTATATTTGTAAGATGATTTTAAGGTTATCGTATCTTGGGACTAGTAACACCTTTTTAATGAACGACGTACGTTTATTATACTCCGCATTTTAGTTATTGTATGTTGTTTAGATGTGGATGTTTGTATTTTATCGTGGTAGCCGAACCGGGGTCAGAGGACCCGGATTTGGGGGTGTCACAGCTCTGTTATTGCACCAGTCACACCAACTCAAACCACTTTCCACAGATTTACATGAAACCTAGCAACTAAACCTTGTAATAACATAGTTACACTTTTTATCCATCATTCTATATACAAAAACATTACATATATACAATTTTAAGGAATCAAAACCATAGTTTTCCAAATTTCTTCAATTTTGATACTTTTAGCAAATTCAATCGCCACGAACTCGTTTCTTAACCAATTGACATGATTTAAACTACGCCGCTTTCGTTTTTTCATATACTAACACAATCCAACCTCAATTTATAGATTATAACACATATAGGGCATAAAATTTTGTACTTTCTAAAGCCATTTTTCAAACATAAACACTGTTATTTTACTTTTCTTCCTACAAACCAATTCTCACGAATTTGAACATCAACCAAGGATTATAGATGACAACTAACAAGTTTAGCAATAATATACATACATAGAATTCAACATCTTAATTATATCCAACAAAATTTCCAATTAACAGAGAATAGGTATTGCAAAGAAAATTAAGATAAATTATACCTTTAATCCTCTAGATTATATATTAGCAAAAAGATGGTGAATCTCTCCTTCCTCTTGGCCAAAATCACAGAGACTTAATCTCACAATTTCCCACTGTATTTTTCTCCCTTCTTCCAAGCCCTCTCTCTAAACCTCTATTATTCTCCTTAGCAAAATACGTGAAATAAGCAAATTGAGCGCTAGCCTTAGGAATTAATATGCATAAATTAACTAATAAGGCCATCCTCCAACGTTCTTTTTCAGTTAAAAAAAATAAAAAGGCTTCAGTTGGAATAAGCCAAAGGCCACAAGGCCTTGTTTGGCTAAACAGATAACTCTCAAACTAGATTATTTTAATAGTATTATATTATATAGTTACTTTTGTCACACTTATTTTAGTTAATTTAAATAACTTATAATAATAATAATCTTATTATCATTATACTTATAATTAATAAATAATTATATATCTAATTTAAATAAATTAGAATCATTACACTATTGAACCATATCAATCAAGTAGCACGTAATCTTTACCGTGAGTCTTTAACCTGCAAAAGTGGTTATTTGCAAGGGTGAGCTTGACAACCCAGCGATTCTAACAGTTTTTATGTAGCATATAGCATATAATAGCATACTCATGCATTCATAATCAATTAATATTTACTACGAATGTTACTTCTCACATAACAGGCATAGAGATTTACTTCACAAGCATATCATCAAAGATCAACTTCCAACTTTCATACATATCTCATATACATTTCATATATATACATCAACATTCTCATAGCATAATATAGCTCAACTAATAGTTATCGAATTCATATATCAAATAAGAACTTAAAGACTTGCCTGATTCGTAGTTTATCAACTACGACTTAACTTCTTATAGTTATCTGCACTTCGTGTATTCCTACACAGTTATATAATCATGGATTCACATCCATTAGTCATATAGTTCATACATTCTTAATATAATAATAATGTTACATTATCTCCTAACTAGGTTTGTAAAACCTATATTTCACTTTCTCATCATACTCTTAGAATAGCTAGGTATGTATAGGTATACCTTAACCACTCGTACTTGACATCATCATTCATTTATATCTATCACACACTTGACTCGTTATGTGTTTGACACATTTAATGTAACGCCTCGAAATCCAGTCTATCTTCACACTCAGATTTTGTGCGTCACGAGTACATCATCTTTTAAACATACATCATTATAAAGCTAAATATAACAACATACATTCTCAAATCTCAGGTTCTAAAACCTTATAACCTCTTTCATTACAAATAATGATAATTACATTATTCTTTAACACTTACAAGAGTGACTTTTATCAGCCACCAAGGATACATAACCATTCATTAAATAATTCTATAGTTTAATTACATTATCCTACATTACAAGTTTTCTCTTGATCTTCACACTCATTCATATAATGAATGGCACTTCTTCTAGATACCGATCAGCTTGATCTTTACGAGATCCTTAAAGTTCTTTTTAACATCGTTCGCTGAAAATGTTTTTATTTAAAGCAAATGTGAGCATTCAATTGCCCAGCAAGTCATAACAGTTAAACAAACAACTTCAAGAATTTAAACATTCTTTTAAGACGTCCATAACCGAACAAAGGTTATGAAGCAACTTGAATAATAGGAATAATTCTGATTCGTATCATTTTAAAACATTAGTCACATTCATTTTGAAATACTCTCATTCTTCTACCTTTTTCATAGACATCCTGTCTGGCTAGAATCATTTGCACAGACTTAACAATAACGGTTCATGTATAAACATAACATTCTTATATTGAACAGTTTGATCAAAGAACGGTTCATCTCATAGAAACACCAAAGTGTTAAAATTATGGCACAAGGCCTCATACGTTCTACCACCTTATACAAATATCCAACATTCGCACATAAGTAAAACTTCTCAAGTTCAACATCTGAGAAGTTTAAGAAACTAGCATTCATTTAGAATATGAATGAAGTTAGGAAACTTGCCTTACGCACGACTCATGACTTATAGTTTACTATTTGAATCGCTCATTCCAATTCCTATGTAGCACATAAGGAAATAACACATACACCAATTAGTCATATACTTAACTTTCACATTGGTTTACTTAACTTTACTTCTTAAGGTTTGCGTTCCTTAAACCTAAGTTTACGCGAATAACTTCCTTTACTATCGGTTTATGGCCTCATGACATATGGAGATTTCTTACTCAAAACGTTCACCATCTTTGATGATTTACATTCTTATCTTCTTCTTATAACTCTCCTAGGACTCAACACACATTGTGTCTCTACTAGTAGTCCATATGGTACTCTGAGTGGTTTCCCACAAATAACCAACAAACAAGTTCCCATCTCATCTATACTGCCCATAACAATGAGTTAGATCGGTTGCCAGTTTTGTATATACCTTCGCTCTCTAAAAAAATTATTTAGCCCAGCTCCAATATGTCAACCATCACAGGTTACGATTGTACCACAACCTAAACTTATCTTAACTTATTTGAACCATTAAACTATAATGTTCGTTAAGTCAATTTCTCATTCCATATGGCTTTCTGGAAACTAAATGCCATACCTCTAGATTCAATCTTTATCGTCTAAGTCATACAGTCTTTTGTATACTCAGAACGATCATTCAATATTAATTCTATGCATTCATAGCGTTAAGCATTTTACGTTACCTTATTCATATCTTACAACGTCTGGTTCATTCGACTCAGAACGTCATCCAAGTTATTATCATTACTCAGCTTCTTAACGATCTACGTCATCGTCTTTAATTCAGTTTTTCACCGTTCATAGGTTTAATAATTGGTCTTCATTACCCTGCGGTCAAACCATACACGGGGTGTAGGTTCTGCCCGTTTAATATTTGCGTACACCCAACCTTCACGTCGGTTAAAGTGTTTAACGCTTACATTTCATTCTAACACTCTCCATCCGACTCACATTTGGCTTCCATTTATCTTATTATCGTTCACTACGACTTTCTTGATAATTCATATCTTACTTATTACCTTTGTCAACGTCTAAGTTATACAACCAATGTACACTTAGAACGTTCGCTTGATGCAAATACAATTCACGAGAATCATTTACATATTCAACGTTTACGTTGTTCATCCCTTAATCTCTCATTCAACCATTACCTAAGGTTTTAATCGTTTTCATTCATTACTATCACCTGAACCCCAGGTTCAATATTCTTTCTTAATGTTAAAGCCATACGGTTCATTGTATGCTAAGACCGATCGCTCATCGCAACAGCGTTGCTGTAATAACCCGGAGAATCCGGATTGTTCAGAATTTAAGATTAAAGAATTAATTATTAATAAAATGAATTTTATTAATATTATATGTGCTATGTATTTATTAATCGTTCTATAACCTAGAATGATTATTAATCGGGAGGATTCTGGCTATGAGCTAGATTGACCGAGTAAGAATTTTTATGACAAAAATAAAAATTTTCCGGGAACAAAATATTTTTGGGGAAAAAGACGAAATAGGCACTATTTTCACTCGACGAAATCCTAATGGTTAGGGTTTGAATAACCTAAGATGTTCTGAGAGTTCGGTATGTTGAAATGACATTCCGTCGAAAGATTTGACGATAATATATCGTGAAAAGTTAAGTAAGTCGATAAAAGTTTTTCTCGAAAAACGTGTAGAAATTGGATAAAATAAAAACGATGAAAAGTACTGTTATGTACTTTTCATTCGTTTAACTACGTTAGGGAAAAACGTGAAGGAAAACGCTTGACATCAAAAAGTTTTTTTTTCAGTTTTTCGGAAATCCGAAGAATATGTAAAAGTTAATCGGTAAAGGAAAGACGAAATATCCAAAAATATTTGGATTCTGAGAATCGCAGTTTTTAAAACTGTCGGACGAAACCCAAAATATGGAACTACGAAACTTAAGGGCTAAGAAAACTTGAGGGCTAAGTTAACTTAGTCCTTAAGCCTTGAATAGTATAGAGGTTAGGGAGGGCGAAATGACTATTTTGCCCCTAGCCTTGAAAATCTATAAATAGGAAGCTTAAGCTCATTTGTTTGGATTCTTGAAAATCCTACACTTTGAGAGAGAGAGAGAGAGTTCAGATGGGAGGAAGAAGAGAAAAGGAAGAGGAAAAGTTGGCTCGTGAGCAAACTTTGTCCGACAGAAGGAGATTAAAGAAAAAAAGTAATCCGAAACCTTATCTCGTATAAATTTTCTTTAAGTTTTTATGTTCAAAAACATAGCTTAATGAGAATAAGGAGTAAAAGATATTGAGATTGAATTCATATGGTTGAAATCGCAAGAAAATAAAGAAATAAGAAATTAGAAGTTTAATAAATAAATTTCTTAAGTGTAAGATTTATAAGGATTTTGAGCGATCCGAATGAATCTTATGAATGAGTAGGTTAAATAAGTAAGGAATGATGTTCTATAACATCAAATTCCTAGAAAAAGTAAAATCATAATCCAAAATATTAATTAAAATGAAGAACACACGAAGAACACGAAGAACGTTGTTGATGGGCAAATTTAAAACCATCGTAGTATAATTGTTGTTGATGAACAAGTTTAAAACCATCGCGTATAAGTTAGATGCTTATTTCTTGGTTAGGAATGGTAGAAATGTTCATGAAGAACGGATTAAAATGGAGTTATAACGAAGTTATGGCAAAAATTTCGTATAGGACGAGCGAGAATTAGAAAGTTAGTAAATGAACCCGAACGTGTAGGGTTTCATAAGAAAGTAAGAGAACGTATAAAACGTGAGTTGTAGACTCAAGAATGAACGAATTCTGAGTTCGAATGACCGAATTACGGACGAACGAACGAAGAACGTTAATAATGTAAAACAAATAAAGGGCGAAGATTAAGCAAATTGAATGGCATGTTAACGGATTTAGAACAAAGTTCTGTCCATGGGTAATCAAAGTACGTAAGATAAGGAAGAAAATGGCTTTGGAACGACCTCGTTTCGAGTTATAACGAAGAAGTTATGAGATCAGAAAATAAGCGTCTCAAAATGAAGTTAACACTTAGAAAAAAAAATTCGAGAAGAAGGGCTTGGCGCCATAGTACCAGACATGCCTTTTAAGGTGGCGCTGCAGTGCCAGGCCAGAGATCTAGACACTGCTAACTCGTATGTCATGAAGCCATAGAACGGTAAAAGAAGTTGTCGCGTAAACTTAGGTTGAAAGAACGCGAACCCTAAGAAGTAAAGTTAAATAAACCAATGCATAAGTCAAATATATATGACTAATTGGTGTATGTGTTATTTTTCTTATGTGCTATATAGGAATGGGAATGAGCAGTTCAGCGTAAGCTGTTGCTGTGCGTAAGGCAAGTTTCCTAACTTCATTCATATTTTAAATGAATGCTTGTTTCTTAAACTTCTCAGATATTGAACTTGAGAAGTTCTGTCTATGTACGAATGTGCGATATTTGTGCAAGGTGGTAGAACATATGAGGCCTTGTGCCACAATGTTAACACTTTGGTGTTTCTATGATATGAACTGTTCTGTGATTGAACTTTTCAATATGAGCATGTTCTATTTATACATGAACCGTTATTGTTAAGTCCGGGATATTGATTCTAGCCAGACAGAATGGGTATGAAAGAGAGTAGAGAATGAAAGTATTTCAAAGTGAATGTGACTAATGTTTTAAAATGATAGGAATCGAGATTATTCCTATTGTTCAAGCTGTTTCATAACCTTTGTTCGGTTATCGAAGTTTCAAAAGGAATGTTAAACTCTTGAAGTTGTTTGTTCAACTGCTATGACTTGCTGAGCAATTGAATGCTCACACTTGCTTTAAATGAAAAACATTTTCAGCGAACGATGTTTAGACAAATTTAAGGATCCCGTAAAGATCAAGCTGACGGTATCCAGATGAAGTGCTATTTAGAATGTGAACGAGCGAGATGATCAAGTGAAGACTTGTAATGTAGAAAGAAGAATTAAACTATAGACTAGTTTAATGAACTGTTATATATCCTTGGTGGCGGATAAAAGTCACTCTTGTAAGATGAAAGGAATAATGTATTATCATTATTTATAATGATAAAGGTTATAAGGTTTTAGAACCTGGGAATTCAGAATGTATGTTATTATATTTCAGTATATAATGATGTATGTTGGATGAATGATGTACTAGTGACGCACAGAATCCGGGTGTGAAGATAGACCAGATTTCGGGGTGTTACAGTTGCATTCACAACTTCTATACGCTTTACATTTATCTCTCATTTCCACCACATAACATCGAAATGTTATTCATTACCCTCGTCAATCAACGTCTAAGGAATCTCCATTATAGCAATCCCTCATGTTTGTTTATCGCGACTACGGTCCCCGAATATCGGTTTCGTAACCCGCGTTCACATTCTTTGTCTTTTAATATCATTTAATCTTTTCGTTCAACCTTCATTAAATGTTTAATACACTTGATTAAGTGTTACATTAGTTGAACTACATGTTCATATTTCTTTCTTGCACATCCCCTAGTAATTGAGTAGTTAAAAGCTCATCACTGGGCATTGTCTTGCACCGGTGCTGCGACGCCGGTTCCCTACACACATCTCGCGTTGTGGTGCACTCTACAGTGGCTAAAGGCCCGACCTTGGCGCTGCAGCACCGCCTCTCCTCGAAAAATTTTCTAAGTCTCAAATCAAGTTTGAGCCGTTCACTTCCCGCTTCCATAACTTCTTAGCTATAACTCGGAAAAAGGTCGTTCCAAAACCATTCTCCTCCTTATCTTACGTAATTTGATTACCCTCAAACAGAACTTCATTCTAAATCCAGTAACATGCCATTCAATTGGCTTAATCTTTGTTCTTCCGTTCGTTTTATGTTTTTAACGTTTTTCGTTCGTTCATCCATAATTCTGTCATTCGAACTCAGAACTCATTCGTTCTTGAGTCTACGAATCATGTTTTCTACGTTCTCTTACATTCTTATGAAACCTTACACGTTCGGGTTCATTTACATACTTTCTATTTCTCATTCGTCTTTTATGAAATTTTTGCTATAACTTCGTTATAGCTAAGTTTAATCCGTTCTTCATGAACGTTTCTAACGTTCTTAACCAAGCAATAAGCAACTAACTTATACGCGATGGTTTTAAATTTGTCCATCAACAACAATTACACTACTATGGTTTTAAATTTGTCCATCAACAACGTTCTTCGCGTTCTTCGTTAGTTCTTCATTTTCAATCGATATTTTGATTACAATTTTACTTTTTCTTGGAATTTGATGTTATAAAACACCATTCCTTACTTATTTCACCAAATCGTTCATATGATTCATTCGGATCGTTCAAATTCATTACGAATCTTATACTTCCTTGAGAAATTTATTTCTCATGATTTCAACCATGTAAAATCATTATTAACATCTTTTACTTCTTATTCTCATTAAGCTATGTTTTAAACATATAAAACTTAAAGGAAAAATATACGAGACAAGGTTTCAGATTATCTTTCTCCTTTAATATCCTTCCGTCGGACAAAGGTTGCTCACGTGCTAGCTTTTTCGCTTTCTTTTCCTCTTCTTTCTCTCATCTGAACTCTCTCTCTCTCTCTCTCAAAGTGTAGGATTTTCAAAATCCCAAAATAATGAATTTTGCTTCCTATTTATAAAAAACAAGGATAAGGGCAAAATAGTCATTTTACCCCGAATTTACTATTAACACCTCCTTACTCCACCTCCTTACTATTCACGAAGCTTCCCTTGGAAGCTTTGTGCTTCCGTCTTGCGGAATTCGTCCGACAGTTCGAAAACTGCTATTCTCAAAATCCAAATATTTTTGGATATTTCATCTTTCCTTTACCGATTAACTTTTACGTATTCTTTGGATCTTCGAAAAACTGAAAAACACTTTTCACCATTAAGCGTTTTCCTTCACGTTTTCCGCTAATGTAGCTAAACGAATGGAAAGTACATAGCAGTACTTTTCATCATTTTTATTTCGTCCGATTTCTGCACATTTTTCGAGAAAAACTTTTATCGGCTTTCTTAACTTTTCATGATATATTATCGTCAAATCTTTCAACGGAATGTAATTTCAACATACCGAACTCTCAAAAAGGCTTAGGTTATTAAAACCCTAACCCTTAGGGTTTCGTCGGGTGAATAGTGCCTATTTAGTCTTTTTCCCCGAAAATATTTTGTTCCCGGAAAAATATTATTTTCGTCTTGAAAATTCTTACTCGTTCAGTCTAGCTCGTAACCAGAATCCTCCTGATTAATAATCATCCTAGGTTTTAGAACGATTAATAAACACATAGCACAGAATAGTATTAAAAAAATTCATTTTATAAATAACTAATTCTTTAAATCTTAAATTCTTGATAATCCGATTTTCTGGGTTGTCACATTCTTCCCTCCCTATAAAAATTCTGTGTTAGAATTATGTATTAGTATATTAGAAAGTATGTTAGATTGGTAGAACATTTTTTCATAACAACTAGATGCCTTAAATAAGTGTTTTAAGAAATCTGGAAATTTTGAAAACTAAGTCTGACAGCCGAATGTTAGAGCCTATAGATGCATATGTGTTTATGTTTTAGTCTGTTAATGGTTTGGTATTTGTAGCCTGTTAGTAGGTCTTTAATCTGGAAAAGAAAACAGGTTCATTTGAACCATATATTTCAAGTTATAAGTGGTCAAAGTGGGTTGACCGTTCACGAATTGCAGTTTTCTGGGTTACCCAAAAAACTCAAGAACAGTCAAACCAGCTACTTTGACCAAGCTTTTTAATCGCTTTCTGGTTATTGTTTTTGTAAGGTGTTGTTATAGATCTATACTCTGTTATATGTACTACTGATCTCTAATTTCTAAAACAACTAATAGGATTACTGGAATTAATGGTCAAAAGTCGTTGATCGAGCTTGACCAAGTTTTCTTGGTTGCCTAGAAAATTGAAGAACACGAAGAACAGTGTTTGGCTGTACTTTGACCAACATAATTAGAGGCCTTAGAAATTAGTTTTGTTCCAGTTAATGTTATATATATATACCCTGACATATATACTACATGTTACAACAAACACCACACACATCTAATAAACAAAATCAGAGATATTCAAGCCACAAAACCGTTGACCGGCCATGACTACTGTTCTGGGTTACCCATAAACTCAAGAACAGCTCTGACAGTGATTTTAAGCCTCTATAACTTCTTGTTATATGTAGGTTAGAGCCTAAATTTTGATTCATGTTGTACTACTGTATGAGAACTATAACAAAAACTCTTGACCAAACCAAGAATCATTATTAGTAGCATTTTATCTAGTGGTCAAACTAGTCACTCGACCATGACCAAACTGCTGCCTAGAACTCAAGAACACCTACAGCGACACTTTTTGTCACTGAAGGGCTTTAGCGACAAACAGAAATTATTTTTCTAAAAATAAATTATAAAAAAAATTAGAAATAATTAATAAATAAATATAAAAATAGTTTTAAAAATTATATTAAATGAATATAATTAAATTAGAGATATTTTTCATAAATTTAATAATTATTTTATTTTCTTTTAAATATTATTAATAATTAAATTATTAATAAAGAGATTAGAATAATTATTTATAAATATTAAATAATTATTGAAAAAATATTATTAATGATATAAAAATTATAATAAATAAATATAAATTATTTAAAATAATAATCAAGGTTTTTGTAAAATTTTAAGTAAATATTAATTACCTAAAAATAGAATTAAATGATTTAAAAATTAATTAAAGAATAATTAAATGTTTTAAATACTTTAAAACTTCTAAAAAGGTATTATAAATGATAAATAAATTATCTAAATATATAATAAAATTTAGTCCATTTATCAACTTATTTGATAATCGGTAAAGATATTAAACATCGAGAACTTATTTAATCTAATTAGTAAATGATATATTTGAGTATTATTATAAATACTAACGTGTTAGAATTATATATATGAACATTCGAAGGTATTTTTAATGTTTGAATAACATAACTTGACTGATTTATGCTCAGGCAAGTTTCCTAAACCCTACACTTATATCTTGAATTGTTTTTGATATATTATACCAAACCTAAACTTGAATTGCCAAATTGTTGTAAATTTATTGCTATAGTTTCAGCATAACTCAAAAATGAATTGTTTATTCATATAAGAATGTTTATTGTAAAGCCCCCAAATCTAGGTTCTTGAAACCCGAACTTGGTACTTTACGATACCATTTCTATGAGCGGAATAATACTAATAATAATAGCAATAAAATAAATATTAAATTTAATTTACATAATTATCAAAGTCTAGCTCTCAAGTACGTAACCTTTAATCATTCCTTACAATACATGATAATAAATATATAACATTGTCTTCATAATATTAAACTATTACACAAGATAACATTGAAATCATTTAGCAACCTTTCCCTTTTCCCTTATTCCTAGCAGAGCCTTCAGGTTGTTCACACTTAGCTGAAAATATTTAAATTAAGCAAGAATGCGCATTTGAGTGCCCAGCAAGTAATAACAACTATATATATATATATATATATATATATATATATATATATATAAGCTGAAAGAATTTAAACATTTTCTTTATACTACCCTTCTACAACAAATCAATAGTTGTGAAGTAATCTGAACCGATAATAATAACATAACAACTCTCTATCAAATTTTTGAAATTACGTACTGACTATAAATAGGTTTAAGGAGACATGCTATGAACATAGTTTTAATTTTTGAAAAGGTTAAATAGAACTTCATCTGTAAACCGTCATAACTTACGGGCACGGAGGGTGATCAGCCCGTTGTACCCTGTATTGATCAATACTACATTACAAGAATGATATTATCGTTCACTCTGGCTGCCTTGGGCACATAAAATTTTTCCCATGAATGGGATGTTCATACTTGTTAGGGTTCCAAACCATAGCAATTCGATTGGATAATAGGTAGGTTTTATCTTATTCAACAATAATCTATAATTCAACATATATATATATATATATATATATATATATATATGGGTAATTAACAAAGGTGTATCAACATGTGATTAAATGCAATGATTATCCAAGTGAGGACACTTGTATAACCATTTATAGAAATTAACGAACAAAATATGTATATCTGAATTACCATATACTAACATGTTGATAATCAATGAGCGTATATAATATAGGGTTAATAATCTGTACAGTAATAATATAATTCTGAAACATTCTTACTCATGTCCATTGCATAAAGAAAATGCAAAGGTAGGATACTCACGATCGATGCTACTGCTTATAACACGCAACTTAGTTTTATCTCTTATATCACGACTATCATTAATCGGATCATTCGTTCTATTAGAACAATATACTATAACATATAGTCTTGCATTTATAATCAAAGACATAACCTAATCACATTATCATACATGTTCAACAGTTATTGCATCACAAACAAACATTAATACAGTCAAAATATCTAAGTCCAGATCAATTTCTAAAATATGTTGATGTACCGACAGCTTTATCGGGTAATTATCGAGTCTAAGACTCTATTCTGTAACTCAATATTTGTAAATATCAGTCATATTATTTTAAATGACTCAATAAACGTTTAATATAATTTATCATGAATTTCAAACACCAGAATCATCATCAAATAGTTTAAGTATTAAACAATTCTATTATCATTTAATTATTATTTAACTATTAATGAAACCATTGCCAAAATATTAAAGTTATTTAATAATAACTCAAAATATTTTTAAAACATTTATATTACACTTAAATGATTTTTAAAACATACTAAATCATTTTTAAACAATTACCATTAATATTAAAATATTAATGTTTTATTTCTTAAAATATTAAACGTCATTAAGTAGAACTTAAAATATTTAATTCACTTAATATTATTAATCTTGATAATATTTAATTCTCCTCTTAGTATTACTAGTTCACTAATAACACTTTTATTAAACTACTAGTATTATTAACATCTTAATAATATTTTAATACTTTACTAATATTATTAATCCTCTTAATAATATTTTAATCATGCATTAATATTATTACTTTAATAATATCTTACTTATGCTTTAGTATCATTAATCAATTAATAATACTTTTTTAGTCATTTACCAATCGTATTAATATTTTATTTATTTACTAATATTATTAATCATTTAATAATATTTTATTCCTTTACTAATGTTATTACATTAATAACATTTTATTTAATCTCGAATATTATTATTTACTTAATAATATTTTAATCATTTAATAATATTTTAATTTAATATTATTAATCTTTTAATAATATTTTAATCTAAGATTAATATTTTAATCTAATATTATTAATCATTTAATAATACTTTAATCATTTATTAATATTTTAAATCAAATTTGATTAACCATTTAATAATATTTTAATGAAGTTTTAATCTTAATATTTTTATTTACTTAACAATATCATATTCTAATATTATTAATATCATAACATTTTAATAATTTATTAGATCAATAAACAATTTATTTTATTTGTTCACCCCTTTATAAAACTATTTATTTAATATTCATAAAAGGTCATAAATAATATTTCTTATTATAAAATACCAAAATGCCCTAAAATAGTCATAATATTATATATTAAGAGTATTCAAGCATTAAAATCACAATTTTCTTATTTAAGACATCATTTAACTATTTATTTTCTTTTATTCATAACTTATTCATTTTTAGGAAAAATAGCAATCTTATTCCAAAAATTCTTCTTTTCTGGATTTGAACAGTATATTTCCCAAAAATGATTCCCAAAGTTTTCTGGAATTTTAGAAAATGATTTACTATTTTTAAAGTACCCAAAACACTCGGATCTTGCTTTATTTATCATAAATCGAGTTTTGTTCAGAAATTTCTGAAATTTTCAGGGTATACTCTCATAAGATATATGAACCTACAGTACAAATTTTGGAATTTTCCAGTGTATACACAGTGAGAAATTTGAGTGTTAATATTTAGGAGTCCTTTACGGAAATATACGCACAACCTATAAATCAAAACGCGTCCGTTCTTTTTCCTACACTTAGATAACTTCTTAAGGTACCTCTGTGATTTTTCCCAGATTTTTAAAAGACTTACAACAGACCAAAACAGCCTCAAGAAAAACGGGAATAGTAGCTATTTTAGGGTTTCAAAACCTCAATATACTATGTGGACTGTTTTGGAGAAAACAGTCTCAGTGGCTTCAATACTTGCTAGATTTGTGTTCTACCACTTGAGTTTACTAGATAACTCATGTATCTAGCACCCCTCTTCGACGAATCACAAATCCAAGTTGTAAAACTTGAGTTATACAAGATTTAGTGGAAGAAAAATAAGGGTTTCACCCCTTGGAGAACATATGCTCATTTTCTTCCTCTAAGCCTTTAATCTAACACTCAAGATACTTAGTTCCATACATGATGATATGTAGAACTAGGGTATCTTGAGTATTAATCCATAACTCCAACAAATCATGCTATAACACAAAATAGAAGAAGAATAAGAAAAAGAATGGATGAGAACCTCACCTAGTTTTATTTGCTATCCTTCTTGATCTTCCAAAGTAATGTATATATAATCTTAGGGTGCGTTAAGAAACTAGCACACCTCTCCCTCTCTCACAAAACTGAAACTCTCTCTCTTTCTCTCTCGTATGTTGCTAGCTTGGGAGAAAAAGAAGAAGAAGGAGAATAAGAGAAATGGAAATGATCTAGCAAATGAATGGATGATTAACTATTATCCCCTATACTTTTATTATCCCGTGGATAAAAGACTACACCTTATCTCTTCAATTATCCTAATCATGTGATTAAGGGTGCTTAATAGATTTGCAACCAATGGGAGATTGACACACATGTACTTGTGTGTAAGACTTACTATTTAAGGAACTTGATTAGCATAATTTGTTGCCTAAAATGGCCTAATTGGCCGGTCCCCCTTACCACATTATCTCCTCCATTTTGCTTTTATTTTAATGCACAAATTTGATTAATCAAAAGTCTAAAATACCCTTAATCAAGTGGGCTAAGTATTGGTTTGCATTTTATTTCTTTTGGGCTTCTCCTTTAATTGTTTTGGGCCATGTAATGAACATAGTCTAACAATTTTAATATATGCTACCCAAATTATTTATTTAGGGTTTCCATTCCCAATCTTATGAGATGTAATTACTTATACATGTGACTTTAGCTCATAACCTAATTAGGTTTACTAGAAATAGGTTTAAAATTATTAGTCACTTGAAATAACAAAATTATCCACTTAAGTTAGTATACATATTAAATACTAACCTTTCCTTATTACCATAACCCTTAGGTTATTTAATTGTCTCACCTAATGTATAATTAGGTTACGAAGCTTTCATTCAGGGTTTAAAATGAAATAAAATTAGTTCCTAATTAAAATTTGTAATTAGGGTTTTCTTAATTTGATTAGGATTCTAATCATACATGAACATTAGTGTATTATATAATAATTATAATTATCCTTGCTAATCTAGCAATTAGGGTTTATAATTAACAATTAGGATTTCAAGAAATTAATATATCTAAATGTTAATTAGGGTTGACCTAATTGATCATAAAATCATATAACACAGTTATATAATAGTCTTAAACTCACAATTGAGTTTCAAATAAGGGGTTCCACGGTAAAAACTAGGGTTTGACATAATACACCATAATTGACCAATTATTGTCAGTCCACATACATACAGTTTATAATTATAGCACTGAAAAATCAAAATATAAATAATATTATATTATTATTCTCATGCCTTGATCAAAATCCAAAAATTAGGGTTTAGATTCCATATCTGATTTATCTGTCATACTTAACATTATTAATTAAGTTAAAATAATTAACTTAATAATCTTTACTAAAATTCATATAATAAATAATTATTATAATAATTCTAAAAATCATTTCATATATAATATATGATTATATTTTCATGGAAAATAATTAATAAAACATTTCTACTATAAAATTAATTATTATAATAATATAGTTTATAACAATCAATAATTCTAAAATTAAATTATTTAAAATCATTCATGTAATAAATATATCACATAAATACATACACACATTATCTTGGCACATAATCCCCATATTTAATTTTTTTTTATTCGCAAAATTTCTAATTTATTTGTATAGAACATATTGGGTTGTTACATTCACCCTCCCTTATAAAGATTCCGTCCCCGGAATGACCGTTTTAAAACCTACACATATAAGTGTGCGTAGCATATACAATCATTGCAAGTAGATCTTGATCATAAATGATCGTACTGATCTTTAACCTATTCACGTAAAGCTTGTCTATCTGATTAAACGGAAATTTGATTTCTAAAAGAACTCAAATTCCTTCTTCAAAATTTCTTTAAAATAATTTACTATATATATGAAAATCATGCATAAGAAAATAAAAGTTATACGAATAATACCTAGAATTGTACCACCAGCTGCTATGGTATCTTGGGTCGTCATGTTGAAAACCCTCGCAGTTGATTTTGTTGGCTTGCTCGATGACGTAGGTCCCGTGATTGCTAGAGTTCCACTGCCCTTGCCAGTATTCACACTCCTTGTCTCCATCCTCCTCTTCGGACAATCCTGCACCTTGTGCTCAGTCGATCCGCATAGAAAACATCCACTATTCATCCTAGCATTGGGGCAGGTTGGAGAGATATGGCCCTCCTGCTCGCACTTATAGCACACGAACTTCCCCTTCAAACATTTTCCAGAGTGGTTCTTTCCACAGTTTCCACACTGCACAACTTGCTTCTTAACTCCTTGCTGTTTTACCTGCACACTTCCAAAATTGCTTCCCTTCCTTTTGTTACTACCACCGTTACTCCCACTATTAACTTCCCACCTTCCCAGCTCCTTCGACCTTTACTCTTGTTCTTTCTCTACTTGCCTCACTCCCCTCCTCAACAATAATAGCATTCTCCATGAGTGCTGCAAATGTAGGGATCTGCAACACCGCCACCATGTTATAGAGCCAGGGTTTTAATCCCAGCTAAACCTTCTAGCTTTCCTAGCCTCCGTATCAACTTGATGCGGAGTAAACCTAGCCAACTCATTGAATTTTGCGGCGTATTCTAACACCGTCATATTCTCCTACTTCAACTCTAAAAATTTTACCTCCATCCTAGCCTGCATACTAGATGAAAATAAGTTTTCAAAGAACAATGTCTTAAACCTATCCCATGTAACTACACCTTCTCTTGCCCTCGCCTGATTCGTTTCCCACCAAAAATTTGCCTCACCCTTCATCATGTAGGTGCCAAAAGAGGTCTTTTGCCCCTCAACTATCCTAGCTATTACGAACGCCTTCTCAATATCTTTAACCCAAGTCTGCGCTTCTACAGGGTCAGTTGTCCCTCTAAACTCTGGCGGTCCTACTACCTTGAAGTCCTTAAAGTTTACCAAGCGATTTTTCGGTTGGTTCCCTACGACTGGCATTCCTTGCTACATAGCTTGTGATACCATGTTTGCAAAGTGTTGCATCGGGTCTGCTTGTTGTTGTCCCTCAATGTTATTGACAGACTCTTCTGCCCTTTGATTTTGAGTTTAACGTCTTATCGGCATTATCTGGTTAAGTAAAACCATTAATTATTCTTTACATTCTAAATCTTATCATATAAGTTTAGTATATTAACTCATTTCATTACTCAAACTTAGATTCATATTCATTTAGCGAATACTTTACATAGCATAGCACATACTGCTTTAAACATCTTTCATCCCTTTGTGACTACAAAAGTCGAGATTTACAGCCTTGACTAATACCAAAAGTTGGGAACATTTCATTAAACAACATACTAATCATATATATTACATTAAACAGACCTAGACAACAGAACCTATACTACCTATTCACTACGCATTTTTCTTGAACAACCTTTCGCCCGATGACCTACTATCCCACAGATAAAACATGCTCCTGATTTATAGTCGGGACAATACAGAGTGGTATGTCCCTGATAGCCACAAAGGTAACATATTCTTTTCCCTTTCTTCTTATCAGATTTTCCTAAGTCATGGTCTTCTATCTTTCTTTTCCCCTTCTTGCTCGGAGCTGCACATGATGTGTTACTTGTGGCTCCCATCTGATCAATTTGGATTTTAAGATTTTCTTGTTCTTCCATTGTTTCTATTAACGCTTTGTGTGATTGACTATTTAATGACTTTTCTATTTCCCATGACTTTTCGGAGAAGAAACCTTGTTCCTCGGATCTCGCACCTCTGTTGATGCTTGTTCAAACTTCAACTTTAATGTCCGAATCACTATCTGTCAGCTCCACTAACTCCGAATCTGGTACTATATTTTCTACAATAACCACGTCGTCTGAGTTGTTTTCATTGTGAGCCTCTATTACCATAACCCTTAATAAAATTCATAAAATAAAATAATTATTATAATAATTCTAAAAATCATTTCATATATAGTATATGATTATATTTTCATGGAAAATAATTAATAAAACATTTCTACTATAAAATTAATTATTATAATAATATAGTTTATAACAATCAATAATTCTAAAATAAAATTATTTAAAATCATTCATGTAATAAATACATCACATAAATACATACACACATTATCTTGGCACATAATCCCCATATTTAAATTTTTTTTATACGCAAAATTTCTAATTTATTTGTATAGAAAATATCGGGTTGTTACATTTATTGAGCATAAACTGTTGTGTTAAACCAAATTATTTTGGTAAGACATCCTATACTGAAGTTGGGTATCCCATAAGGGATCGAGATATGGTCAATGAATATATTGATACTAATGTTGGGTGCGTTTGAGCACTGGTAGGATGAGATGCATACTCCTAGGATGTTGAATAGGTTGATCCCCTATCTCAGATCTGAACAAAATTTCTAAGTCTATGTGACTAACAGAAATAAAGAAAAATTTCAGAAATGGTTGAAATAAATAGAAATCCAGGAATGGTAACAACTATCAGTCGAAATTTGAGTTGTTGTATTTCTTCAAATCATATATTCTTATAAATACAAAACTTGTTGAGCATTTCATAGCTTACCCTTGCAAATTATTCCCTTTGTAGTTTTAGATGGTAACCCTGGAACATCTGGAGTAGATAAAGGGAAGCGTCTCTGCTTAGATTAGATTATATTCTTGTCTATTTGAATACCTTGTAATAATAACACGTTATAAGAATCATGTAATCGAATCTTAATATTATGATATATATATATATATATATATATATATATATATATATATATATATATAACATCTTTTATTTCCGCAACCGTGTTTTCTTACATATATAGATGTAAAATTAGACTTCTTCAAATCTAGTTGAGATCCTTGGGAACTATTTATCTGAGTGAGGGTATTATAGACTGTTCATGTTGTTATTGATACTCTGGATTTCAGATAAGTAGTTACTATCGATACGATAGTATAAATTCGCTTGGCTTAAACTATACATCTGGGTGAGGGTATTAGTAATATGGACTGTTCATGTTATTACTGGTACTCTAAATTTCGAATAGATAGACTCTAGTCACAGATACAATTCATATATCCAAGTGAGGGTATCCAAACACAGTAATAGTTCTTTAAAGAATTACCATCTGTTATGGGATACTGTGAATCTTAGATCTATGGGAATTATATCTGATAGCCCCTCTATTTAATGTAATATTCTAATCAGATACCATGGGTGTATAGATTTAAATGCATTAATTATCGATCCATAGTAAGCACCATATTGGATACCGTGGGAGTATAGATATGGGGGCGTTACAATTTAATGGTATCAAAGCTTCAAGGCTATAGATATAAGGAAGATAAATCTTAGTATATAGTCTTCGAGTCCGTAAAATAATTTTAAAGTACATATAAAATATAACATTAAAAATATTATGTTGTATAAATTTCTATACCAGCATTAAAGGAGTTTTCTTTTATAGATGGCCAACTCCAATACTGAAAAAATGGTGATAGTAATCAATCCACCGTAAATCGAGTTTTTTATAGCTAGTGATGCAGAAGAGGAAGAATTACTTCATGATCAACAACTGCTAGATGCTGAGGAAGAAGAAGATCTAGTATCAGGATAATTAATGAGAATTGATGAGCATGATGAAGCAATGGCATCACTAATGCAGGTAATAGAATATGAGAATAATAAAATAAAGTTTAGTACTGATCTAGCTGAGGGAATGCTACAACATGAGAGGGGGCATAGTCATCGACTAAAAGTACAACTGCACCATACACAAAGGGGCAGAAAGGAAATTTAGTCAAGACTTCTTAAAACATCTCTGGGAGTCCGAGATACTTTTAATGATTTGCAGCGCCGCGTAGCTCGATATCCCGTAGAGGAGAAGAAAATGGCTTATCTCATCGATCGATCTATGGTTTGTCACATGATTCAGGATTCCTTTGATGATATCAATGAATTCTAGAGTGTATCATAGGTGATTGAATGCTTTATATTAGTATAATAAAGAAGCATTTAAAGTTCGTATTGTAATTAGTACTTTGTAAGATAGTAGTATGTTTAACTATGAAGTTGTTGTGTAAAACCGTTGTGATATATATAAAATAAGTAATACATTGTGTTATTCAAATTCTTATGTGAATTTTGGTTATTGTAGAATCATGCCACCAACCAGAAGACCCCAAAGAGAAATAAATGATGATAATTCTACCCAGCAGTTAGTAGAACTTATGCTAGGAGTTGTAAATAGACCTGTGAACCAAAATACAATTTTAAAGACTTTAAATTAGTTGGACCACCTGAGTTTAAAGGTACATCAGAACCTATAGATGCACAGATTTGGATTTCTAAGATGGAGAAGTTTTTCCTAGTAACCAATGTTAATAATAACCAAAAGACAACTTTTTCAACCTTTTCTTGAAAGGTGAGGCTAATTATTGGTGGGAATCAACCAAAGGTCGGATGGAAACTGAAATTGTTCTTTGGGATAGATTTAAAGAGTTGTTCTTTGAAAACTATTTTTCCAAATCCCTGAAAGATCGTATAGAAATAAAATTTCTGGATTTAAAACAAGGAGATCTTACTGTAACCCAGTATACAGCTAAGTTTAATGAACTGTCTAGGTTTACTCCTCATCAAGTAACCACTGAACTTAGAAAGACTCGTAGGTTTTAGGAGGGTTTAAAACCTCAGATTCGGAGTAAGTTGCCAGTACTCCAAATAAAGACTTTCTCTGAAATACTGGAGAAAGCTACTATCGCTGAAGGTGAGAATGAGAGTGTTGCCAAATTTCATCAGGATAAGAAAAGTCAGAATGAAAAAGAGAAAATTAGGACAGAACCCAGTTCAAGTAGGTTTAATAAACAGAAATGGGATAATACTTTTTCTAATAATCCAGGGAAAAAGATAGGAAATACTAATAACAACTTTAGTAATAATACTATTAAACCTTGTCCTACTTGTGGTAGGAAACATAAAGGAGAATGCTATCGTAACAAATGTTTTAATTGTGGAAAATTGGGACATTTTTCTCCACAGTGTCCTCTTCCAAATAAAAATAGATGTTTTAATTGTGGTTCGTTGGATCATTTTTCTAAAACTTGTCCTAAACCCAAGAACCAAGGAGGAAAGGGTAATAGTTCTGGTAATCAATCAATTATAGCTGCACTTGGGGTTTAGAATCAACCTACCGCGAGAACATTTAATATGTCGGTGAGGGATGTTGTTGCTTCACAGGATGTGGTGACAGGTATCATCCCTATTAACACTTTAAATGCATATGTGTTATTCGATTCTGGTGATACATGTTCTTTTGTGTCTAAAAGTTTTTCTACAAACCTGAATGTACCTTGTGAAAATTTAAACAAACCATTTTGTGTACAAATTGCTAACAATGAATGAATTCCGGTTAAAACTATATATAAGAATTGTAGTGTGCTAATAAAAGGACATAACTTTGCGGTAGATCTAATACCAATCCAGCTGGGTGAATTCGATGTTATTTTAGGAATGGATTGGTTAGTTAACAGTAACGCGATGATTGATTGTCATCATCAGCGTATAAACCTTTTGACTGCTTTGAAATCAAAGGTAGTATTTAACGGTAGTTGTTCACCTAAGCAATCCTGATGTTTGAATATAGTTCAGGCAGAAAGATTACATAGAAATGGTTGTATAGGATATTTGGCCTATATAGTTGATACTCGACAGGAAGGAGTAAAACTAGATCAAATACCTATAGTTAATGATTTTCCCGATGTATTTCTAGATGACTTACCAGGTATTCCTACAGATAGGGAGATTGAATTCATCATTGATCTTGCATCGGGAACGACACCAGTTTCTAAGGCACTGTACAGAATAGCACCTATAGAACTAAAAGAGTTACTTATACAATTGCAAGAACTCTTAGATAAAAAGTACATACAACCTAGTGTTTCACCCTGGGGAGCACCAGTATTGTTTGTAAAGGATAAGGATGGAACTATGAGGCTATGTATAGATTATAGAGAGCTAAATAAGTTAACTATTAAGAATACATATACTTTACCAAGGATTGATGATTTGTTTGACCAATTAAAGGGGGCCGAACATTTTTCAAAAATTGACCTTAGAACAGGTTATCATCAGTTAAAGGCAAGAAAGGAGGATGTGCCGAAAATAGCGTTTAGGACACACTATGGACATTATGAGTTTCTTGTAATGTCTTTTGGATTGACAAATACACCAACAACATTTATGGATTTAATGAATCGAGTGTTTAAACCATGCTTGGACAAATTTGTTGTAGTGTTTATCGATGATATTTTGGTATACTCGAAAACATGGGAAGAGCATACTGAACACTTGAGAGTCGTTTTGGAGATATTACGAAAGGAGCAACTGTATGAAAAGTTCTCCAAGTGTGAATTCTGGTTGAAGAAAGTTCAATTTTTAGGTCATGTAATTGACAAAGATGGTATATCTGTTGATCCAACTAAGATCGAAATGGTTGTGAATTGGGAACAACCAACAACTCCAACAGAAGTACGAAGTTTCTCGGTATAGCGGGTTATTACCGTCGGTTTATAAAAGATTTTTCAAAACTAGCAACCCCATTAACCAATTTAACTCAAAAGACGGTGAAATACATCTGGACAGATAAATGTGAGGAAAGCTTCCAAGAGTTGAAGAAGCGACTGAGCATTGCTCCAGTGTTATCCTTACCAGATGACACATGAGGTCTTGTAGTGTATAGTGACGCATCACATATAGGTTTAGGGTGTGTGTTGATGCAACATGGGAAAGTGATAGCTTATGCATCACGACAACTCAAAGATTATGAGAAGAGGTATCCTACTCATGATTTAGAGTTAGGCTATAGTAGTTTTGCTCTAAAAATTTGGAGACATTACTTGTACGGGGACAAGTGCGAGATATATACAGATCATAAAAGTCTGAAATATATTTTTACACAAAAGGAACTAAATTTAAGGCAGAGACGATGGTTAGAACTGATAAAGGATTTTGATTGTGAAATCGTATATCATCCCGGTAAAGCCAATGTAGTAGCTGATGCGTTAAGTAGAAAGAATCAGGAAAAGCTGAATGTATTAACCACCAATGATAGGTTAGTAAAAGATTTTGAAAACTTAGAAATTGAGGTGGAATGTCCAACTACCTCAACCCAAAAATTATACATTTTAGAGGGAGTTTCATCTCTGCTTATCAAAATCAAAGAGATATTGGAGAATGGTGAAGAGTGTCAGAAATACAAGTCTAATATAACTCATGACAAATATAACAAATTCATAATAGATAAGGATGGAATAATAAGATATGAAGATAGAATTTGGGTTCCGTTAAACCAAGCTTTAAAAGATGAAATTTTGAACGAAGCTCATAATTCTAAATTTGCCATACATCCTGGCAGCACTAAAATGTAAAAAGATTTAAGTCGATACTTTTGGTGGTCGAATATGAAAAGAGAAATAGTTGAATAGGTAAGTAAATGTCTCACGTGTCAAAGGGTTAAGGCTGAACATCAAAAGCCGAGTGGTTTACTTCAACCCTTACCAATTCCTGAGTGGAAGTGGGAACATATAACTATGGATTTTGTTGTTGGTCTTCCAGCTACACAAAAGGGCCATAATACCATTTGGGTAATAGTGGACCGTTTAACTAAATCAGCTCACTTTGTACCTATTAAAATTACTCATAATTTGGATCACCTTGCTAAACTATACATTAATGAAATTATTTCTAGGCATGGAGTACCTGTTTCAATAGTATCAGATCGAGATCCACGTTTTGCCTCTAATTTTTGGAAAAGCCTTCAGAAACACTTAGGAACACAATTAAGATTAAGTACAGCTTATCATCCTCAGACTGATGGACAGAGTGAGAGAACCATACAAACATTAGAGGATATGTTAAGAACTTGTATCATAGACTTCAAAGGAAGTTGGGAGGATCAGTTATCCTTAGTTGAATTTGCCTATAATAATAGTTATCATGCTAACATAGGTATGCCACCCTATGAAGCCTTATATGGGAGAAAGTGTAGAACACCTTTATATTGGGATGAAGTCGGGGAAAGACAAATGCTAGGACCTGAAATAATTCAACAAACTACTGAAACCATTAGAATTATTCGTCAACGATTACAAGCATCTCAAGATCGACAAAGAAAATACGCTGATCCACATCGTCAACAACGAAACTTTAACATAGGAAGCCACATATTCCTGAAAGTATCTCCTTGGAAGGGAAAGATACGTTTTGGCAAGAAAGGAAAACTAAGTCCTAGATTCATTGGACCTTTTGAAATTTTAAGGAGGGTGGGTGAAGTTTCTTATGAAATAGCACTACCTCCTGAATTGAATCATATCCATAATGTGTTTCATGCATGTGTCCGTATTACGACCATATAAACCTGATTATAAACATGTTATATAATATGAGCCGATCTAAATAGAAAAAGATCTTTCTTATGTAGAAGAACCTGTGCAGATCGTCGACCGTAAAGAGCAAGTTCTAAGAAATAAAGTGATAGCATCGGTTAAAGTGATCTGGAGAAATTAGAACGTTGAAGAAGCTACATTGGAGCTTGAAGATAAAATGCGTGAGAATTATCCTCAATTATTTACTTAACTTGTACTTTAATTTCGAGGATGAAATTCTTATTAGTGGGGGTGAATGTTAAAACCCAAAACCCTAATAAGACTCGTATGTACAAAATCCCGTTATATAAATAAAATTTCTCCATTCTGAATGTGTTATATGTTATTATATACTTTGTTTAACAAATTTGACCAAATAAAATTTTGTCCAAAAAACATCATGCTTGACACCTCGTGCTTAATATTTTTTTTTCGTAATCGGACTTTTCGGCATAATTATTTTACAAGTTGCTTTGTCATGCTTACACTGACAAAACGCTTTGTCGTGCTTCTTAGGATTAGTGAGAAATTTAGGTTAACAACCCTAGATTAATAAACCCTAACCCTAATTAGCAAAACCCTACCCCTAATTAGTAAACCTAACCCTAATTAGCTAAACTAACCCTAATTAGATTGGTAGAACACATTTTCATAACTTCTACATGCCATAGATTTCAAATTATAAGTGGTCAAAGTGGGTTGACCGTTCATGAATTGCAGTTTTCTGGGTTACCCAGAAAACTCAAAACAAATCGAACCAAATTTACTTTGACCAAGCTTTTAATAATCTTTTACGGTTATTATTTTTGTAAGGTGTTGTTATAGATCTATACTCTATTATATGTACTACATATATATGATCTCAAATTGCTAAAACAACTAATAGGATTGCCGTAATTAATGGTCAAAAGTCGTTGACCAAGCTTGACCAAGTTTTCTGGGTTGCCCAAAAAATTGAAGAACACGAAGAACAGGGTTTGGTTGTACTTTGACCAACATAATTAGAGGCCTTAGAAATTAGTTTTGTTCCAGTTAATGTTATATATATGTACCCTGACATATATACTACATGTTACAACAAACACCACACACATCTAATACACAGAATCAAAGATATTCAAGCCACAAAAACCGTTGACCGAACCACGACTCATCACTTTCGGGTTACCTGTAAACTCAAGAACAAACTCGACAAAGAACTTTGAGCCTCTGTAACTTCTTGTTATATGTAGGTTAGAGCCTAAATATTGATTCATGTTGTACTACTGTATGAGTACTACAACAACAACTCTTGACCAAACCAAGAATCATTATCAGTAGCATTTTATCTAGTGGTCAAACTGGTCACTCGACCATGACCAAAGCTCACGCCTGAGAACTCAAGAACACCTCTAACGACACTTTTACATCCTTTGAAGGGCTTTAGCGACAGAACGTAAATTGTTTTTCTCTAAAATAAATTATAAAAAAATTAGAAATAATTAATAAATAAATATAAAAAGTTTTAAAAATTATATTAAATGAATATAATTAAATTCGATATTTTTACATAAATTTAATAATTATTTTATTTTATTTAAATATTATTAATAATTTAATTATTAATAAAGAGATTAGAATAATTATTTATAAATATTAAATAATTATGGAAAAATATTATTAATGATATAAAAATTATAATAAATAAATATAAATTATTTAAAAATAATAATCAAGGTTTTTGTAAAATTTTAAGTAAATATTAATTACTTAAAAATAGAAGTAAATTATTTAAAAATCATTTAAAGAATAATTAAATGTTTTAAATACTTTAAAACTTCAAAAAGGTATTATAAAGGATAATTAAATTATCTAAAATAGAATAAAATTTTATAAATAAAATTTAGTCCATTTATCAACTTATTTGATAATCGGTAACGATATTAAACACCAAAAGCTTATTTAATCTAACCCATTCATATGTAAATGATATATTTGAGTATTATTATAAATACTAACGTGTTAGAATTACATATATGAACATTCGTAGGTATTTTTAACGTTTGAATAGCATTAACTTGACGGATCTACGCTCAGGCAAGTTTCCTAAACCCTACACTTATATCTTGAATTGCTTTTGATATGTTATACCAAACCTAAACTTGAATTGCCAAATTGTTGTAAAGTTATTGCTATAGTTTCAGTATAACTCAAAAATGAATTGTTTATTCATATGAAAATGTTTATTGAGCATAAACTGTTGTGTCAAACCAAATTATTTTGGTAAGACATCCTATACTGAAGTTGGGTATCCCGTAAGGAATCGAGATATGGTCAATGAATATATTGATACTAATGTTGGGTGCGTTTGAGCACTGGTAGGATGAGATGCATACTCCTAGGATGTTGAATAGGCTGATCCCCTATCTCATATCTAAACAAAATTTCTAAGTTTGTGTGACTGACAAAAATAAAGAAAAATTTCTGAAATTGTTGAAATAAATAGAATCCAGGAATGGTAACAACTATCAGTCGAAATTTTAATTATTGTATTTCTTCAAATCATTTATTGTTATAAATACAAAACTTATTGAGCATTTCATAGCTCACCCTTGCAAATTATTCCCTTTGCAGTTTTAGATGGTAACCCTAGAACATCTGGAGTAGATAAAGGGAAGCGACTCTGCTTAGATTAGATTATATTCTTGTCTATTTGAATACCTTGTAATAAGAACTCGTTATAAGAATCATGTAATCGAATCTTAATATTATGATATATATATATATATATATAATATCTCTTATTTCCGCAACCGTGTTTTCTTACATATATAGATGTAAAATTAGACTTCTTCGAATCTAGTTGAGATCCTTGGGAACTATTTATCTAAGTGAGGGTATTAATAGCATGGACTGTTAATGTTGTTATTGATACTTTGGATTTCAGATAAGTAGTTACTATCGATACGATAGTATAAATTCGCTTGGCTTAAACTATACATCTGGGTGAGGGTATTAGTAATATAGACTGTTCATGTTATTACTAGTACTCTAAATTTCGGATAGATAGACTCTAGTCACAGATACAGTTCATATATCCAAGTGAGGGTATCCAAACACAGTAATAGTTCTTTAAAGAATTACCATCTGTTATGGGATACTGTGAATCTTGGATCTATGAGAATTATATCTGATAGTCCCTCTATTTAATGTAATAATCTAATCAGATACCATGGGTGTATTGATTTAAATGCATTAATTATCGATCCATAGTAAGCACCATATCGGATACCGTGGGAGTATAGATATGGGGGCGTTACATCGTCAGTTTATGACTTCATCATTATACATCATACCATAGCTGGTTGTTGATCCTAAGATCATATCCAACACTAGGTTCAATTGCATTAATAACCCCATCCTTTTATTATCCTTGCATCAAATGCACTGATGATATAAAATTCATTTTAATATTTCAAATCAATTTCTATCTAGCTGAATCAACTAGCATAGACATACCAAGAATAGTTCTTTTAAAATCCATTGGTTCCAAAAGTTGAACCAATTCTTTCCTTTTCAAAACACGCACACATAAGAATGATTTCAAGAAACTTTGAAATCTAGCATAGCTAGATGACTTAGAATATCCTATTCTCCATCTTCCTTCATTGTCTTACTTGTGACATTACTTAATCTTCTCTAGCACCTTCAATGCTAATTCTACTGAAAATAACTCATTTTTCGGTCCTAAACATCACTATACCTTAAATACGGTCCATCAACTTACCACACATTATGAGTTCATGAACTTTCCACAATAATATGAATTTAAAAACTATCCCAGTCAGACCATAGGCGTCCATTCGCTGAGAAGTTCAAAAACATACCATATGATTATGAGTCACGAACCTACCATAAGTATGAGTTTTAAGAACTCATACCTACCTTATCGTTTTTACCTATCAAGTATATACATGAGAAAAGATTCACCTTTTCGTCATATACATCTTGATAGCGCGACCAATTCCAATGATTATCACTGTAATAAGCTAAGTAGTTGTTACACCAAAGCACAAACCTCTTCCCATAACAAAGGTTCATACAACTCAGCTATCACATGAGTCCTCAATTAAAATTGTACAACTTCTAACTTTCTCTTTACTTAATACAAATTTTCTTTAATTCGTATGCTATTCTTCACAACTCAATCTAAGTTCTTCTTCCCGTATTACTTCGTAGTACCATTCATTCATAGCATTAGCTATAAATCATTCATCGTTTAACAAATCATCTATTATTATGATTCATTATGATCATGTGGTGATCTTCTTCCTTAATCGTTTAACTCAACGATTTTCTTAACATTCTCTCTACGATTATAGCCTTAGGTACTCATACCTAAGGTTTATAATCTATCAGCTCTGATACCACTTTGTAACGACCCGAAATTAAGTTTATCTTCATACTCAGATTCTGTGCGTCACGAGTACATCATCATCCAAACATATATCATTATATAGCTAAATATAACAACATACATTCTCAAATTCCAAGTTCTAAAACCTTATAACCTCTTTCATTACAAATAATGATAATTACATTATTCTTTATCTCTTACAAGAGTGACTTTTATCCGCCACCAAGGATACATAACCGTTCAATAAACAATTCTATAGTTTAATTACATTATCCTACATTACAAGTCTTCCCTTGATCTTCGCACTCATTTATATAATGAGTGGCACTTCTTCTAGATACCGATCAACTTAATCTTTACGGGATCCTTAAGTTCTTTCTAACATCGTTCGCTGAAAATGATTTTATTTAAAGCAAGTGTGAGCATTCAATTGCCCAGAAAGTCATAGCAGTTTAACAAACAACTTTATGAATTTAAACATTCTTTTAAGACTTCCATAACCGAACAAAGGTTATGAAGCAGCTTGAATAATAGGAATAATTATGATTCCTATCATTTTAAAACATTAGTCACATTCATTTTGAAATACTTTTATTCTTCTACCTTTTTCATACACATCCTGTCTAGCTAGAATCATTAGCACAGACTTAACAATAACGGTTCATGTATAAACAGAACATTCTCATATTGAACAGTTCGATCAAAGAACAGTTCATCTCATTGAATAACCGAAGTGTTAAAATTATGGCACAAGGCCTGATACGTACTACCACCTTGTACAAATATCACACATTTGCATATAAGTAAAACTTCTCAAGTTCAACATCTAAGAAGTTTAAGAAACTAGCATTCATTTAGAATATGAATGAAGTTAGGAAACTTGCCTTTACGCACAACTACATCTTATAGTTTACGCTGAACTACTCATTCCAATTCCTATGTAGCATATAAGGAAATAACATATACACCAATTAGTCATATACTTGACTTTCACATTGGTTTAATTAAACTTTACTTCTTAAGGTTCGCATTCCTTCAACCTAAGTTTATGCGACTAACTTCCTTTACTACCGGTTTACGGCTTCATGACATACAGGGATGTTTTACTCAAAACGTTCATCATCTTTGATGATTTACATTCTTATCTTCTTCTTATAACTCTCATAGGACTCAGCAAACATCGTGTCTCTGCTAGTAGTCCATATGGTACTCTGAGTTATTTCCCACTACAACCAACAAACAAGTTCTCGTCTCATCTACACTGCCCATAACAGTGAGTTAGATCGGTTGCCAGTTTCGTATATACCTTCGCTCTCTAACGGAATTGTTTAGCCCAGCTCCCATATGTTAACCATCAAAGGTTACGATTATACCACAACCTAAACTTATCTTAACTTATCTAAACCATTAAACTATAATGTTCGTTAAGTCAATTTCTCATTCATTATGGATTTTTGGAAACTAAATGCCATACCTCTAGATTCATTCTTTATCGTCTAAGTCATACAGTCTTTTGTATACTCAGAACGATCATTCAATATTAATTCTACGCATTCATAGCGTTAAGCATTTTACGTTACCTTATTTATATCATACAATGTCTGGTTCATTCGACTCGGAACATCATCCAAGTTATTATCATTACTCGGCTTCTTAACGATCTACGTCATCGTCTTTAATTCAGTTCTTCACCGTTCACAGATTTAATCAGTGGTCTTCATTACCCTACAGTCAAACCATACACGGGGTGTAGGTTCTGCCCGTTTAATATTCGCTTACACTCAACCTTCACGTCGGTTAAAGTGTTTAACGTTTACATTTTATTCTAACATTCTCCATCCGACTCACATTCAACTTCCATTAATCTTATTACCGTTCGCTATAGCCTTCTTGATAATTTATATCTTACTTACTACCTTCGTCAACGTCTAAGTTATACAACCAATGTACACTTAGAACGTTCGCTTGACGCAAATACGATTCACCAGAATCATTTACGTATTAAACATTTATGTTGTTCATCTCTTAATCTCTCATTCAACCTTTAGCTAAGGTTTTAATCGCTTTCATTCATTACTATCACCTGAACTCTAGGTTCAATATTCTTTCTTAATGTCAAAGCCATACGGTTCGTTGTATGCTAAGACCGATCGCTCATTGCAACAGCGTTGCATTCACAGCTTCTATACGCTCTACATTTATCTCTCATTACCACCACATAACATTGAAATGTTATTCAATACCCTCGTCAATCAACGTCTAAGGAATCACCAATATAGCAATCCATCACGTTTGTTTATCGCGACTACGGTCCCCGGATATCGGTTCCGTAACCCGCGTTCACATTCTTTGTCTTTTAATGTCGTTTAATCTTTTCGTTCAACCTTCATTAAAGGTTTAATGCACTTGATTAAGTGTTACATTAGTTGAACTACATGTTCATATTTCTTTCTTGAATATCCTGTAACGCCCCAGAAAAAAATCGGATTTTTGAGAATTAAATTTTTATTTTTTTATTTGATTATGTGGATTAAATGAATTTAATTAATTAGTTATGGGAGTAAGATATTTGAAGGTCGTTCTATGACCTAGACATATCATAATGTCATAGTATTTTGGCTACGTGGTAGAATTAAAGTGTTTGAATTTCCAGACGAAAATAAAAGCTTTCCGAGAAATTTTTCGAAAAACACTATTCAAGCATTTCTGCTCGGGATTTATTTTCGAACTTTCGAGAAATACGTAATGATAGAATATCGAGGCAAGATGGAATATCTACTAATATTTAAGTTATGGAAAATGCAGTTTTTTGCCTGCGGACTTAAAAACCTAACGGTTAGGGAAAGTGATTTCCAAGAAGGAATTTAAATGCGTATAATGAATTAAATCAATGATCATATAATACGTAGGTATTGTACGAAGTAATGAATACGGGTATGATATGAAGTATTATACAAGTATGCATGAATGATGGTATGACGTACATGAATAAGTATACGAAGTCGAATACGAGATTAATACGTAAATTATACGTTATAAGGCTTTAAACCAAATGTAATGGACTTGTAGGATTATGTAGGAGACTGTAAAGTCCAGTGGGAATGGATAAGTCCAATTAGAATTAAAGTTTATGGTCCAAATATGAATTAAGGAACAAGCCCAATGTTTGTTTAATGTAAAGCCGAAAGTAAGAATCCAATGGATTAGGAGGATCCATGGGGCAACTCATGATCACATGGGTGATCTTGGTGGCCAAGAAATAAGTGTGATGAGCAAGTAGACTTAAGGGTTAATCAAAGGATAAGTTAAGTAACTTAAAGGCTAAGTAAAGTGCTTATGTTGCAAGACCCCAACTTTTATAAATAAAGATGAATTTTCTATAATTATCATTTTTGAATGAATTTGATATAATGTTATAGTTGTGGGTAATATTTAGAAAATTTACAAAGTACATGAAGTTGTTTATAATATTCGATTGGTGGGGAATATTCGTTTTAACAGGAATATTAAATGCATTTACAAGCACAATCATTGGTGGACCTCACAACGGAATTATTGTTGGATTGAGAAAACGACAAAAAAAATATTTTATGAAAATAACGGCGGAAGTTTTACCGTTAACTGTTGAAACACCCAGTGTTAAAAGTATAGTAATACACGTGGTTGCATAATAGCACACTGTATTGATTATTGATGCTTACGTGAGAAGTTACTCAATTTTGTTCAATTATTAATTCAGTAATTGTTGCATAGTATCTCACGTTATTTGATTCAATTATTGTCAATATTTTATATATTTTTAAATCAATAATTGAGACAACAAAGTTGTTAATATTATTATTTGCATTATTAATGATGTCTAGAAGTTCTGCCAATGAGAGGTTTGGTCACCTAATTGCGCGCCAATATGGTGAAATCCTTATTGGAAAGCCCCCTCTTTCCTGGGAATGACCTGGTCGATTAATAGTGTGAATTATGATAATGATAATGAAGTTTTGTTTTATTAGTATTATTAATTTAATAAAACAGAAAAGCTTTTTATATAAAACAGAATACTTTTATAAAGTTATTCATTTTATTAGATTATAAATAGAATATATTATATTTTATTATAAACCAATACTGACCGTCTCAGTTTAAAAGTAAATCAATCTGGACCGTTTCATGGATTGGTTCTTATTCGATCCATTCTTCTATAAATGAAGCTCATTCCTTCATTATTTCTTACTTAATTCAATTGAAACTCTAGAGAGAGAAACTGTAGAGAGAATTCTTCTTCTAGAATCTTGAGCGTCTTTCTTTAGCATTTAAGAAAGCTTTGAGCGTAGTGCAAGTTTCTTCAAGTATATCCCCGCCCTTCCGTTGGAGTAATCTTCTTTATAAGGTAAGGGGTATTATTTTTTTCATATTCATGAAGAGAACTTCTGTTATTCCAGTTTTTATTATTCTATTGGAATAACCTGTATACGCAGGCTACCCTATACTTGGTGAAATTTTTCTGTTATTCCATTATTTATTATTCTGCTGGAATACCCTTTATGCGAAGTACCACATACATTGTAAAAATTCTGTTGTTATTCCATTCTTTATTATTACATTTGGAATATCTTTATGCATGCTTTACTGTAGGAACTAGTTTCGTCTTTATTATTACATTGGAATATCACGTCTGCATGCTTTTCTGTGGGACTGGTTTCATTATTTATTATTCTATTGGAATAACTTTATCTCATCTGCAATCTTTGCATGCATGGTGATTTCTATTGTTATTCCATTCTTTATTATTCTGTTGGAATATCCTGTCGGTGCGTATTATGCCTGACCTGGTTCCGTTATTTATTATTCTGTTGGAATAACCTATCTATGTGAAGTACCGCATGCATGGTGATTTCTTTTGTTATTCCATTCTTTATTATACTCAGTTGATTAAAGTTTTGACTTTTATACTCCACGAAATTAGTTGAATATCCTTGATATTTGTGCTTCATCCAGTATCTTATCATGAAAATATTCTTCTGAGCATTCTTGAGTTTTACCCCACAAAGAAATATCATGTTGACAATTTGGATGTTATTGGTTCCTGGATAAATTAATTCTTGAACTTGTTTTATTGAATTCTTATATCATTGTCATCATCCTCATGTTTCTATTATGTTAAAAGTCATCTGTAGCCTATAGTGCATAGATGGACTTGGTATGATTATGACCAGGGATTATTCGGTATAATCATGACCGTAATGTTACAAATAATGTGGTAAAAGTCCTCATTGGCTCATAGTGCATTAATGGACAGTTGTTGGCATGATCATGATCATTGATGAATACACGAATATCCCTGGCCCGTAATGCATGGATAATTTGTGGTCGTGATATTAATGAATATCCTTGGCCGTAGTGCAGGGATGATGTGGATTTTTTATTAAACTGAGTCCCAGCGATAAAAGTGATGAAAAACCTTTTAAATCATAAAAGATAGTAGATTTTATTCTCTACTTGACTATTTTAATGGATTGCTTCTTCCGCTGCAGTTAAACTTGATGTCTATTATATTTTATCAGTTTAACATTGTTGAAGACTAATGATAATTTATTCTGCATTATCTTAGTCATAATATTTCTTACTGGGCTAATTGAGCTCACCCTTTCTTTTCTTTGTTCTCTTGAGAAATGAGAACGTGGCGGGACTAGTCGAGGAACGGAGTGACGGTCCAGATGATAATATTAGTAGTCCTCACTATTCTATTAAATAGTGTGACAATAAATGTAATGAGGACTTATTCTGGGAGTAGATATTGTCTAGAAGACAATATTTGTATTAAAACTCACAGCTCTCTTGTTGTATATTAAAGATTGTATTTTTATTCTATACCATGTATTTGGCATTTCTCGAATAGGTGATGTATACCTATTTTCGGGTAAATCATGATTTAATATCAAAGCTTAGGGATATGATCCCCGGGTGAGATGTGAGACAAGAACTAGGAGGGAGGCGGGGAATTTTTCGCTATTATGACCTACCTAAGTTTATTTGATATTTAATTGGTCGGTCAAAGTATAGGGATAATATGTGATATGTTAATTAACCCTTGTTTTGTGGCAGTGTTTGAAAATGGCATCCGAGAATGTTGACAACATCAATGGAGCACATGAGACCGTTGAGTCTCCACAGATTAATAATCAGGATAATGTACATCAGGAAGGCGACAATCCTCAAGCAAACAACAACAATGACCAGATGATGAATGATGGAATGTTTAGAGGCTTTATGCAATCCATGCAACATAAGGCAAGAGTGGCTCCTGTCCAAAATGCAGGTGGAAACACTGGCAACGCTTGGACGGTCACCGCTAAGTAGTTCAAGGAACTGGGACCACATGAGTTTTTTGGAGAGCCAAAACCACTTAAGGCGGAGACGTGGATAAAGCAGATCTGCAAGATATTTGATGTCTTGGGATGCTCTGAGGAGAAAAAGGTTCCCTTTTCCACATTCATGTTGCGTGCAGAGGCAGATTACTGGTGGGAATCTGTAAAACGTACTCAACCTGCCGCACTTAAGATGACTTGGGAAAAGTTCCAAGAATTGGTCAACGACAAGTATTTTCCCGAAAGTATTTGTCACATGAAAGAGGTAGAGTTCATTAAGCTGGAGCAAAACAACATGACCGTGTCGCAGTACGAAGCCAAGTTTGCCGAGTTATCCCGGTTTGCGTCCCATTTGGTTGATAATGAGGAGAAAATGACGCGAATGTTTCTTAGAGGTTTGAAACCCGAGATACGTCAATATCTTATCTCTCATAAACTGTGTTTGTATTCAGATGTTTTTAATAGGGCTCAGTTATTGGAGCTCGATAATGAGTCAACCCAACCAAAAAGAAAGCGTACCAAAGCAAAATGATAATACCGGTGATAACACCATCGTGAAGCGGTGATAATAAGCGTGGAGGGAATCAACATGCCAGAAATGGTAACCACTTCGGTGGTAGTCCTGGCCAAAACAATAAGAATGGACATTTCAAGAAGAGGAGATTCAACAATGATGGAAAGACGTTAGCACCAACACCTGTGGTTAAGGATGGAGAACGACCACCTATCATATGCTTCAAATGTGGAGGGGAAGGACACATCAGTCCAAACTGTGTGATGTCGTCCAAAGCATGTTATAATTATGGAAGAGAATGTCACCTAACCGATTTTTGTCGTTCACATCAAGACAAGTTCAACTAGGATGGAGGCACCAAAGGACGCCCCGGAAAAGTCAAAGCTAGTAGTCAAGAGGAGAGCGTTTGTCGTGACCTCCGTAAAGTAAGGAATTGAACGAGGTCATCACGGTAAGCTTATCATAAACTCTAAGCGAAGTTTATACCTTATTTGATACTGGTTCTACCCATTCTTTTATTTCTCATACTTGCGCTCAACGTTTAAATTTGACTCCGGAGAAATTAGACTTTGACTTATCTGTTGAAACTCCGTTGGGAGAAACCTTCATTACATCCGCTGTTTATAAGTATTGTTTGGTTCAAATCGGTACCCTCACATTACTTGTCGATCTTATTTCATTGAAAATACTTGCATTTGACGTAATTCTAGGGATTGATTAGTTAACTACTCATCATGCAAAAATTGATTATTTTTCGTAAGGTTATTACCTTTCATATTCCTAACCAACCTATTATGCGAATTGAAGCAACCAAACCCTTAAAATCAATCACTGTCATCTCAAGCCATAAAGCTATTCGTTTATTGAAAATGGATGTCAAGCTTTCTTAGCTCATGTCACGGATCTAAACAAAAATACGTCAGTTTTAAATGATATTTCTATTGTTAATGAATTTCCTGACGTATTCCCTAAAGAACTTCCTGGCCTACCCCCAGAGCGTGAAATTGAATTTTGTATTGACCTTAAACCCAGTAAAAAACCCATTTCCAAAGCCCCATATCGAATGGCTCCTATTGAACTTCAGGAGTTAATGACCCAACTGCAGGAATTGTTAGACATTGGCTTTATTCGTCCTAGTACTTCTCCTTGGGGTGCTCCTATTCTATTCGGGAGTTGAATCATGTCACCATAAAAAATAAGTACCCATTGCCACGTATTGATGACCTGCTTGACCAGTTGCAAGGCGCCAAATTCTTTTCAAAGATTGATCTTCGTTTCGGATATCACCGATTGAAGATTAGAACTGATGACATTCCAAAGACGGCTTTCAAAACTCGGTACGGGCATTATGAATTCCTAGTCATGTCTTTTGGATTGATTAATGCTCCTGCTGCCTTCATGGATATGATGAACCAAGTATTCAAGGAATATTTGGATCACTTTGTGGTCGTCTTTATTGATGACATCCTTATTTATTCCAAAAGCCGTGAAGATTATGAGCAACACTTGAGGCTGATACTTCAAAAGCTTTGTGAATATAAGTTTTATGCCAAGTTAAAGAAATGCGAGTTCTGGCTTGAGGAAGTACTATTCCTTGGGCACGTGGTATCAAGTCATGGAATATCTGTTGACCCAGCAAAGATTGAAGCTATTCAAAGTTGGGAGCAACCTAAATCAGTGACCGAAGTACGTAGCTTTCTCGGCTTAGCTGGTTATTATCGGAGATTCGTAGAATGGTTTTCTCGAATCGCTACTCCCTTAACTCAGCTGACTCGGAAAGATACAAAATTTGGTTGGAGTGAGGAATGCGAGAAGAGTTTTCAAGAACTCAAGAGGAGGCTCATTTCAAAGACCTGCTCGACAATACCATCCGGCTCTTGAGGATTTGTCATCACTGAGTGATACTTGTGCAAAGGGTTAGGATGCGTTCTCATGCAACATTGGAAAGTCATAGACTATGCCTCTCGATAACTCAAAGAATATGAGAGGAATTATCCTACTCATGATCTAGAGTTGGCAGCAGTCATTTTTGCACTAAAGATTTGGAGGCATTACTTATATGGGGAGAAAGTGGAGATCTTTACGGATCATAAAAGCCTCAAATATTTCTGCACTCAAAAGGAACTCAACATGCGACAGTGACGTTGGCTTGAACTGTTGAAAGATTATGATCATACCATCCAATACCATCCTGGAAAAGCAAATGTGGTAGCTGACGCATTGAGTAAAAGATCTTATGCGGGTACGAGTGCGATATTGTCAACGCAAAGGCCCATTTTGTATGACTTGCAAAGGATGGAGATAGAGATAAAGACTCCAGGGACCCACGTGATGATGGCGAATATACGAGTAGAACCGACTTTAATCAATAAAGTTAAAGCTGCTCAAGCTACAGACCTGGAGCTGATGCGTATGAGGAAGAAAGTACAAGAAGGTGTTATGACGGAAGCAAGAATTGATGAAGAATGAATACTTCGAGTCAACTCCAGACTTTGTGTTCCTAACGACCCTGATTTAAAGTATAAAATCATGATGGAAGCGCACAATACACCGTTTGCAATCCATCCTGGGAGTACCAAAATGTATCATGATCTTTGACATACATTTTGTTGGGGCAATATGAAGAGAGAAATAACGCTGTTTATCTCAAGGTGTTTAACTTGTCAACGAGTCAAGGCAGAGCATCAAGTACCAAAAGGTCCATTGCAACCACTTGAAATTCCAGAATGGAAGTGGGAGCACATTACCATGGATTTCGTTACTGGTCTTCCCAAGGTTTCTCAAGGCATAGATGCAATTTGGGTCATTATTGATAGATTGACCAAGTCTGCTCATTTTTTACCTATACGAGAAACGTATACACTTGAACGTCTTGCTCGTATGTACATAAACGAGATTGTAAGACTGCATGGTATGCCAGTATCCATAGTTTCTGAACGAGACCCAAGATTCACTTCATGATTTTGGGTTAGTTTACAAAAAGATATGGGCACAGATTTACAATTTAGTTCAACATATCATCCTCAAACGGACGGACAATCAGAGAGGACTATTCAAACTCTTGAAGATTTATTAAGACTCTATGTCCTTGACTTCAAGGGAAGTTGGGAGAAGTTCTTACCATTAGTGGAGTTTTCCTACAACAACAGCTATCAAGCAAGTATTGGCATGGCTCCATTCGAAGCGTTGTATGGAAGAAAGTGTCGTTCTCTAGTATGCTGAGATGAGGTGGGTGAAGCAACGTTATTGGGAGCGGGGTTGGTACGTATGACTACGAAAAAGATTCAAACGATCCGACAACGTATAAAAACCTCACAAGACCGACAAAAGAGTTATGTTGATCTTCATCGAAAGGACGTGGAATTCGATATTGGAGATCATATGTTGTTACGTGTTTGCTCCATGGAAAGGAGTTACGAGATTTGGAAAGAGAGGAAAGCTCAATCCTCGATCGAGTAGGGACTGTAGCCTATAGACTCGCTTTACCGCCAAGTATGTCTTGTGTTCAAATCTTGGATAAGAAGGAACATATTCTACGCTCCAAGGTTATACCTCAAGTCAAAGTTTTATGGAGGAACCACGATGTTGAGGAAATGACCTGGGAGTTAGAATCTGAAATGAAATCAAGGTATCCTTACCTTTTCGACATACCAAGTATGTATTCTAATTTCGAGGGCAAAAATTCATAAGAAGGGGAGATTATAAGACCCCGACTTTTATGAATAAAGATGAATTTTCTATAATTATCATTTTTGAATGAATTTGATATAATGTTATAGTTGTGGGTAATATTTAGAAATTTTACAAAGTACGTAAGTTGTTTATAATATTCGATTGGTCGGGGAATATTCATTTTAACAGGAAATATTCGTACGATGGCACAATCATTGGTGGACCCCATAACGGAATTATTGTCGGATTGAGAAAACGACAAAAAAAATATTTTATAAAAATAACGGCGGAAGTTTTACCGTTAACTGTTAAAACACCCAGTGTTAAAAGTATAGTAATACGCGTGGTTGTATAGTAGCACACGGTATTAATTATTGATGCTTACGTGAGAAGTTACTCAATTTTGTTCAATTATTAATTCAGTAATTGTTGCATATTATCTCACGTTATTTGATTTAATTATTGTCAATATTTTATATATTTTTAAATCAATAATTGGGATAACAAAGTTGTTAATATTATTATTTGTATTATTAACGATGTCTAGAAGTTCTGCCAAGGACAAGTTTGGTCACCTAATTGTGCGCCAATATGGAGAAATCCTTATTGGAAAGCCCCCTCTTTCCTGGGAATGACCTGGTCGATTAATAGTGTGAATTATGATAATGATGATGAAGTTTTGTTTTATTAGTATTATTAATGTAATAAAGCAGAAAAGCTTTTTATATAAAAAAATACTTTTATAAAGTTATTCATTTTATTAGATTATAAATAGAATATATTATATTTTATTATAAATCAATCTAGACCGTCCGTTTAAAAGTAAATCAATCTGGACCGTTCATGGATTGGTTACTATTCAGTCCATTCTTCTATAAATAGAAGCTCATTCCTTCATTATTTCTTACGAATTCACTGAAACTCTAGAGAGAAAAACTGTAGGGAGAATTCTTCTTCTATAATCTTGAGCATCTTTCTTTAGCATTTAAGAAAGCTTTGAGCGTAGTGCAAGTTTCTTCAAGTATATCCCCGCCCCTCTCACGGAGGAGTACTCTTCTTTATAAGGTAAGGGGTATTATTTTTTCATATTCATGAAGAGAACTTCGTTATTCCAGATCTTTATTATTCATTGGAATAACTCAGATATCGCTGGCTACCCTATACTTGGTGAAATTCTTCATTATTCCATTATTTATTATTCATTTGAATAACTTGTTTATCGCAAATACCGCATACATGGTGAAATTCTGTTGTTATTCCATTTCTTATTATTACGTTGGAATATCCTGTCTACATGTTTTACGTGGGACACGGTTAAAATCTTTATTATTACGTTGGAATATCCTATCTCGTGCGTTTCATGAGACACGGATTCTGTTATTTATTATTTTGTTGGAATAACTTTGCTCTATCGCAAGTAATCGCATGCATGGTGATTTCTGTTGTTATTCCATTCTTTATTATTCTGTTGGAATATCATGTCGGTGTGTATTAGCCTGACCTGGTTCCGTTATTTATTATTCTGTTGGAATAACCTATCTATGCGAAGGACCGCATGCATGGTGATTTCTTTTGTTATTCCATTCTTTATTATACTCAGTTGGTTAAAGTTTTGACTTTTATTCTCCATGAAATTAGTGGAATATCCTTGATATTTGCGCTTCATCTAGTATCTTTTCATGGAAATATTCTTCTGAGCATTCTTGAGTTTTACCCCACAACGAAAGACAATTTGGACGTTATTGGTTCCTAGATAAATTAATTCTTGAACTTGTTTTTATTTTTTTCTCATATCATTGTCATCATTCTCATGTTTATATTATGTTGAAAGTCATCTGTGGCCTGTAGTGCATAGATGGACTTGGTATGATTATGACTAGGGATTATTCGGTATAATCATGACCGTAATGTTACAAATGATGTGGTAAAAGTCTTCATTGGCCCGTAGTGCATTGATGGACAGTTGTTGGCGTGATCATGACCATTGATGAATACACGAATATCCTTGGCCCGTAGTGCATGGATAATTTGTGGTCGTGATACTAATGAATATCCTTAGTCGTAGTGCAAGGATGATGTGAATTATTTATTAAGCTGAGTCCCAGCGATAAAAGTGATGAAAAACCTATTAAATCATAAAAGATAGTAGATTTTATTCTCTACTTGACTCTTTTAATGGATTGCTTGTTCCGCTGCAGTTAAACTTCATGTTTATTATATTTTATCAGTTTAACATTGTTGAAGACTAATGATAATTTATTCTGCATTATCTTAGTCATAATATTTCTTACTGGGCTAGTTGAGCTCACCTTTTCTTTCACTGTTCTCTTCAGGAAATGGGAACGTAGCTGGGACTAGTCGGGGAACGGAGTGACGGTCCAGATGATAGTATTAGTAGTCCTCACTATCCTGTTAAATAGTGTGACAATAAATGTAATGAGGACTTATTCTGAGAGTGGATATTGTCTAGATGACAATATTTGTATTAAAACTCACAGCTCTCTTGTTGTATATTAAAGATTGTATTTGTATTCTATACCATGTATTTGGCGACTCAAAATAGGTGATGTATACCTATTTTGGGGTCGTCACATATGTGTGATAAGCAAGCAAAGTGCATATATGTGATGGCCAAGTAATTAATTTGATGAGCAAGGAAAGGATAAGCTATGCGCTAAGCAAGTATACTTAAAAGCTAAGTAAATGTGGTGGCCAAGTTAACTTAATACCTAGGTAATGAATAGTAAGGAGGTGATTAAGGTTGGATTAATGACCCTTATGCCCTAACTTTATAAATCCTATAAATAGCAAGCATAGATTTCAAATGTTGGTTGTTTATTTCATCCAACACTTTACAACTTATAAGGTGCTTATTGGTTAGAGAGAAAAAGCTACAAAAGCTAGAATAAGTTAGCCTTTGATAATTCAAGAAGCAAGAAGAAGGTTAAAGCTTAATCAAGTGATTATCAAGGCTAAGAACTTAAGCTATGAATCTCTTTCTCTTCAATTATTAGAGAAATGGGTAGTGGTAGAACATGTATGCTAATGATTGATAAGAATAATTAATTAATGGACTTAAGCCGTATAAGTCATGAATAAGTAATTCAAACTTAATTAAGTTATGAACCTATGAAGAGCTTATATGAATTACTCATATGTTTACCTTAATAAGATGGTATGATAAAGAGATGTGAGAATGATGGTTATAAAACATAAATCATTATAAGTTATGAGAAATGAAAGTGTAAGTAGTTTATACTTTTATAAGTTACAAACTCACAAAGAACAAGTAATAAATTATCATGTTTATAAGTTAATGAAGTATGTATATCAAGATGTTAGTATGATGGATTGAATCCATTTGAATTGATGATCAAATCGTTAGTGATAAAGTTTTGTCGGAATTCACACGATTGAACGATAATCGTTGAATTCGTGAAATTCTTGGAATGGAAGTCGAATTTTGATATTGATCTTGGAAACATTAGTTTTCAATGGAGGCAAGTCTTATTTGGCATTATAGAGTTACGGACTCGAGACTAACCGAATTCCAACTTAGAATGAAGAAACGAGCGTTGAACATTCACGAACATTTATCATTTTCGTTAAAAATGGACTAATATGTGAATATTTAGGTAACAAAGTCAAATAGATAAAATTCTTGCATAAACACGTAGAGTATGAAATTTGTGAATCGTAGGCTCTTGAACGAGCCAATTCGGACTTATAACGAAGAAGTTATGAGCCCGGGAAGTTCATTGAAAAATTTATATGTCAAATTTTTTTCGGGATTAGGTGCAGCCGCAATACTGCACATAACTTTATAGGTCGCGCTTACAAAGTCTGGGGTGTGAAGGAGTGGTCACCGCAGAAGATCGACCGTAACACCACTCAAAGGTATAATACTCGCGTCGCAACGCCATGAATAGTTGGGTAGGTATCGAAAGTGGGCTGCCAAACACCACTAGTATGAAAGGGATGCTGCATGCCGCACTTTGCAGCGATGGACTTTTGTTGACTAAGTTGTTTGTAAACCCAATGGGTTGCAAGGAAAGTATGGGATAGGTAATTACTAAATGAACATGATAAAGACCTTTCCTAAATCACTTTTATAGTGATGACTTTAGGAATTTAATATTGTGTAATAAATAGTTAAACGACGAACGTAAAGTATAAGAACGTGATCATGAACGGTATATAATAAATGTACTTAACCAATGACGATCAAGTCTCGGATATTAACGTAGGGACAGTAGTAAGCCGTGAGGAAGGATGATTAACTCGAAACGAGTTGTATTAATGAAGTAATTTCACGTAAGACATAGAAGAGAAAGAAGTTGGTAAGAACGTTGTAAAATATAATGGCAAGCTGGAACCAATAATAACAAATCTAATATATGATTAAATTTAGAAGAAGGGTAAGATTCATTAGGAACCATGTATGTTCATTCATGACATTATGTGGTATATTATATGGTTATGTGTTGTAGAGACTGTAAAGACTCAAAGGAAAAGTAAATTTACTGTAGCAGACGCTGAAGGCAAGTATTTCTTATCGCTTGTCTAACCTTCGTGTTAGCCAGGTTTTCAGTGATTCATGTTATGAGATGCATGAATTATTTTAAGAAAGGGTCGATGCCAGTTTTAGCTCGGCTAGACTATTCTTGAAAGATTGATTTATTTCTTTATAAATTTTTCCATATAGAATTGATAACGCTATCCTACGCCAATTGTTTGGTACGGATTCAAGGTAAGCCTGATTATGAATAAACAAATGTATTTTTCATCGATTATTCGATTGGCATGCAAGGTTGCCAAAACTTAAACGTACATACGTTTAAGGGATGTAGTGTTGATCAACATAGAGTACTATGGTCTGATCACCCAGAAGTTCTCGTAAGATATGCCGGACTTACGGACTTAGTGTCGGGTTGTCCTTTTCAAAGAAATTATGAAATGCTCATGGTCTTGGACCAGAATTGACATTTTATTGAATATTGTCATTGTAAAACATTTTGAAGGAAAAGAAGTGTTATTTTAAATTATCGATAGTACTTCATAACTATTATCCAGTTATTGAAGATATACGATTCCTATGTTTGAAGCATGTCGTTTAAAAGAAATCATTGTACTTGTTGAGCTTGTTATGCTCACTCTTTCTTGAACCATATGAATGCAGCTAAGACTGAATGGACTAAGGGATCTGACAAGGATAAAGGCAAGACGAAGATGAACGATTAGTTTACCTTGTAATAAACTAGTATGTTGTATATATCATAGTATGATGAACAAAGAATGTAATGGTTTTAGAACCTTGGAACGGGATGTAATATTATTAATGTAATAAGAATGTCGTTGATACACACATTTTGATGTCGTTTCAATATAATGAATGTACAATTATGAGTACCGTGTAGCACCATCTGTCGGGTTGGAAGATACCCGGATTTGGGGGCGTCACAGGTTGGTATCAAAGCATTAGGTTATAAAGCATAAGGTGGGAAGAACCTTTGGCTAATAACCTCGTTAAGGAAGAAAAGTTCGAAGGAAGTAAACTCAAGATTTAATTCAGTCGAATGAGTTAATAAGGTATTAAGGAAACTCAGTACCGAAAGATTTAAAAGATGGAAAGTAACCCTAAATAAATTAAATGCGATTTGTGCTTATATTATTATATGTTATGTACTAATCAACATGTTATGTGTTATGGTAGGATGTCGAACAATAGCTTGATGTATAGAGATATACAAATGGTGAGCGAAGAAACTGTGAACAGAGTAGAGCCTGTACCTATGCCAGTGGCGGAGGTACCAATAGTGATTCTAGAGGAGTCGGAGATAGAGGAGTACTTTTCTGAGGAGAACTACTCTGAGGGAGATATGGATATAACATCATATCTTAATATGATGAGCAATGAGGAGGAAGTACTAGAGATAACGTCGGTTGGTATGGTGGTACCTACCTCAGAGTTATCCCCTCCAGATGTAATGAGAGCATTGTATCTTGCAGTGCTTGACAGGAATGTGAAACTGAGTACAGTTGTGCAGAATTAGAATGAAAAGATTAGTGCTCTTTATGTAGCAAAGGAGTCTACAGAAGAAGATTTTGATTCCGAGCATGATGAGAAGGTGCTCATGATAAATAAGGCTAGGGATTTTAAGAAGGAGGCCGATGAGCTTTGTAAAGAATTGGGGAAGAAGGACCAGAAGATAGCACGGATGTCTTACATCCATAAGAGTGCTCATAAGGATTTCAAGCTGAAAGTTGCTTGTTATTCCACTGAGTCGGGACAGACTCGACATACTATTAGTCGGGATACTATAGCAATAATTGCGAATGAGAAACACGAGGACGTTGTTATGCATTATTAGAAGTCTAGAATTATCAATATGTGTGTAGTGACATAAAACCCTCTTTTGTATAACAGTGTAGTCTTTTTGTAAATCCCAACTCTTGAGAAGTTCAATTGCAGGATAGAAATGTAATAGCCTTTGGCTATGGAAGAAAATTATATATAGTTTTAACTATGAAGAAGCATATGAATATAATGAAGTTTTCATTTAATATGTTTTGTTATGGTATGAGTTGTTATGTGGCAAATAATAATGAAGTAAGTAAATACATAATAATCAGAAAATGCCGTTAAGGAGAAGATAGCGTAATCAGGAAGTAGAATCACGTAATGATAATCAAGGGGGGGGGGGGTAAAAACAACCCTAGGCAAGAATTCATTAATTTATTAACGGCTGCATTTAACTAAACCGGGGGTAGAGTACCTACGGAACCTAGGGTAGCCAGAACGACTACCTTTAAAGAATTTAAAAGCGTAGGTCCGCCAGAGTTCAAAGGAACGACGGACCCATTAGAAGACTAGACATGGGTAAAGGAAATAGAGAAGGCGTTTGTTATTACAAACGTAGGTGAGGCGCAAAAGACTTCTTTTGCGACTTACATAATGAAAGTGCAAGCCAACTTTTGGTGGGAGGCTCACCAGGGTGGGGCTAGAACAGATGGGGTAACGTGGGAATAATTCAAGAAGGTTTTCTTCGAGAATTATTTCCCTATAAACATGCAAGGGAGGATGGAAATTACGTTCTTAGAACTTAAATTAAGGGACATGACGGTTCCCCAGTACACGGCCAAATTCAATGAATTGGCAAAGTTTGCTCCACATCAAGTGGACAATGAGGAGAGGAAGGCTCGTAGGTTTGAGCAGGGCCTGAAACCTTGGCTCTATAATAGGATTTCGGTGTTCCAGAGGGTTTCCTATGGGACCATTCTGGAGAAGGTGATTATAGCTGAAGGTGGTAGTGAGGCGTTAACTCAATACCATACAGAGAGAAAAGATAAGAGCAAGGAAGGGGGAGGAACTAAGGCGGAGAATGCCAGTGGTAGTGCCATTGTGCAGATTTTGTCAATCTGTCCACTATCACCCAAATCACATCGTATCCTTTCTGAGTCAGTGGGAGACCTACCACAAAATCCATTGTGATATGTTCCGATTTCCATTCCGGTATCTCCAACGGTTGAAGTAACCCTCTTGGTCTTTGATGCTCGGCCTTGACTCTCTGACATGTTAAGCACTTTGCAACGCATTCTACAATGTCTCTTTTCATGTTTGGCGACCAAAACTGTTGCCTCAAATCTTGATATATTTTTGTACTTCCTGGATGAATCGAATATCTCGAGCTATGAGCTTCTATCAAGACGTCTTCTTTAATATCTCTGCATCACTGGAACCCAGATTCGTCCCTCGAATCTCAAAGATTCCATCGATGATCAACCTTGTATTTCACTTCCTTTCCTCGACCACACTTTCTCTTATTTTTCCAGATTCCTCATCCGCAGGTTGAGCGTTCTTCACTTTGTCCACCAAAGTTTGACTGGCTTCCATCTGGTACAATTTCTCATCGGATTCTTTAGGAAATTTGATTTCCAACTCTAACCTTGACATTGCTATAATAAGCTCCTCCTTATCAGTTAACAGCATCAACTTCTCTCTGCCTTTCCTACTCAAGGCATCTGCAACCACGTTTGCTTTGCCTGGATGATAAAAGATCTCACAATCGTAATCCTTTATCAATTCCATCCATCTCCTTTGACGCATGTTCAAGTCTTTTTGAGTGAAAATATACTTTAGACTTTTATGGTCTCGTGTAGATCTCACATTTTCTCTCAGTAGAGATAGTGTCTCCATATCTTTAGTGCGAACACAACCGCCGCCAACTCTAAATCATGAGTCGAAACCCTTTTTGTAGTCCTTCAAATGCCTTGATGCATACGCTGATGACTTTTTCTGCTCGTAAGGACACATCAAGAATCCCTTGTGTGAAGCATCCTTTGTACACCACAAAATTCTCAGATTATCCGGTAATGACAAACAGGTGCCATACTTAGTTTTCTTTTTCAATTCTCGAAAACTTCCTTCACAGCTTATCCGTCCAAACAAATTTTACAAATTTCCTCGTCAAATTTGTCGATTGGAGTGGCAATCTTGGAGAAATTCGGATAAACCAAATCAGTAATACCCCCGCCAATCCCAAGAAACTTCTTACTTCGATGGAGTTCTTGGTTGCTCCCAATTTATCACAAACCGACCTTTGATGGATCCATTGAAATTCCATCCTTGTTAATTACGTGCCTCAAGAAATTGTAATGCACGTTTAACCGTAATTCATATTTAGATAATTTCACGTGACAACTTTTCCTTTCTTAAGCGTCTCCAAAGATTAGGACGTAAGTGTTCCACGTGTTCTTCTTGAGTTCTAGAGTACACGAGAATATCGCCAATAAACACCACCACAAACTTGTCTAAAAATGGTTTAAACACCATGTTCATCAAAATATTTTATTTCACAAATTATATACATATCATCAATTCATTGACTATAACTTATGAAAATAGTTTTAACATCATTAGTATATTATATAAAGTCACATAACAACAATAATTTATCCTTACACAAGGATTCTACAGAGAATTAGGGAAGAGAAAACTAAAAAAATAGGATGCTACCTTGAAGAAGATGACGATACTATCTCTTTGATTGTCAAGCTTTTCTCCTCTTCAATCCCAATTCTCTAGGATTCTCTCACTTTTCTTCTTCTCTTCTTCTTCTTCCTCCGAATTTTTCTTTTCTTCTCTTTACTCTCTCTCTTCTATTCTTACGCCTTAAAATATAACACATATAAGATATAATATATATTAATTATATAATATAATACTAACTTAATCGACATCGCTTATTTTTATTTTGAAAACCAAAAGCCATAAGGCTTGTTTGGCTAACCACTAAAATAATAATAAATTAATCCTTATATCTTGTTTGGTAAAACACAATTAGATTAAGGACTTAATAAGCATTAGGCCTTGTTTTCAAAAGCGAATTAAAACTCCTTTAAGTTATTTTAATAACTACTTATAAAAGATTATTTGTCATACTTTTATTAAATTAAATTAATTATAATAACAATTTATTACTTCATCACATAAATCAATACCACAAAATTATAATTTTCTATATAATTATAACTTTATTTAATCAACTAACACATCATTTTAAGTACAAATTCAAATAAAAAGAATAACAATTCAATTAATCAAAACTCTCAACTTAATAATTAAATTAAATTAGCATAAAATAATTAATTTTCTTAATTATTTATTTAACAAATAGTTAACCAAATTGAATCAAATTTGAACAATTATTTATTCAACAATAAACACATCCATTAAATACTTAAATAATTCAATAAATATTTAATATAACAATTAAAAATTCTAGAATGTTACATCATTCCCTCCTTACAAGGATTACATCCTCGTAATCACAATTCAAACAATTCATTCGTCACATTCTCCCCCTACTTACAAAGATTCTGTCCCCAGAATCGAAGACATAGATTAAACAAATAACTCAGGGTAATTCTTCATCATTTCAGATTCGAGTTCCCACGTAGCCTCTTCGACATTGTGGTTCCTCCATATTACCTTCACAGAATGTATCACTTTATTTCTGAGCAATTTGTTCTTTCCCGTCGACTATCCGGATAGAACCTCTTCATAGGACAAGTCTTTCTCAAATTGCAATGGTTCGCATTTCGATCACATGCTTGTAATCGGACTTATATGGTCGTAACACCAAAACGTGAAAAACATTATGAATGTTTTGCAATTTTGGAGGTAGAGCTACCTCGTAAGCCACCTCTCCAACTTTTCGCAGCACTTCGAAGGGTCCAATAAACCTCAGGCTTAGTTTCCCCTTTTTACCAAATTGAATTTTTTCCTTCCAAGGTGAAACTTTTAGGAAAAACGTAATTTCTAACGCCAAATGCACAATCTTGTCTGTGTTGATTAGCATATTTCTTTTGTCTATCTTGAGCAACTATCAATCTTGTTCTGATGAGTTTGACAACCTCAGCAGTTTGTTGTACCAGTTTTGGCCCTAACAGTTGACGTTCACCGACTTCATCCCAGTACAGTTGAGTTCTGCACCTCCTGTCGTACAATGCTTTGTAAGGCGGCATGTCGATGCTTGCGTGGTAACTATTATTGTAGGCAAATTCCACCAACGGTAATTGTTCATCCCAGCTTCCTTTGAAATCCATGACGCATGCTCTCATCATATATTTTAATGTTTGAATCGTTCATTCGCTTTGGCCATCTGTTTACGGATGATATGCCATACTTATTCGCAACTGTGTTCCCATACATTCTTGTAGTCTCTTCCAGAAGTTTGATGTGAATCTCGGATCTATGTCTGACACAATTGACACTAGAACTCCATGTCTTGACACGATCTCTTTAACATATAACTTTGCCATCTGATCAAGATTGAATCTAACCTTTATTGGCAAAAAGTGTGCAGATTTTGTCAATCTGTCCACTATCACCCAAATCGCATCGTATCCTTTCTGAGTCAGTGGGAGACCTACCACAAAATCCATTGTGATATGTTCCGATTTCCATTCCGGTATCTCCAACGGTTGAAGTAACCCTCTTGGTCTTTGATGCTCGGCCTTGACTCTCTGACATGTTAAGCACTTTGCAACGCATTCTACAATGTCTCTTTTCATGTTTGGCGACCAAAGCTGCTTGCCTCAAATCTTGATATATTTTTGTACTTCTGGATGAATCGAATATCTCGAGCTATGAGCTTCTATCAAGACGCCTTCTTTAATATCTCTGCTATTGGAACCCAGATTCGTCCCTCGAATCTCAAACATTCCATCGATGATCAACCTTGTATTTCACTTCCTTTCCCTCGACCACACTTTCTCTTATTTTTTCGCATTCCTCATCCTGCGGTTGAGCGTTCTTCACTTTGTCCACCAAAGTTTGGTGGCTTCCATCCGTACAATTTCTCATCAGATTCTTTAGGAAATTTGATTTCCAACTCTAACCTTGACATTGCTATAATAAGCTCCTCCTTATCGATTAACAAAGATCAACTTCTCTCTCGCTTTCCTACTCAAGGCATCCTGCTGACCCACGTTTGCTTTTGGTTCGGATGATAAAAGATCTCACAATCGTAATCCTTTATCAATTCCATCCATCTCCTTTGACGCATGTTCAAGTCTTTTTGAGTGAAAATATACTTTAGACTTTTATGGTCTGTGTAGATCTCACATTTCTCTCTGTAGAGATAGTGTCTCCATATCTTTAGTGCGAACACAACTGCCGCCAACTCTAAATCATGAGTCAGAAACCCTTTTTGTAGTCCTTCAAATGCCTTGATGCATACGCGATGACTTTTCTGTTCTGCATAAGGACACATCCGAATCCCTTGTGTGAAGCATCACTGTACACCACAAAATTTCAGATTATCCGGTAATGACAACAGGTGCATATACTTAGTTTCTTTTTCAATTCCTGAAAACTTCCTTCACAGTTATCCGTCCAAACAAATTTTACAAATTTCCTCGTCAAATTTGTCAGTGGAGTGGCAATCTTGGAGAAATTCTGGATAAACCGTCTGTAATACCCTGCCAATCCCAAGAAACTTCTTACTTCTGATGGAGTTCTTGGTTGCTCCCAATTTATCACGCCTTCCGACCTTTGATGGATCCATTGAAATTCCATCCTTGTTAATTACGTGCTAAGAAATTGTACGTTCTAACCGTAATTCATATTTAGATAATTTCGCGTACAACTTTTCCTTTCTTAGCGTCTCCAAAGATTAGGCGTAAGTGTTCCACGTGTTCTTCTTGAGTTCTAGAGTACACACCGTAATATCGTCAATAAACACCACCACAAACTTGTCTAAAAATGGTTTAAACACCATGTTCATCAAAATATTTTATTTCACAAATTATATACATATCATCAATTCATTGACTATAACTTATGAAAATAGTTTTAACATCATTAGTATATCATATAAAGTCACATAACAACAATAATTTATCCTTACACAAGGATTCTACAGAGAATTAGGGAAGAGAAAAACTAAAAAAAATAGGATGATACCTTGAAGAAGATGACGATACTATCTCTTTGATTGTCAAGCTTTTCTCCTCTTCAATCCCAATTCTCTAGGATTCTCTCACTTTTCTTCTTCTCTTCTTCTTCTTCCTCTGAATTTTTCTTTTCTTCTCTCTTACCTCTCTCTTCTATTCTTACGTCTTAAAATATAACACATATAAGATATAATATATATTAATTATATAATATAATACTAACTTAACTGACATCAGTTATTTTTATTTTGAAAACCAAAAGCCATAAGGCTTGTTTGGCTAACCACTAAAATAATAATAAATTAATCCTTATACCTTGTTTGGTAAAACACAATTAGATTAAGGACTTAATAAGCATTAGGCCTTGTTTCGCAAAACTGAATTAAAACTCCTTTAAGTTATTTTAATAACTACTTATAAAAGATTATTTGTCATACTTTTATTAAATTAAATTAATTATAATAACAATTTATTACTTCATCACATAAATCAATACCACAAAATTATAATTTTCTATATAATTATAACTTTATTTAATCAACTAACACATCATTTTAAGTACAAATTCAAATAAAAAGAATAACAATTCAATTAATCAAAACTCTCTAACTTAATAATTAAATTAAATTAGCATAAAATAATTAATTTTCTTAATTATTTATTTAACAAATAGTTAACCAAATTGAATCAAATTTGAACAATTATTTATTCAACAATAAACACATCCATTAAATAATTAAATAATTCAATAAATATTTAATATAACAATTAAAAATTCTAGAATGTTACATCATTCCCTCCTTACAAGGATTCTGTCCTCAGAATCACAATTCAAACAATTCATTCATCACATTCTCCCCTACTTACAAAGATTATGTCCCCATAATCGAAGACATAGATTAAACAAATAACTCAGGGTAATTCTTCATCATTTCAGATTCGAGTTCCCACGTAGCCTCTTCGACATTGTGGTTCCTCCATATTACCTTCACAGAATGTATCACTTTATTTCTGAGCAATTTGTTCTTTCCTGTCGACTATCTGGATAGGAACCTCTTCATAGGACAAGTCTTTCTCAAATTGCAATGGTTCGTACTCGATCACATGCATGTAATCGGACTTATATGGTCGTAACACCAAAACGTGAAAAACATTATGAATGTTTTGCAATTTTGGAGGTAGAGCTACCTCGTAAGCCACCTCTCCAACTTTTCGCAGCACTTCGAAGGGTCCAATAAACCTCAGGCTTAGTTTCCCCTTTTTACCAAATTGAATTTTTCCCTTCCAAGGTGAAACTTTTAGGAAAACGTAATTTCCTACGTCAAATGCACAATCTTGTGCGTGTTGATTAGCATATTTCTTTTGTCTATCTTGAGCAACTATCAATCTTGTTACGATGAGTTTGACAACCTCGTAGATTTGTTGTACCGATTTTGGCCCTAACAGTTGACGTTCACCGACTTCATCCCAAAGATACAGTTGAGTTCGCACCTCTCGCCGTACAATGCTTTGTAAAGGCGGCATGTCGATGCTTGCGTGGTAACTATTATTGTAGGCAAATTCCACCAAGCGGTAATTGTTCATCCCAGCTTCCTTTGAAATCCATGACGCATGCTCTCATCATATATTTTAATGTTTGAATCGTTCATTCGCTTTGGCCATCTTTACGGATGATATGCCGCATTTATTCGCATAATTGTGTTCCCATACATTCTTGTAGTCTCTTCCGGAAGTTTGATGTGAATCTCGGATCTATGTAAACACAATTGACATTGGAACTCCATGTCTTGACACGATCTCTTTAACATATAACTTTGCCGGTGATCAAGATTGAATCTAACCTTTATTGGCAAAAAGTGTGCAGATTTTGTCAATCTATCCACTATCACCCAAATCGCATCGTATCCTTTCTGAGTCAGTGGGAGACCTACCACAAAATCCATTGTGATATGTTCCCATTTCCATTCAAGTATCTCCAACGGTTGAAGTAACCCGCTTGGTCTTTGATGCTCGGCCTTGACTCTCTGACATGTTAAGCACTTTGCAACGCATTCTACAATGTCTCTTTTCATGTTTGGCGACCAAAACTGTTGCCTCAAATCTTGATACATTTTTGTACTTCCTGGATGAATCGAATATCTCGAGCTATGAGCTTCTATCAAGACGTCTTCTTTAATATCTGCATCATCTTTGGAACCCAGATTCCTCCCTCGAATCTCAAAGATTCCATCAATTATCAACCTTGTATTTCACTTCCTTTCCCTCGACCACACTTTCTCTTATTTTTCCGCATTCCTCATCCTGCAGGTTGAAGCGTTCTTCACTTTGTCCACCAAAGTTTGACCGGCTTCCATCCTGGTACAATTTCTCATCGGATTCTTTTGGAAATTTGATTTCCAACTCTAACCTTGACATTCTTTGTAATAAGCTCCTCTTATCGCGATTAAAGCATCAACTTCTCTTTGCCTTTCCTACTCAAGGCATCTGCAACCACGTTTGCTTTGCTTGGATGATAAAAGATCTCACAATCGTAATCCTTTATCAATTCCACCCATCTCCTTTGACTCATGTTCAAGTCTTTTTGAGTGAAAATATACTTTAGACTTTTATGGTCTGTGTAGATCTCACATTTCTCTCTGTAGAGATAGTGTCTCCATATCTTTAGTGCGAACACAACTGCCGCCAACTCTAAATCATGAGTCAGAAACCCTTTTTGTAGTCCTTCAAATGCCTTGATGCATCTGCTGATGACTTTTACATTCGCATAAGGACACATCCGAATCCCATGTGTGAAGCATCATTTGACACCACAAAATTCTCAGATTATCACGGTAATGACAACACAGTGCCATACTTAGTTTCTTTTTCAATTCTCGAAAACTTCCTTTCACGGTTATCCGTCAAACAAATTTTACAAATTTCCTCGTCAAATTTGTCGTTGGAGTGGCAATCTTGGAGAAATGCGGATAAACCAAATCGTAATACCACGCCAATCCCAAGAAACTTCTTACTTGATGGAGTTCTTGGTTGCTCCCAATTTATCACATGACTTCGACCTTTGATGGATCCATTGAAATTCCATCCTTGTTAATTACGTGCCTAAGAAATTGTACACGTTCTAACCGTAATTCATATTTAGATAATTTCGCATACAACTTTTCCTTTCTTAGCGTCTCCAAAGATTAGGCGTAAGTGTTCCACGTGTTCTTCTTGAGTTCTAGAGTACACGAATATATCGTCAATAAACACCACCACAAACTTGTCTAAAATGGTTTAAACACCATGTTCATCAAAATATTTTATTTCACAAATTATATACATATCATCAATTCATTGACTATAACTTATGAAAATAGTTTTAACATCATTAGTATATTATATAAAGTCACATAACAACAATAATTTATCCTTACACAAGGATTCTCTGAGAGAATTAGGGAAGAGAAAAACTAAAAAAAATAGGATGCTACCTTGAAGAAGATGGCGATACTATCTCTTTGATTGTCAAGCTTTTCTCCTCTTCAATCCCAATTCTCTAGGATTCTCTCACTTTTCTTCTTCTCTTCTTCTTCTTCCTCCGAATTTTTCTTTTCTTCTCTCTTACCTCTCTTCTATTCTTACGTCTTAAAATATAACACATATAAGATATAATATATATTAATTATATAATATAATACTAACTTAGCTCGACATCGAGTTATTTTTATTTTGAAAACCAAAAGCCATAAGGCTTGTTTGGCTAACCACTAAAATAATAATAAATTAATCCTTATATCTTGTTTGGTAAAACACAATTAGATTAAGGACTTAATAAGCATTAGGCCTTGTTTTCGCAAAAACCGAATTAAAACTCCTTTAAGTTATTTTAATAACTACTTATAAAAGATTATTTGTCATACTTTTATTAAATTAAATTAATTATAATAACAATTTATTACTTCATCACATAAATCAATACCACAAAATTATAATTTTCTATATAATTATAACTTTATTTAATCAACTAACACATCATTTTAAGTACAAATTCAAATAAAAGAATAACAATTCAATTAATCAAAACTCTCTAACTTAATAATTAAATTAAATTAGCATAAAATAATTAATTTTCTTAATTATTTATTTAACAAATAGTTAACCAAATTGAATCAAATTTGAACAATTATTTATTCAACAATAAACACATCCATTAAATACTTAAATAATTCAATAAATATTTAATATAACAATTAAAAATTCTAGAATGTTACATCATTCCCTCCTTACAAGGATTCTGTCCTCAGAATCACAATTCAAACAATTCATTCGTCACATTCTCCCCTACTTACAAAGATTATGTCCCCATAATCGAAGACATAGATTAAACAAATAACTCAGGGTAATTCTTCATCATTTCAGATTCGAGTTCCCACGTAGCCTCTTCGACATTGTGGTTCCTCCATATTACCTTCACAGAATGTATCACTTTATTTCTGAGCAATTTGTTCTTTCCTGTCGACTATCTGGATAGGAACCTCTTCATAGGACAAGTCTTTCTCAAATTGCAATGGTTCGTACTCGATCACATGCTTGTAATCGGACTTATATGGTCGTAACACCAAAACGTGAAAAACATTATGAATGTTTTGCAATTTTGGAGGTAGAGCTACCTCGTAAGCCACCTCTCCAACTTTTCGCAGCACTTCGAAGGGTCCAATAAACCTCAGGCTTAGTTTCCCCTTTTTACCAAATTGAATTTTTCCATTCCAAGGTGAAACTTTTAGGAAAACGTAATTTCCTACGTCAAATGCACAATCTTGTCTGTGTTGATTAGCATATTTCTTTTGTCTATCTTGAGCAACTATCAATCTTGTTCTGATGAGTTTGACAACCTCAGCAGTTTGTTGTACCAGTTTTGGCCCTAACAGTTGACGTTCACCGACTTCATCCCAGTACAGTTGAGTTCTGCACCTCCTGTCGTACAATGCTTTGTAAGGCGGCATGTCGATGCTTGCGTGGTAACTATTATTGTAGGCAAATTCCACCAACGGTAATTGTTCATCCCAGCTTCCTTTGAAATCCATGACGCATGCTCTCATCATATATTTTAATGTTTGAATCGTTCATTCGCTTTGGCCATCTGTTTACGGATGATATGCCGTACTTATTCGCAACTGTGTTCCCATACATTCTTGTAGTCTCTTCCAGAAGTTTGATGTGAATCTCGGATCTATGTCTGACACAATTGACACTGGAACTCCATGTCTTGACACGATCTCTTTAACATATAACTTTGCCAGCTGATCAAGATTGAATCTAACCTTTATTGGCAAAAAGTGTGCAGATTTTGTCAATCTGTCCACTATCACCCAAATCGCATCGTATCCTTTCTGAGTCAGTGGGAGACCTACCACAAAATCCATTGTGATATGTTCCGATTTCCATTCCGGTATCTCCAACGGTTGAAGTAACCCTCTTGGTCTTTGATGCTCGGCCTTGACTCTCTGACATGTTAAGCACTTTGCAACGCATTCTACAATGTCTCTTTTCATGTTTGGCGACCAAAACTGTTGCCTCAAATCTTGATATATTTTTGTACTTCCTGGATGAATCGAATATCTCGAGCTATGAGCTTCTATCAAGACGTCTTCTTTAATATCTGGTACTGCTGGAACCCAGATTCGTCCCTCGAATCTCAGCATTCCATCAGTATCAACCTTGTATTTCACTTCCTTTCCCTCGACCACACTTTCTCTTATTTTTCTGCATTCCTCATCCTGCAGTTGAGCGTTCTTCACTTTGTCCACCAAAGTTTGACTGGCTTCCATCTGGTACAATTTCTCATCGGATTCTTTAGGAAATTTGATTTCCAACTCTAACCTTGACATTGCTATAATAAGCTCCTCCTTATCAGTTAACAGCATCAACTTCTCTCGCCTTTCCTACTCAAGGCATACGCAGAACCACGTTTGCTTTGCCTGGATGATAAAAGATCTCACAATCGTAATCCTTTATCAATTCCATCCATCTCCTTTGACGCATGTTCAAGTCTTTTTGAGTGAAAATATACTTTAGACTTTTATGGTCTGTGTAGATCTCACATTTCTCTCTGTAGAGATAGTGTCTCCATATCTTTAGTGCGAACACAACTGCCGCCAACTCTAAATCATGAGTCAGAAACCCTTTTTGTAGTCCTTCAAATGCCTTGATGCATACGCGATGACTTTTCTGTTCTGCATAAGGACACATCCGAATCCCATGTGTGAAGCATCACTGTACACCACAAAATTCCTGTATTATCTGGTAATGACAACACAGGTGCCATACTTAGTTTCTTTTTCAATTCCTGAAAACTTCCTTCACAGTTATCCGTCCAAACAAATTTTACAAATTTCCTCGTCAAATTTGTCAGTGGAGTGGCAATCTTGGAGAAATTCTGGATAAACCAAATTCGTAATACCTACCGCCAATCCCAAGAAACTTCTTACTTCGATGGAGTTCTTGGTTGCTCCCAATTTATCGACACCGACCTTTGATGGATCCATTGAAATTCCATCCTTGTTAATTACGTGCCTCAAGAAATTGTACACGTCTAAACGTAATTCATATTTAGATAATTTCGCAGTACAACTTTTCCTTTCTTAGCGTCTCCAGCATTAGACGTAAGTGTTCCACGTGTTCTTCTTGAGTTCTAGAGTACACCAGAATATCGTCAATAAACACCACCACAAACTTGTCTAAAAATGGTTTAAACACCATGTTCATCAAAATATTTTATTTCACAAATTATATACATATCATCAATTCATTGACTATAACTTATGAAAATAGTTTTAACATCATTAGTATATTATATAAAGTCACATAACAACAATAATTTATCCTTACACAAGGATTCTACAGAGAATTAGGGAAGAGAAAACTAAAAAAATAGGATGCTACCTTGAAGAAGATGACGATACTATCTCTTTGATTGTCAAGCTTTTCTCCTCTTCAATCCCAATTCTCTAGGATTCTCTCACTTTTCTTCTTCTCTTCTTCTTCTTCCTCGAATTTTCTTTTCTTCTCTCTTACCTCTCTCTTCTATTCTTACGTCTTAAAATATAAATACATATAAGATATAATATATATTAATTATATAATATAATACTAACTTAACTGACATCAGTTATTTTTATTTTGAAAACCAAAAGCCATAAGGCTTGTTTGGCTAACCACTAAAATAATAATAAATTAATCCTTATATCTTGTTTGGTAAAACACAATTAGATTAAGGACTTAATAAGCATTAGGCCTTGTTTCGCAAAACTGAATTAAAACTCCTTTAAGTTATTTTAATAACTACTTATAAAAGATTATTTGTCATACTTTTATTAAATTAAATTAATTATAATAACAATTTATTACTTCATCACATAAATCAATACCACAAAATTATAATTTTCTATATAATTATAACTTTATTTAATCAACTAACACATCATTTTAAGTACAAATTCAAATAAAAAGAATAACAATTCAATTAATCAAAACTCTCTAACTTAATAATTAAATTAAATTAGCATAAAATAATTAATTTTCTTAATTATTTATTTAACAAATAGTTAACCAAATTGAATCAAATTTGAACAATTATTTATTCAACAATAAACACATCCATTAAATACTTAAATAATTCAATAAATATTTAATATAACAATTAAAATTCTAGAATGTTACATCATTCCCTCCTTACAAGGATTCTGTCCTCAGAATCACAATTCAAACAATTCATTCGTCACATTCTCCCCTACTTACAAAGATTATGTCCCCATAATCGAAGACATAGATTAAACAAATAACTCAGGGTAATTCTTCATCATTTCTGATTCGAGTTCCCACGTAGCCTCTTCGACATTGTGGTTCCTCCATATTACCTTCACAAGAATGTATCACTTTATTTCTGAGCAATTTGTTCTTTTCTGTCGACTATCTGGATAGGAACCTCTTCATAGGACAAGTCTTTCTCAAATTGCAATGGTTCGTACTCGATCACATGCTTGTAATCGGACTTATATGGTCGTAACACCAAAACGTGAAAAACATTATGAATGTTTTGCAATTTTGGAGGTAGAGCTACCTCGTAAGCCACCTCTCCAACTTTTCGCAGCACTTCGAAGGGTCCAATAAACCTCGGGCTTAGTTTCCCCTTTTTACCAAATTGAATTTTTCCCTTCCAAGGTGAAACTTTTAGGAAAACGTAATTTCCTACGTCAAATGCACAATCTTGTCTGTGTTGATTAGCATATTTCTTTTGTCTATCTTGAGCAACTATCAATCTTGTTCTGATGAGTTTGACAACCTCAGCAGTTTGTTGTACCAGTTTTGGCCCTAACAGTTGACGTTCACCGACTTCATCCCAGTACAGTTGAGTTCTGCACCTCCTGTCGTACAATGCTTTGTAAGGCGGCATGTCGATGCTTGCGTGGTAACTATTATTGTAGGCAAATTCCACCAACGGTAATTGTTCATCCCAGCTTCCTTTGAAATCCATGACGCATGCTCTCATCATATATTTTAATGTTTGAATCGTTCATTCGCTTTGGCCATCCATTTTACGGATGATATGCCATACTTATTCATAATCTGTGTTCCCATACATTCTTGTAGTCTCTTCCGGAAGTTTGATGTGAATCTCGGATCTATGTCCCGACACAATTGACACTAGAACTCCATGTCTTGACACGATCTCTTTAACATATAACTTTGCCATCCGATCAAGATTGAATCTAACCTTTATTGGCAAAAGTGTGCGATTTTGTCAATCATCCCACTATCACCCAAATCGCGATCGTATCCTTTACGAGTCGGTGGGAGACCTACCACAAAATCCATTGTGATATGTTCGATTTCCATTAGAGGTATCTCCAACGGTTGAAGTAACCCTCTTGGTCTTTGATGCTCTACCTTGACTCCTACGACATGTTAAGCACTTTGCAACGCATTCTACAATGTCTCTTTTCATGTTTGGCGACCAAAACTGTTGCCTCAAATCTTGATATATTTTTGTACTTCCTGGATGAATCGAATATCTCGAGCTATGAGCTTCTATCAAGACGTCTTCTTTAATATCTGGTACTGCTGGAACCCAGATTCGTCCCTCGAATCTCAGCATTCCATCAGTATCAACCTTGTATTTCACTTCCTTTCCCTCGACCACACTTTCTCTTATTTTTCTGCATTCCTCATCCTGCAGTTGAGCGTTCTTCACTTTGTCCACCAAAGTTTGACTGGCTTCCATCTGGTACAATTTCTCATCGGATTCTTTAGGAAATTTGATTTCCAACTCTAACCTTGACATTGCTATAATAAGCTCCTCCTTATCAGTTAACAGCATCAACTTCTCTCTGCCTTTCCTACTCAAGGCATCTGCAACCACGTTTGCTTTGCCTGGATGATAAAAGATCTCACAATCGTAATCCTTTATCAATTCCATCCATCTCCTTTGACGCATGTTCAAGTCTTTTTGAGTGAAAATATACTTTAGACTTTTATGGTCTGTGTAGATCTCACATTTCTCTCTGTAGAGATAGTGTCTCCATATCTTTAGTGCGAACACAACTGCCGCCAACTCTAAATCATGAGTCAGAAACCCTTTTTGTAGTCCTTCAAATGCCTTGATGCATCACGCGATGACTTTTACATTACTGCGATAAGGACACATCCGAATCCCTTGTGTGAAGCATCATCAGACACCACAAAATTCTCAGATTATCGGTAATGACAACACGGGTGCCATACTTAGTTTTTTTTTCAATTCACGAAAACTTCCTTCAGCTTATCCGTCTAAACAAATTTTACAAATTTCCTCGTCAAATTTGTCGATTGGAGTGGCAATCTTGGAGAAATTCGGATAAACCGTCGTAATACCACCGCCAATCCCAAGAAACTTCTTACTCGATGGAGTTCTTGGTTGCTCCCAATTTATCATGACTTCCGACCTTTGATGGATCCATTGAAATTCCATCCTTGTTAATTACGTGCCTAAGAAATTGTACACGTTTCTAACCGTAATTCATATTTAGATAATTTCGCGTGACAACTTTTCCTTTCTTAGCGTCCAAAGATTAGACGTAAGTGTTCCACGTGTTCTTCTTGAGTTCTAGAGTACACCAGAATATCGTCAATAAACACCACCACAAACTTGTCTAAAAATGGTTTAAACACCATGTTCATCAAAAATATTTTATTTCACAAATTATATACATATCATCAATTCATTGACTATAACTTATGAAAATAGTTTTAACATCATTAGTATATCATATAAAGTCACATAACAACAATAATTTATCCTTACACAAGGATTCTACAGAGAATTAGGAAGAGAAAACTAAAAAAAATAGGATGATACCTTGAAGAAGATGGCGATACTATCTCTTTGATTGTCAAGCTTTTCTCCTCTTCAATCCCAATTCTCTAGGATTCTCTCACTTTTCTTCTCTCTTCTTCTTCTTCATCCGAATTTTCTTTTCTTCTCTCTTACCTCTCTCTCTTCTATTCTTACGTCTTAAAATATAACACATATAAGATATAATATATATTAATTATATAATATAATACTAACTTAAGCGACATCGAGTTATTTTTATTTTGAAAACCAAAAGCCATAAGGCTTGTTTGGCTAACCACTAAAATAATAATAAATTAATCCTTATACCTTGTTTGGTAAAACACAATTAGATTAAGGACTTAATAAGCATTAGGCCTTATTAAGCAAAGCTCAATTAAAACTCCTTTAAGTTATTTTAATAACTACTTATAAAAGATTATTTGTCATACTTTTATTAAATTAAATTAATTATAATAACAATTTATTACTTCATCACATAAATCAATACCACAAAATTATAATTTTCTATATAATTATAACTTTATTTAATCAACTAACACATCATTTTAAGTACAAATTCAAATAAAAAGAATAACAATTCAATTAATCAAAACTCTCTAACTTAATAATTAAATTAAATTAGCATAAAATAATTAATTTTCTTAATTATTTATTTAACAAATAGTTAACCAAATTGAATCAAATTTGAACAATTATTTATTCAACAATAAACACATCCATTAAATACTTAAATAATTCAATAAATATTTAATATAACAATTAAAAATTCTAGAATGTTACATCATTCCCTCCTTACAAGGATTCTGTCCTCAGAATCACAATTCAAACAATTCATTCGTCACATTCTCCCCTACTTACAAAGATTATGTCCCCATAATCGAAGACATAGATTAAACAAATAACTCAGGGTAATTCTTCATCATTTCAGATTCGAGTTCCCACGTAGCCTCTTCGACATTGTGGTTCCTCCATATTACCTTCACAGAATGTATCACTTTATTTCTAAGCAATTTGTTCTTTCCTGTCGACTATCTGGATAGGAACCTCTTCATAGGACAAGTCTTTCTCAAATTGCAATGGTTCGTACTCGATCACATGCTTGTAATCGGACTTATTTGGTCGTAACACCAAAACGTGAAAAACATTATGAATGTTTTGCAATTTTGGAGGTAGAAGCTACCCGTAAGCCACCTCTCCAACTTTTCGCAAAGACTTGAAGGGTCCAATAAACCTCAGGCTTAGTTTCCCCTTTTTACCAAATTGAATTTTTCCCTTCCAAGGTGAAACTTTTAGGAAAACGTAATTTCCTACGTCAAATGCACAATCTTGTCTGTGTTGATTAGCATATTTCTTTTGTCTATCTTGAGCAACTATCAATCTTGTTCTGATGAGTTTGACAACCTTAACAGTTTGTTGTACCAGTTTTGGTCCTAACAGTTGACGTTCACCGACTTCATCCCAGTACAGTTGAGTTCTGCACCTCCTGCCGTACAATGCTTCGTAAGGCGGCATGTCGATGCTTGCGTGGTAACTATTATTGTTGGCAAATTCCACCAACGGTAATTGTTCATCCCAGCTTCCTTTGAAATCCATGACGCATGCTCTCATCATATATTTTAATGTTTGAATCGTTCATTCGCTTTGGCCATCTGTTTACGGATGATATGCCGTACTTATTCGCAACTGTGTTCCCATACATTCTTGTAGTCTCTTCCAGAAGTTTGATGTGAATCTCGGATCTATGTCTGACACAATTGACACTGAAACTCCATGTCTTAACACGATCTCTTTAACATATAACTTTGCCAGCTGATCAAGATTGAATCTAACCTTTATTGGCAAAAAGTGTGCAGATTTTGTCAATCTGTCCACTATCACCCAAATCGCATCGTATCCTTTCTGAGTCAGTGGGAGACCTACCACAAAATCCATTGTGATATGTTCCCATTTCCATTCCGGTATCTCCAACGGTTGAAGTAACCCGCTTGGTCTTTGATGCTCGGCCTTGACTCTCTGACATGTTAAGCACTTTGCAACGCATTCTACAATGTCTCTATTCATGTTTATGACCAAAAGCTGTTGCCTCAAATCTTGATACATTTTTGTACTTCCTGGATGAATCGAATATCTCGAGAGCTATGAGCTTCTATCAAGACGTCTTCTTTAATATCTGGTACTGCTGGAACCCAGATTCGTCCCTCGAATCTCAGCATTCCATCAGTATCAACCTTGTATTTCACTTCCTTTCCCTCGACCACACTTTCTCTTATTTTTCTGCATTCCTCATCCTGCAGTTGAGCGTTCTTCACTTTGTCCACCAAAGTTTGACTGGCTTCCATCTGGTACAATTTCTCATCGGATTCTTTTGGAAATTTGATTTCCAACTCTAACCTTGACATTGCTATAATAAGCTCCTCCTTATCAGTTAACAACATCAACTTCTCTTTGCCTTTCCTACTCAAGGCATCTGCAACCACGTTTGCTTTGCTTGGATGATAAAAGATCTCACAATCGTAATCCTTTATCAATTCCACCCATCTCCTTTGACTCATGTTCAAGTCTTTTTGAGTGAAAATATACTTTAGACTTTTATGGTCTGTGTAGATCTCACATTTCTCTCTGTAGAGATAGTGTCTCCATATCTTTAGTGCGAACACAACTGCCGCCAACTCTAAATCATGAGTCAGAAACCCTTTTTGTAGTCCTTCAAATGCCTTGATGCATACGCGATGACTTTTCTGTTCTGCATAAGGACACATCCGAATCCCTTGTGTGAAGCATCACTGTACACCACAAAATTCTTGTATTATCTGGTAATGACAACATAGGTGCCATACTTAGTTTCTTTTTTAATTCCTGAAAACTTCCTTCACAGTTATCCGTCCAAACAAATTTTACAAATTTCCTCGTCAAATTTGTCAGTGGAGTGGCAATCTTGGAGAAATTCTGGATAAACCGTCTGTAATACCCTGCCAATCCCAAGAAACTTCTTACTTCTGATGGAGTTCTTGGTTGCTCCCAATTTATCACAGCTTCGACCTTTGATGGATCCATTGAAATTCCATCCTTGTTAATTACGTGCCTAAGAAATTGTACACGTTCTAACCAGAATTCATATTTAGATAATTTCGCGTACAACTTTTCCTTTCTTAGCGTCTCCAGCATTAGACGTAAGTGTTCCACGTGTTCTTCTTGAGTTCTAGAGTACACCAGAATATCGTCAATAAACACCACCACAAACTTGTCTAAAAATGGTTTAAACACCATGTTCATCAAAATATTTTATTTCACAAATTATATACATATCATCAATTCATTGACTATAACTTATGAAAATAGTTTTAACATCATTAGTATATCATATAAAGTCACATAACAACAATAATTTATCCTTACACAAGGATTCTACAGAGAATTAGGGAAGAGAAAAACTAAAAAAAATAGGATGATACCTTGAAGAAGATGACGATACTATCTCTTTGATTGTCAAGCTTTTCTCCTCTTCAATCTCAATTCTCTAGGATTCTCTCACTTTTCTTCTTCTCTTCTTCTTCTTCCTCTGAATTTTTCTTTTCTTCTCTCTTACCTCTCTCTTCTATTCTTACGTCTTAAAATATAACACATATAAGATATAATATATATTAATTATATAATATAATACTAACTTAAGCGACATATCGTTATTTTTATTTTGAAAACCAAAAGCCATAAGGCTTGTTTGGCTAACCACTAAAATAATAATAAATTAATCCTTATATCTTGTTTGGTAAAACACAATTAGATTAAGGACTTAATAAGCATTAGGCCTTGTTTCGCAAAACTGAATTAAAACTCCTTTAAGTTATTTTAATAACTACTTATAAAAGATTATTTGTCATACTTTTATTAAATTAAATTAATTATAATAACAATTTATTACTTCATCACATAAATCAATACCACAAAATTATAATTTTCTATATAATTATAACTTTATTTAATCAACTAACACATCATTTTAAGTACAAATTCAAATAAAAGAATAACAATTCAATTAATCAAAACTCTAACTTAATAATTAAATTAAATTAGCATAAAATAATTAATTTTCTTAATTATTTATTTAACAAATAGTTAACCAAATTGAATCAAATTTGAACAATTATTTATTCAACAATAAACACATCCATTAAATACTTAAATAATTCAATAAATATTTAATATAACAATTAAAATTCTAGAATGTTACATCATTCCCCTCCTTACAAGGATTACATCCTCGTAATCACAATTCAAACAATTCATTCGTCACATTCTCCCCTACTTACAAAGATTATGTCCCCATAATCGAAGACATAGATTAAACAAATAACTCAGGTAATTCTTCATCATTTTGATTCGAGTTCCACGTAGCCTCTTCGACATTGTGGTTCCTCCATATTACCTTCACAGTAATGTATCACTTTATTTCGAGCAATTTGTTCTTTCTCGTCGACTATCCGGATAGGAACCTCTTCATAGGACAAGTCTTTCTCAAATTGCAATGGTTCGTACTCGATCACATGCTTGTAATCGGACTTATATGGTCGTAACACCAAAGCGTGAAAAACATTATGAATGTTTTGCAATTTTGGAGGTAGAGCTACCTCGTAAACCACCTCTCCAACTTTTCGCATGAGACTTGAAGGGTCCAATAAACCTCAGCTTAGTTTCCCTTTTACCAAATTGAATTTTTCCATTCCAAGGTGAAACTTTTAGGAAAACGTAATTTCCTACCACGCCAAATGCACAATCTTGTGCGTGTTGATTAGCATATTTCTTTTGTCTATCTTGAGCAACTATCAATCTTGTTACGATGAGTTTGACAACCTCGCAGTTTGTTGTACCGATTTTTGGCCCTAACGGTTGACGCGTTCACCGACTTCATCCGATGCAGTTGAGTTCGCACCTCTCCGTCAGACAATGCTTTGTAAGGCGGCATGTCGATGCTTGCGTGGTAACTATTATTGTGAGGCAAATTCCACCAACGGTAATTGTTCATCCCAGCTTCCTTTGAAATCCATGACGCATGCTCTCATCATATATTTTAATGTTTGAATCGTTCATTCGCTTTGGCCATCATTTACGGATGATATCAGACTTATATTCGCAATGTGTTCCCATACATTCTTGTAGTCTCTTCCAGAAGTTTGATGTGAATCTCGGATCTATGTCTGACACAATTGACACTGGAACTCCATGTCTTGACACGATCTCTTTAACATATAACTTTGCCAGCTGATCAAGATTGAATCTAACCTTTATTGGCAAAAAGTGTGCAGATTTTGTCAATCTGTCCACTATCACCCAAATCGCATCGTATCCTTTCTGAGTCAGTGGGAGACCTACCACAAAATCCATTGTGATATGTTCCCATTTCCATTCCGGTATCTCCAACGGTTGAAGTAACCCGCTTGGTCTTTGATGCTCGGCCTTGACTCTCTGACATGTTAAGCACTTTGCAACGCATTCTACAATGTCTCTATTCATGTTTGGCGACCAAAACTGTTGCCTCAAATCTTGATACATTTTTGTACTTCCTGGATGAATCGAATATCTCGAGAGCTATGAGCTTCTATCAAGACGTCTTCTTTAATATCTGGTACTGCTGGAACCCAGATTCGTCCCTCGAATCTCAGCATTCCATCAGTATCAACCTTGTATTTCACTTCCTTTCCTCGACTACAGTTTCTCTTATTTTTACGCATTCCTCATCCTGCAGGTTGGCGTTCTTCACTTTGTCCACCAAAGTTTGACTGGCTTCCATCTGGTACAATTTCTCATCGGATTCTTTTGGAAATTTGATTTCCAACTCTAACCTTGACATTGCTGTAATAAGCTCCTCCTTATCAGTTAACAGCATCAACTTCTCTCTACCTTTCCTACTCAAGGCATCTGCAACCACGTTTACTTTGCTTGGATGATAAAAGATCTCATAATCGTAATCCTTTATCAATTCCATCCATCTCCTTTGACTCATGTTCAAGTCTTTTTGAGTGAAAATATACTTTAGACTTTTATGGTCTGTGTAGATCTCACATTTCTCTCTGTAGAGATAGTGTCTCCATATCTTTAGTGCGAACACAACTGCCGCCAACTCTAAATCATGAGTCAGAAACCCTTTTTGTAGTCCTTCAAATGCCTTGATGCATACGCGATGACTTTTCTGTTCTGCATAAGGACACATCCGAATCCTTGTGTGAAGCATCATCAGACACCACAAAATTCTCAGATATTATCCGGTAATGACAACACAGGTGCCATACTTAGTTTCTTTTTCAATTCCTGAAAACTTCCTTCACAGTTATCCGTCCAAACAAATTTTACAAATTTCCTCGTTAAATTTGTCAGTGGAGTGGCAATCTTGGAGAAATTCTGGATAAACCGTCTATAATACCCTGCCAATCCCAAGAAACTTCTTACTTCTGATGGAGTTCTTGGTTGCTCCCAATTTATCACAGCTTCGACCTTTGATGGATCCATTGAAATTCCATCCTTGTTAATTACGTGCCTAAGAAATTGTACATGTTCTAACCAGAATTCATATTTAGATAATTTCGCGTACAACTTTTTTCTTTCTTAAGCGTCTCCAAAGCATTAGACGTAAGTGTTCCACGTGTTCTTCTTGAGTTCTAGAGTACACCAGAATATCGTCAATAAACACCACCACAAACTTGTCTAAAAATGGTTTAAACACCATGTTCATCAAACTATTTTATTTCACAAATTACATACATATCATCAATTCATTGACTATAACTTATGAAAATAGTTTTAACATCATTAGTATATCATATAAAGTCACATAACAACAATAATTTATCCTTACACAAGGATTCTACAGAGAATTAGGGAAGAGAAAACTAAAAAAAATAGGATGATACCTTGAAGAAGATGACGATACTATCTCTTTGATTGTCAAGCTTTTCTCCTCTTCAATCCCAATTCTCTAGGATTCTCTCACTTTTCTTCTTCTCTTCTTCTTCTTCCTCCTAAATTTTCTTTTCTTCTCTCTTACCTCTCTCTCTTCTATTCTTACGTCTTAAAATATAACACATATAAGATATAATATATATTAATTATATAATATAATACTAACTTAACTGACATCAGTTATTTTTATTTTGAAAACCAAAAGCCATAAGGCTTGTTTGGCTAACCACTAAAATAATAATAAATTAATCCTTATACCTTGTTTGGTAAAACACAATTAGATTAAGGACTTAATAAGCATTAGGCCTTGTCTGGCAAAACTGAATTAAAACTCCTTTAAGTTATTTTAATAACTACTTATAAAAGATTATTTGTCATACTTTTATTAAATTAAATTAATTATAATAACAATTTATTACTTCATCACATAAATCAATACCACAAAATTATAATTTTCTATATAATTATAACTTTATTTAATCAACTAACACATCATTTTAAGTACAAATTCAAATAAAAAGAATAACAATTCAATTAATCAAAACTCTCTAACTTAATAATTAAATTAAATTAGCATAAAATAATTAATTTTCTTAATTATTTATTTAACAAATAGTTAACCAAATTGAATCAAATTTGAACAATTATTTATTCAACAATAAACACATCCATTAAATACTTAAATAATTCAATAAATATTTAATATAACAATTAAAAATTCTAGAATGTTACATCATTCCCTCCTTACAAGGATTCTGTCCTCAGAATCACAATTCAAACAATTCATTCGTCACATTCTCCCTACTTTACAAAGATTATGTCCCCATAATCGAAGACATAGATTAAACAAATAACTCAGGTAATTCTTCATCATTTTGATTCGAGTTCCCACGTAGCCTCTTCGACATTGTGGTTCCTCCATATTACCTTCACGTAATGTATCACTTTATTTACGAGCAATTTGTTCTTTTCCCGTCGACTATCCGGATAGGAACCTCTTCATAGGACAAGTCTTTCTCAAATTGCAATGGTTCGTACTTTCGATCACATGCTTGTAATCGGACTTATTTGGTCGTAACACCAAAAGCGTGAAAAACATTATGAATGTTTTGCAATTTTGGAGGTAGAGCTACCTCGTAAGCCACCTCTCCAACTTTTCGCATGAGACTTGAAGGGTCCAATAAACCTCGGGGCTTAGTTTCCCTTTTTACCAAATTGAATTTTTCCTTCCAAGGTGAAACTTTTAGGAAAACGTAATTTCTACGTCAAATGCACAATCTTATGCGTGTTGATTAGCATATTTCTTTTGTCTATCTTGAGCAACTATCAATCTTGTTACGATGAGTTTGACAACCTTAACAGCTTTGTTGTACCAGTTTTGGTCCTAACAGTTGACGTTCACCGACTTCATCCCAGTACAGTTGAGTTCTGCACCTCCTGCCGTACAATGCTTCGTAAGGCGGCATGTCGATGCTTGCGTGGTAACTATTATTGTTGGCAAATTCCACCAACGGTAATTGTTCATCCCAGCTTCCTTTGAAATCCATGACGCATGCTCTCATCATATATTTTAATGTTTGAATCGTTCATTCGCTTTGGCCATCTGTGCTTACGGATGATATGCCGACTTATTCGCAATGTGTGTTCCCATACATTCTTGTAGTCTCTTCCGGAAGTTTGATGTGAATCTCGGATCTATGTACGACACAATTGAATGAAACTCCATGTCTTAACACGATCTCTTTAACATATAACTTTGCCGGTGATCAAGATTGAATCTAACCTTTATTGGCAAAAAGTGTGCGATTTTGTCAATCATCCACTATCACCCAAATCGCATCGTATCCTTTTTCGAGTCGTTGGGAGACCTACCACAAAATCCATTATGATATGTTCCCATTTCCATTCCGGTATCTCCAACGGTTGAAGTAACCCGCTTGGTCTTTGATGCTCGGCCTTGACTCTCTGACATGTTAAGCACTTTTTAACGCATTCTGCAATGTCTCTTTTCATGTTTGGCCACCAAAACTGTTGCCTCAAATCTTGATACATTTGTGTACTTCCTGGATGAATCGAATATCTCGAGCTATGAGCTTCTATCAAGACGTCTTCTTTAATATCTGGTACTGCTGGAACCCAGATTCGTCCCTCGAATCTCAGCATTCCATCAGTATCAACCTTGTATTTCACTTCATTTCCCTCGACCACATTTTCTCTTATTTTTCTGCATTCCTCATCCTGCAGTTGAGCGTTCTTCACTTTGTCCACCAAAGTTTGACTGGCTTCCATCTGGTACAATTTCTCATCGGATTCTTTTGGAAATTTGATTTCCAACTCTAACCTTGACATTGCTGTAATAAGCTCTTCCTTATCAGTTAATAGCATCAACTTCTCTCTACCTTTCCTACTCAAGGCATCTGCAACCACGTTTTCTTTGCCTGGATGATAAAAGATCTCACAATCGTAATCCTTTATCAATTCCATCCATCTCCTTTGATGCATGTTCAAGTCTTTTTGAGTGAAAATATACTTTAGACTTTTATGGTCTGTGTAGATCTCACATTTCTCTCTGTAGAGATAGTGTCTCCATATTTTTAATGCGAACACAACTGCCGCCAACTCTAAATCATGAGTCAGATACCCTTTTTCGTAGTCCTTCAAATGCCTTGATGCATACGCGATGACTTTTCTGTTCTGCATAAGCACACATCCGAATCCCTTGTGTGAAGCATCACTGTACACAACAAAATTTCCTGTATTATCTGGTAATAACAACACAGGTGCCATACTTAGTTTCTTTTTCAATTCCTGAAAACTTCCTTCACATTTATCCGTCCAAACAAATTTTACAAATTTCGTCATCAAATTTATCAGTGGAGTGGCAATCTTGGAGAAATTCTGGATAAACCGTCTATAATACCCTGCCAATCCCAAGAAACTTCTTACTTCTGATGGAGTTCTTGGTTGCTCCCAATTTATCACATCTTCGACCTTTGATGGATCCATTGAAATTCCATCCTTGTTAATTACGTGCCCAAGAAATTGTACACGTTCTAACCAGAATTCACATTTAGAGAATTTCGCGTACAACTTTTCCTTTCTTAGCGTCTCCAGCATTAGACGTAAGTGTTCCACGTGTTCTTCTTGAGTTCTAGAGTACACCAGAATATCGTCAATAAACACCACTACAAACTTGTCTAAAAATGGTTTAAACACCCTGTTCATCAAAATATTTTTTTTCACAAATTACATACATATCATCAATTCATTGACTATAACTTATGAAAATAGTTTTAACATCATTAGTATATCATATAAAGTCACATAACAACAACATTTTATCCTTACACAAGGATTCTACAGAGAATTAGGGAAGAGAAAAACTAAACTTTTAAAACTAAAAAAAATAGGATGATACCTTGAAGAAGATGATGATACTATCTCTTTGATTGTCAAGCTTTTCTCCTCTTCACTCCCAATTCTCTAGGATTCTCTCACTTTTCTTCTTCTTCTCTTCTTCTTCTTCCTCAGAATTTTTCTTTTCTTCTCTCTTACCTCTCTCTTCTATTCTTACGTCTTAAAATATAACACATATAAGATATAATATATATTAATTATATAATATAATACTAACTTAACTGACATCAGTTATTTTTATTTTGAAAACCAAAAGCCATAAGGCTTGTTTAGCTAACCACTAAAATAATAATAAATTAATCCTTATACCTTGTTTGGTAAAACACAATTCGATTAAAGACTTAATAAGCATTAGGCCTTGTTTGGCAAAACTGAATTAAAACTCCTTTAAGTTATTTTAATAACTACTTATAAAAGATTATTTGTCATACTTTTATTAAATTAAATTAATTCTAATAACAATTTATTACTTCATCACATAAATCAATACCACAAAATTATAATTTTCTATATAATTATAACTTTATTTAATCAACTAACACATCCTTTTAAGTACAAATTCAAATAAAAAGAATAACAATTCAATTAATCAAAACTCTCTAACTTAATAATTAAATTAAATTAGCATAAAATAATTAATTTCCTTAATTATTTATTTAACAAATAGTTAACCAAATTGAATCAAATTTGAACAATTATTTATTCAACAATAAACACATCCATTAAATACTTAAATAATTCAATAAATATTTAATATAACAATTAAAAAATCTGGAATGTTACAGTTTCTTGTTATGTCATTTTGGTTAACTAATGTTCAGAAGTTAGACTTTCTGTAAGGGTTCTCGAGCAAGTGGGTGGCAAATTGATAGGTACTCTTGTGAGGTGCTGTGGTTGAAAGTACCATTAGCGTCACAGAGTGTTCAAATATTATTTGGACGAGGGTGTCGTAATGATCATTGGTGATATTCTAGTCTAATTTAAGATGTCAAAAGATTACATTAAACCTTTGATGATAGTGTGAGAAACACTACGGAGGGAGAAGTTGGATACGGAATTCGCTACGTGTGAATTGTAGCTTAAAGAGATAGACAGATTTGTTATTGAGAAGTATGTTGGGAATGAGAAGTGAGAAAATAGTTTTCAGGAACTAAAAATAAGGTTAAGTAAGGCACCTGTATTGTCTTTATCAGATGATACAGGGAATTTTGTAGTGTATCTCGATGTTTCACACAGATGACGGGGTTGCCTGCTCATGTAGCATGGCAAGGTCATTATGGATGCATCACGCCAGTTAAGGATTATGAGAAGGTTTATCCTACTTATGATCTAGAATTGACAGCTGTAGTTTTTGAATTAAAAATCGGAAGGTAGTATTTATACGGGGAGAAGTGTGAGATATACACGGACTCTAAAAGTCTGAAATATATCTCCACACAGAAGGAGTTGAATATGAAGTAGAGAAGGTGATTAGAATAGATAAGAGATTATGACTGTGATATGTTATATCATTCAGGGAAGGTAAACGTAATAGCCGACGCATTAAGTAGGAAGGATAGGGGAAGTTATCGATGTTAACAACTCAGAATGAGTTAATAACGGAAATGATGAAAACGGAGCTAGAAGTTAAATTACAGAATGAAGAGGTAGAAATGTTATTCACAACGTAAATTCAATCCACGATAATGGAACGAGTTAATTAAGTACAACTAGGTAACGAGGGTTGCAAGCGAATGAAGAAGAGAATGCAAGATAAAGAGTAGATTAAGTATAATACTGTTTTGAAGGAGGAATTTGAGTTTTGAAATAATTTTAAAGTTCAAATGAAAAAAAAATATTTCTCATTTGTGTATGTGTTGTAGCGAGATTTTGGGGACAGAATCCTTATAAGGGGGGAAGAGTGTAACGCCCCAGAAAAAATTGAATTTTTGAGAATTAAAATTTTATTTTTTTATTTGATTATGTGGATTAACTGAATTTAATTAATTAGTTATGGGAGTAAGCTATTTGAAGGTCGTTCTATGACCTAGACATATTGGAACGTCGTAGTATTTTGGCTACGTGGTAGAATTAAAGTGTTTGAATTTTCAGACGAAAATAAAAGCTTTCCGAGAAATTTTTCAAAAAATACTATTCATGCATTTCTGCTCAGGATTTATTTTTTAACTTCCGAGAAATACGTAATGATAGAATATCGAGGTGAGATGAAATATCTAATAATATTTTAGTTATGGCAAATGCAGTTTTTCGCATGCGGACTTAAAAACCTAACGGTTAGGGAAAGTGATTTCCAAGAAGGAATTTAAATGCGTATAATGAATTAAATCAATGATTGTATAATACGTAGGTATTGTACGAAGTAATGAATGCGGGTATGATACGAAGTATTATACGAGTATGCATGAATGATGGTATGACGTACATGAATAAGTATCTGAAGTGGAATACGAGATTAATACGTAAATTATACGTTATAAGGCTTTAAACCAAATGTAATGGACTTGTAGGATTATGTAGGAGATTGTAAAGCCTAATGGGAATTGATAAGGCCCAAATGAAGCAATGGATAAGTCCAATTGGAATTAAAGTTTAATGTCTAAATATGAGTTAAGGAACAAGCCCAATGTTTGTTTAATGTAAAGCCCAAAGTAAGAATCCAATTGTGACGCCCCCAAAATAGGTATACATCACCTATTTTGAGTCGCCAAATACATGGTACAGAATAAAAATACAATCTTTAATATACAACAAGAGAGTCGTGAGTTTTAATACAAATATTGTCTTCAGACAATATCCACTCTCGTAATAAGTCCTCATTACATTTATTGTCACACTATTTAATGAGTAATAGTGAGGACTACTAATACTATCATCCTGGATTGTCACTCCATTCCCGACTAGTCCCTGCCACGTTCTCATTTCTGAAGAGAGAGCGGTGAAAGAAAGGGTGCTCAACTAGCCCAAAGAAGAAATATTATTACTAAGATAATGCATAATAAATTATCATTAGTCTTCAACAATTTAACCCGATAAAATATAATAGACATCAAGTTTAAGCGTAGCGAACAAGTAATCCATTAAAAGAGTCAAGTAGAGAATAAAATCTACTATCTTTTATGATTTAAAAAGTTTTAATCACTTTTATCATTTGGGACTCGAATTTTAATAAATAATCCACATCATCCACAGACTACTGCCAAGGATATTCATTAGTATCACAACCACAAATTATCCATGTACTACGGGCCAAGGATATTCATGTATTCATCAATGGTCATGATCATGCCAACAACTGTCCATCAATGCAGTACGGACCAATGAGGACTTTTACCACATCATTTGTAACATTACGGTCATGATTACACCGAATGATCCCTGTTCATAATCATACCAAGTCCATCTATGCACTACAGGCCACAGATGACTTTAAAAAAAATATAAACATGGGAATGATGACAATGATGTAAGAGTTCAATAAAACAAGTTCAAGAATTAATTGATTCAGGAACTAATAACATCCAAATTGTCAACATGATATTTCTTTGTAGAGTAAAATTTAAGAATGCTCATAAGAATATTTTCATGAAAAGATACTGGATGAAGTGCAAATATCAAGGATATTCCACTAATTTCATGGAGTATAGAAGTCAAAACTTTAACCAACTGAGTATAATAAAGAATGGAATAACAAAAGAAACCACCATGCATGTGGTACCATTATAAACAAAGTTATTCCAATAGAATAATAAATAATGGAACCAGTAAGACATAAACGCATGATGACGAGGATATTCCAATGTAATAATAAAGATGGAACTAGGTCCAAACAAAAACGCATGAACATGGATATTCCAACGAGAATAATAAAGAATGAAATAACAACGAGAATTTCACCATGTATGCGGTACTGCAGATAGACAAAGTTATTCGGCAGGATAATAAATAATGGAATAAATGTAAGAATTTCACCAAATATAGGGTAGATCCAGCATATATCTTTTATTCCAATGAGAATAAAAAATGGAATATGAAGTTCTCTTCATGAATCTGAAAGAAATAATACCCTTACCATATAAAGAAGAGTACTGACGGCGGTAGAGGCGGGGATATACTTGAAGAAACTTGCACTACGCTCAAAGCTTTCTTAAACGCTAAAGAAATATGCTCAAGATTATAGAAGAAGAATTCTCTCTACAGTTTCTCTCTCTAGAGTTTCAGTGAATTCGTAAGAAATAATGAAGGAATGAGCTTTTATTTATAGAAGAATGGACTGAATAGTAACTAATCCATGAATGGTCCAGATTGATTTACTTTTAATCGAACGGTCCATATTTAAAGCAAAATCTTTTAAATAAAATATAATATATTCTATTTATAATCTAATAAAATGAATAACTTTATAAAAGTATTCATTTTATATAAAAAGATTTTATTATATGAAAAACACTATATGTGCACTATACAACACTATGCATAATAAAATATAATATATTCTAATTATTGTCTAATAAAACAAATAACTTTATAAAAGTATTACATTTTATATAAAAAGATTTTACTATTAGCATAATAAAACGAATAACTTTATAAAGGTATTACATTTTTTTATATAAAAAGCTTTTCTATTTTATTACATTAATAATACTAATAAAACAAAACTCATATATATATATATATATAACAATCGACAATAATTGAATCCAATAACGTGAGATACTGCAAAGAATTCATTGTGAGTAATAATTGAACAAAACCGAGTGACTTCTCACGTAAGCATCAATAATCAATATCTGAGTGTACTACTATGCAACCACGGCAGATTCGCATTACTTTTACTACTAGGGTAGTTCAAGCAGCTTTTTAACGGTAAAACTTCCGCCGTTATTTTCATAAATATATTTTTGTCATTTTCTCAATCCGACAATAATTCCATTGTGGGGTCCACCAATGATTGTACCGTCGTACGGATATTCCCCGACAAAAAGAATATTCCCCGACCAATCGAATATTATATTATAACTTACATACATTACAAAATTTATAAATACTACCCACAACTATAACATTATATAAAATCCACACCATAATATTCAAAAAAATTATTTTGAGAAAATAAAATATTTATTTATAAAATCTAGGGTCTCGCACCAATGGATTAGGAGGATCCATGGGGCAACCCATGATCACATGGATAATCTTGGTGGCGAAGAAATAAGTGTGATGAGCAAGTAGACTTAAGGGTTAAGCAAATGATAAGTTAAGTAACTTAAAGGCTAAGTAAAGTGCTTATGTGTGATGAGCAAGAAAAGTGCTTATATGTGATGGCCAAGTAATTAATTTGATGAGCAAGTAAAGGATAAGCTATGTGCTAAGCAAGTATACTTAAGAGCTAAGTAAGTGTGGTGGCCAAGTTAACTTAATACCTAGGTAATGAATAGTAAGGAGGTGATTAAGGAGGTGGGTTGGATTAATGACCCTTATTCCCTAACTTTAGAAATCCTATAAATAACAAGCTTAGATTTCAATTGTTGGTTGTTTATTTCATCCAACACTTTACAACTTATAAGGTGCTTATTGGTTAGAGAGAAAAAGCTACAAAAGCTAGAACAAGTTAGCCTTTGATAATTCAAGAAGCAAGAAGAAGGTTAAAGCTTAATCAAGTGATTATCAAGTGTAAGAACTTAAGCTATGAATCTCTTTCTCTTCAATTATTAGAGAAGTGGTTAGTGGTAGAACATGTATGCTAAGGAATGATAAGAATGATTAATTAATGGACTTAAGCCGTATAAGTCATGAATAAGTAATTCAAACTTAATTAAGCTATGAACTTATGAAGAGCTTATATGAATTACTCATATGTTTACCTTAATAAGATGGTATGATAAGGAGAATGATGGTTAAAAAACATAAATTATTATAAGTTATGAGAAATAAAAGTGTAAGTAGTTTATACTTTTATAAGTTACAAACTCACAAAGAACAAGTAATAAATAATCATGTTTATAAGTTAATGAAGTATGTATATCAAGATATTAGTATGATGGATTGAATCCATTTGAAACGATGATCAAATCATTAGTAATAAGGTTTTGCCAGAATTCACACGATTGGACGATAATCGTAGAATTTAAGAAATTCTCAGAATGGAAGTCGAATTTTGATATTGAGATTGGAAACATTAGTTTCCAATGGAGGCAAGTCTTATTTGGCATTATATAGTTGTGGACTCGAGAATGACCGAATTCCGACTTAGAACGAAGAAACAAGCGTTGAACGTTCACGAACGTTTATCGTTTTCGTTAAAAATGGACTAATAGGTGAGTTTTTAGTTAACGAAGTCAAATATATAAAATTCTTGTATAAACACGTAGAGTATGAAATTTGTGAAACGTAGGCTCTTGAACGAGCCAATTCGGACTTATAACGAAGAAGTTACGAGCCCAGGAAGTTCATTGAAAAATTCATATGTCAAATTTTTTTGGGACTAAGATGCAGCTCAGCCATGCATTTCAGACATATAACTTTATAGGTCGTCTTTGTAAGCACCGGTGTGAAAGGAGTGGTCTTCAGAGAGTCGTGCTGCAAACACCACTCAAAGGTATAATACTCGCGCCATAGCGCCATGAAAAGTTGGGCCTGGTACTAAAAAGTGAAATGGCAATATACCACTAGTACAAAAAGGATGCCGCATCATATGGCCTAGAGTGGACTTTTGTTGACTAAGTTATTTGTAAACCCAATGGGTTGCAAAGAAAGTATGGGTCAGGTAATTACTAATGAACATGATAAAGACCTTTCCTAAATCACTTTTATAGTGATGACTTTAGGAATTTAATGTTGTGTAATAAATAGTTAAACGATGAATGTAAAGTATAAGAACGTGATCATGAACGGTATATAATAAGTGTACTTAACCAATGAAAATCAAGTCTCAGATAGCAACGTAGGGACAGTAGTAAGCCGTGTGGAAGGATGACTAACTCGAAACGAGTTGTATTAACGAAGTAATTTCATGTAAGACATTAAAGAGAAAGAAGTTGGTAAGAACGGTGTAAAATATAATGGAAAGCCGAAACCAATAATAACAAATCTAATATATGATTAGATTGAGAAGAAGGGTAAGATTCATTAGAAACCATGTATGTTCATTCATGACCTAATGTGGTATGTTATATGGTTATGTGTTGTAGAGACTATAAAGACTCAAAGGAAAAGTAATTTTATTGTAGAAGACGTTGAAGGCAAGTTTTTCTTATCGCTTTTCTAACCTTCGCGTTAGCCAGGTTTTCAGTGATTCATGTTGTGAGATGCATGAATTATTTTAAGAAAGGGTCGATGCCAATTTTAGCTCGGCTAGACTATTCTTGAAATATTGATTGATTTCTTTATAAGTTTTTCCATATAGAATTGATAATTCTATCCTACGACAATTGTTTGGTACGGATTCAACGTAAGCCCAATTATGAATAAACAAATGTATTTTTCATCGATTATTCAATGGGCACGCGAGGTTGCCAAAACTTAAACGTACATACGTTTAAGGGATGTAGTGTTGATCAACATAGAGTACTATGGGCTGATCACCCAGAAGTGCTCGTAAGATATGTCAGACTTACGAACTTAGTGCTAGGTTGTCCTTTCCAAAGAAATTATTAAATGCTCATGGTCTTGGACCAGAATTGACGTTTAACTGAATATTGTCATTGTAAAATGTTTTGAAGGAAAAGATGTGTTATTTTAAATTATCGATAGTACTTCATAACTATTATCCAGTTATTGAAGATATACGATTCTTATGTTTCAAGCATGTCGTTTAAAAGAAATTGTTGTACTTGCTGAGCTTGTTATGCTCACTCTTGCTTGAACCATATGAATGCAACTAAGACTGAACGGACCGAAGGATCTGACAAGGATAAAGGCAAGACGAAGATGAACGATTAGTTTACCTTGTAATAAACTAGTAAGTTGTATATATCATAGTATCATGAACAAAGAATGTAATAGTTTTATAACCTGGGAACGAGATGTAATAAGAATGTCGTTGATACACACATTTTGATGTCGTTTCAATAGAATGAATGTACAGTTATGAGTACCGTGTACCACCATCTGTCGGGTTGGAAGATACCCGGATTTGGGGGCATCACACATCCCCTAGTAATTGAGCAGTTAAAAGCTCGTCATTGGGCATTGTCTTGCACCGGTGATGCGACGCCAGTTCCCTACACACATCTCGCACCGCGGCGCCACTCTGCAGTGGCTAAAGGTCCGGCCTTGGCGCTGCGGTGCCAGGCCTTCATCCTCAAAAAATTTTCTAAGTCTCAAATCAAATTTGAGACTCTCACTTCCCGTTTCCATAACTTCTTCGCTATAACTCGGAACGAGGTTGTTCCAAAGCCATTCTCTTCCTTATCTTACATACTTCGATTACCCTTGGACAGAACTTCGTTCTGAATCCGTTAACATGCCATTCAATTGGCTTAATCTTCGTCCTTCATTCTTTTTATGTTTTTAATGTTCTTCGTTCCTTCGTCCGTAATTCGGTCATCCGAACTCGGAACTCGTTCGTTCTTGAGTTTATGACTCATGTTTTCTACGTTGTCTTACATTCTTATGAAACCTTACAAATTTGAGTTTATTTATATACTTTCTATTTCTCATTCGTCTTTTACGAAATTTTTGCCATAACTTCGTTATAGAAAAGTTTAATCCATTCTTCATGAACATTTCTAACGTTCCTAACCAAGAAAAAAGTAACTAACTTATATGCGATGGTTTTAAATTTGTCCATCAACAACAATTACACTACGATGAATTTAAATTTTTCCATCAATAACGTTCTTCGTTAGTTCTTCATTTTTAATCAATATTTTGATTACGATTTTACTTTTTCTTGGAATTGGATGTTATAAAACACCATTCCTTACTTATTACACTGAATCATTCATATGATTCATTCGGATCGTTCAAATTCATTACGAATCTTATACTTCCTTAAGAAATTTATAAAATAAACTTTTAATTTCTTATTTCTTCTTTTCTCATGATT